>JAVJAQ010002783.1:0-597694 GCA_032362365.1 Zygogramma bicolorata | reverse complement strand
CAAGTAACACATAATATTGGCTGAGCCCCGAGTTCAGATTGGTCCAATATAGATACATCGTAAGTGAAAAATTGATGTTGAACTAATATTAATCAATATTGAGAAAACGATATCTCATTATGAATATTGCCTCAATATTGACAATAAATTTCAACTGCATTTTGTAAGGTTCAATATTGATAATATATGGGTTTGATAACTTATTACCAATATCTGAATTACCATATCAGGTGATAATGAATAATATCAGTTTAACAACTAAGATATTTCGATATTGTCTGCATATTTTGTATATACTCAATTTTCAACATCGAAATCTAATGTATATTCGACATTGTTTGGGAGCGTAGATTAAAATATTGTATTATCACATTAGGTACCATATCGGCATGATACTGCAATATAGATATGCGAATTCTGATATTGCTTGAATATTGTTTCAACACTAAAATGAAAATATTCAAATAGTCATTTTAGAATCACAGCCTGAAAAGGGGTATCCGAGTTTTGAAAGTGATCACTTAATGTATTCAACCATATATCAATATCGGATAAGCAATATTCATCACGAATTATTCCTAACAAAATTTGGAAAAATTGAAATATCGTCATTTGGTGGATTTCAATACCAGACAAATTACGTCCAGAACATTTGGCCCAGCAAGTTTGATATCCAAATCGCCATCACATAAGACAGTGATCCTTCAGTGTTTTTTCGAATATATTTCATTGTTACTTAAGTTTCTGACATTTCAATGTTGTCTCGAACATAACTAACTTGAAGTCATCCACATCTATACCACCCAACTCCTTCTTACCAACAAGTCTCTCTGTGCCGTAGAGTGTATAGTGGTCGACAACAATATTTATCACTCTGAAGGTCATGAGTTCAAGCCCCGCAGCAGTCAGAGTTTTTTCCAACTAAGTATTCGGTTAGTTGATGTGGATGAGTGAAATATTCTAGTTGACTATTTGATAAAATAGATTGTATAATCCCGAATATTATAAAAAAAATAATTAGTGACATCAATCGAATATACCTTTTTCGTCGATATATCATTAACAATATTGTACCAATATGGAGGATATATCCAATTGCTATCGAATGTTGATCTAATATCGCCGAATGTTCACATTTTTTTGTGGCCAATATGATATCTACAATATGGGGTTGATATTCACGTAATATTGAACCAAGCTGCAGACAGTGGATCTCTTTTGTCTTTAGCCGATCTGAGGCTCTGTTGAATCTTCTTTGTGGGTTTAAATACAGTTTTTATGTTGTATTTACTCAGGAGTTTTCCAATTCTGTCTGTGACCCTCGGGATGTATGGCAAATATGCATGTGCAACTATCTGAACGTCCTCCTTGTTTCGAACAGTGGAATTCTTCAGTTTCATGGCCCTGTTGATCTCGGGTACACTGTATCCATTCGACCTCAAGGTCACTTGAAGATGTTCCAGTTCTTCCTCCAGATGTTCTGGTTCGCATATTCTTCGAGCACGTTCCGTTAGAGTAGAAATGACTCCTCTCTTTTGGCTGGGATGGTGATTCGATAGCGCGTGCAGGTACCTATCCGTGTGTGTGGGTTTTCGGTACACTTTGTGGGTTAGTCTAGCCCCACATCGTTCGATCAGAACATCCAGGAATGCTATTCGTTGGTCTTGTTCAGTCTCCATGGTGAACTTAATATTGGGGTGTTGAGCGTTCAAGTGGTCGAGAAAGAGTTTTAGAGCGTCCCTACCATGTTTCCAGATGACGAATGTGTCATCCACGTAGCGTAGCCACAAGGTCGGCTTCAATTCGAAGGCGTCGATTGCTTTCTCCTCAAACCGTTCCATGAAGAAGTTGGCTACTACTGGGCTAAGTGGACTTCCCATTGCCACGCCATCCAATTGCTCATAGAAGTTTCCCCTCCATTGAAAGTAACTCCCCGTGAGACATGCTCGGAAAAGTCCAACGATATCATTAGGGAACAAGTCCAACGATAATGATATCGTTGGACTTTTCCGAGCATGTCTCACGGGGAGTTACTTTCAATGGAGGGGAAACTTCTATGAGCAATTGGATGGCGTGGCAATGGGAAGTCCACTTAGCCCAGTAGTAGCCAACTTCTTCATGGAACGGTTTGAGGAGAAAGCAATCGACGCCTTCGAATTGAAGCCGACCTTGTGGCTACGCTACGTGGATGACACATTCGTCATCTGGAAACATGGTAGGGACGCTCTAAAACTCTTTCTCGACCACTTGAACGCTCAACACCCCAATATTAAGTTCACCATGGAGACTGAACAAGACCAACGAATAGCATTCCTGGATGTTCTGATCGAACGATGTGGGGCTAGACTAACCCACAAAGTGTACCGAAAACCCACACACACGGATAGGTACCTGCACGCGCTATCGAATCACCATCCCAGCCAAAAGAGAGGAGTCATTTCTACTCTAACGGAACGTGCTCGAAGAATATGCGAACCAGAACATCTGGAGGAAGAACTGGAACATCTTCAAGTGACCTTGAGGTCGAATGGATACAGTGTACCCGAGATCAACAGGGCCATGAAACTGAAGAATTCCACTGTTCGAAACAAGGAGGACGTTCAGATAGTTGCACATGCATATTTGCCATACATCCCGAGGGTCACAGACAGAATTGGAAAACTCCTGAGTAAATACAACATAAAAACTGTATTTAAACCCACAAAGAAGATTCAACAGAGCCTCAGATCGGCTAAAGACAAAAGAGATCCACTGTCTGCAGCAGGGGTTTATCGCATACCGTGCACCTGTGGGAAGGTATACATCGGTACCACCAAAAGATCCATGGGAACTAGGCTAAAGGAACATGAGAGAAACTGCAGACTAGGGCAAATTGACAAGTCGGCTGTGGCGGAACACGCACTTAGTGAGGGAAACCACAGGATTCTGTTTGAAAATGCAAAACTGATTGCACCCAACCAGGGATACCATAGCCGACTGGTACGGGAGGCAATAGAAATCCACAAACACACGGATAATTTCAACAGAAAAGAAGAAGCTGTCAACCTCAATCGAATATGGAATCCCATTTTAAGAAAATCGATAATATTTGCAGGTAGTTCTTCAGATATTAATGATGATTATTTTCCGAACCCACAGGAAGTAAACAAGGTAATCAATATTAATGACAATTCCCCGAATCCGAATGAAATAATTAGCACCGCAAACTACCTGAATCGGCATAAATACAACTTGCGAAGAAACAATCTCCAGTCATCGGAGTGAATTTCAAGATGAATGAACCTCTGAAGAAGCTAGCCACTCGAGCCAGCGAAACGTCAGGAAGAAATTCCAAAAAACGACGGCCTTCAAACCCGAATAAAAGTATTGACACTGAAAACCTCGGCCGCGAAAGCCTCAACTATTTTGTCATAATGAGGGGAGATGCATTTTTCAGTACTTGGTGTTTCAGCAAATATTTAATATATTAGTAGTCTACTTTTCGTTCATAGAAATCAGACTCATATACTGTTTTGCATTCTGTACTTTTCAATAGACTCGGTTTTTGTTTTGAGAAAAAGGCACCATGATGTCTTCTCAAAGTGAAACCAATTGATCTTTGAAAGTCATGCTTCAACTCCCAGTAACTTTTATAGTATGATGAAGACTTGCTTGAAACATAATGATATTGGATCCAGGAAATATTGGGAGTTGAACGGCAGAGCAGAATTGGACATCACTTAGTAATGTGGCAATTCTGAATTTCGCTCCATATTCATTCACATCATTCTTTTTTGAATACAAAATTTATTGTCGAGTAGCAGGAAACAAATAAAGATATTATTATCATTTTTCTTCTGAACAAGCCTAGTCGGGTCCGTACTCCTCACTGCTCCGACCCAGTGGGCGAACGCGCTAGTATTATCAAGCAACGACCACTCCCTGCACCGCGGCGAAAGTGATCACTGGATCTGAGAATCGTCAGTCCTGAGCAGACGCATCGAACCGAGAATAACTGCCTTCTGCATGCGGACGGCCAAGATCTCTGCCGCATTTCGTCAGACCGGTATGGTATTGAGCTCCGAGAGTAGCGTTGGTCTGGAACCACCGAGAACACCTATTTCAGAACCACTTATTTGACAGAATATTCCGGGTGGAGCCTGCGAAGTTCTTGAAGTGAATCCTGATAGTTTATCCGTTTTTCCTTCTCTTTTCAGACGATATCCGATTCGGCTTGGGCCGAAATCTCAAAAACGAATATAGTCTTACTTCAGTGGTCGAAGAGGATTATATCAGTCTTATTTGCTTGTATTCGCCTGGAAGTGGAGGGTGTAATATTCCAAAAAATTCGACACCTTTCATTTTCCAAAACGGACTCAATATCCACTGAAACATAAGGCAGTACCGCTGTTCTGTCTATTTCATACAAGTGCCGAAAGAAATAATAATGCACTCGTAAAGCCGCGTTATGGAGATTGAAATAGGCCGAAACAGCATAAACTGCACAAGATGACAGCAAATCCATCAAAGTCTCAGGCGTCCGTCGGTAGGCCCTGTATCTAGAATCAGGGACCCATCACACGGCCCCGGTAGACAAGGGTGTTGAAGACACCGTCTTCGACTCCATCTCATCTGACCTGAGGAAGGCAAATGTCAGCTTAACAGACAAGCCATGGTTCTCGATGTTTTAAAGAAGACTCCATGCATGGGCTTGTCTGTATGCAGCTGCAGCATTTTAGCATTCTCTGCAGTTTTTCTCTGAGCTTTTCTCTGTGCTGGCTCCAACTCGGTGAAAAAGAGTTGGTTTATCCGCTAGGTGTCGAAGACTATACCAAGTTCATCAGCACCGCGCCTTGCTGCCTTGAACAAAAAGGCTCCGATTCCTGCATCTCGCCGTTGAAAACTCATCGGATTGAAGCAGTACTAAAAATTATTCACCAAAAACCATAATGACATACGCATAAGAATGATAAATTGTGAAGTACTGCTGGTCATTGCGAGTGGGAAAATGCGTGACCTTAGGAGAACCAATCCCGGCACTAGTTTCAAGCAACTGCATCCAGAAAATCGACTGATTTTGTTTCTTGAAATACGGCAAGCAGCCTGGAACGGTGCTTGGCGAGCTGAATGACTCCAATATGTTCGTTGTATGTATGGACGGGTTTCTTATGGCATTGTTTCTTCACCATAGGGCGATGTGTCCAGCAAGTAGCGCAGCGAGTTGAGCTGCTCCATTATGTTTTCACCCTAAGTCCGGTCCACAGCAAATTTGCGCACTGTTTTTGATCTGTTCGCTAACTGTTCAAGAACAGTTCACGAGATTTGTCTGGACGCTGAAAATTGAGTTTCTTCGCTCGTCTGTTGATGAAATTTTCACAGATGTCAGATATTTATTCTTTCAGAAAGTATGCGGGTATTAACTGAAATTTTCTTTTCCAGAAAAAGGAAACAGTGGAGGAGAAAATATATCATCTGCTAAACAAGAGTCATCCAACATTCAAGAATCATTTGTCCCAGTAGCACCATCATTAACGGTACGTATACATTTTTGACAGATCTACGTTCTCCCAAATATATACGGGAGCTATTGATATTCGAAACGGGAACACATATTTTCGAATGTCGAAAAGTCTCATTAGTACGAATGATATATATATATATATATATATATATATATATATATATATATATATATATATGAGGCGCCCGTATATGGCATTAGGTTCCGTTGTAACTGATATCCGAAGTTTTAAAAATTCCCTGCATATGATTCTTACCAAAAGTATAAATGGGTGCTTTTTCATTTCAATTTTCAACGACATTATTATACCTCGAGTTGTACATCACTTGAAATATAATATCATCTTAGGAATATCTTTCCATATTGCAAATTGAAACGGCGCGGCTCTCGTTAATTCAAATAGCTTAATAAGAGCATTTGAAAGTAATACAAACGATAATGTTTTTTTTTTGATGATTGTTCTTCTTGTTACTGTATTTTGTGATATTTTGTTAATATGTATTTCAGATACGGGAGTATTATATAATAACGTGGCACGCCACTGCGTAGGATATCTACCAGTTGTGCATGCATTAGTTTTTTATGATGATTGATGTTCAATCGTATCCTGTTTTACGGCGAAATATTTATACTCATGAGCAGTTTCAAGATGCAAAGTGGACTTTTTCACCTGGCAAAGGGGTTACTTAATACGGTCGTAGCGAAAATATGGGTATTTATGGCTCAAGTGTGGGTGTTCGTGTACATCTACTTCTATTCAGCGACCTACTTCTTTGAAGTGATAGTTTTATGGCGGATGTGGCCTCATTTGTTATCAGATATTCGTTTGACATTTGGTTACTTATATTCATCAGCATACCTAGATATTGCATTTCAAGTTCAACCTAGTTCAAACAGAAATCAATTTTTCTATCCAGTTTCGTACTACATACAGAAGGCTTACAGAAAAGTTTTTGCTAGTCAATATTTTCCTATTGCGAGATTTATCCGAACTGATAACTGTGTCTCTCTTGAAATTATCTTGTGTGTGAAAATAGAGTATACGCTTCTCATTAGAACAACGAAGGTCCAAGAATCATAAGAAATTTAGGCGAATCTACCAATTCCTTCACGAATGTAACTCTCACTGATCAAACTTTGATGCTCATTGGCTGCCAAGGCTACTCTATTAGACTAATTCAGGTATATCCCAACATCTCAAGAATCTGCAAATCGTATGAAGGAATCGAAAAAGAATTCAGTTGAGAATATAACAGAAATCCAGAACTGAAGTGAATGATAACTAGATACATGATAATATTGAAAGAGATGACAGTTCGTGATAATATTTTGAAGAATAGAAAATGAATTCAAATAATAATAATGAAAATTAATGTGAACATTTCAAAAATCAAATCGATTGCTATTGGACAAAATAGATTATTCAAATGCTCAATTTTTTGAGCTAGAACGAATCCTAAAGAAAATTAATAAGTTAAGTCCTCTTTCCAATTCAGTATTTCTGAAACCTACTCCTGAAGACATTTATGAAAAAATTTCCCTTGAATTGAACGCATCGAAAATGCCGTTTCTCCAGATTATCTCAATTAATTTCGAACTACATAACGGTGATGATAGTGAATTGTGTGGGTTTCCTTTATGCATTGGCGACAAAATATACTGAGATGAACTTTATTCATCTAAAGGCTGAATACAGATGTATTCTATGATGAATGCATTTTTCTGACTAGTAAAAATTTATCTACATATTCATAACTTCGAGTATAGTCAAATGTCTTCCGTATATAGAGTGAAAACATATATTTACCACACACCCCCTCACGAGTCGTTGTCTACACTAAGACCAATATTCTTCAACAGTCCTGAGAATCAGGGATCCGGAAGAGCTTTGGTAAGAACATCGGCTTCCCACGATATTCTCTAGTGGAGGACTTTGATTACCCCATCTTGAATGGGCTTTGATGTCTCACTCACGGTCGGATTTTTGCTTGAACTCTTGTCAGCTGGATTATCGTTCAGAATTCTTATAAGGGCATCCTTATAAGGGCATCCCAAGTTTTTCGCAAGTTGCTTGAGGAAAATGGCTTCTTTGATCTCAGCAATAGCCATATATGCACTTTCAGCTGTTGAAAGAGAGACTGTTCTCTGCTTCCTGGATTCTGAGCTGCACTTGCAAATTCGAACAAAAATCCGCTATAAGAACAGCGATCTGTTTGGCAACCGCCCCAGTCCGCATCAGCCATTCCTAAAATGCGCTAGCTCCGCTGTTTTCTCATAGCCCGAAACCTCCAGATACCATGCCTCTCTAGCTTGCTTCAGACCGTTGAGAGCCTTTTTGAGTAGACATACTTTTTCCGGATCTCCATTTGGAAGATCATCTAACATGGTTCTAGCTATATGAAAAAGTTCCTAGTTAGTTAATGAAGTATTGCAATGATGTTTCAATCAAAATTTCTTCCTGTAATTCACCGTTGAGGTAAGCTGTTTTTATGTCCATATGATGGAGTGCGACGGGTGTCCATATATTTTGAGTAATCAACGTTCAGTTTTGTGCAAATTCCCTGGGGCTCGATTTTTGGCGCTCTTCGTGATGATAACGCATTCGCTATTGCTAAGGCGCAGCCAAACAAATCTGTCCGCTGAATAACGATAATAGTCAGAAATTGGGCCCCTGGGACTCAATTTTTTTCCTATTCAGCGAATGCGCAATCAATAAGGTAGAACGCATCCGATTGTTTACACCTTAGCAATGCCTATATCATTAGGAAGACCGTTAAATATGACGACCAGTCTCATGTTTGAAACTTGAGAAAATATCTCTTGTTTATAAAGGAGGTCTTCGTTAGCGTTTTTCTTTTTCATGCTCATCGAAACCAGAAATGTCTTTGTAATTCACTTCAGAAGACGCCGTTGATGATAAATTTTCTCCTCTCTCTATGACGTTCTTTTCTCCGTCCTTTTTTATTTTCTTCTGACGATCTCGGTTCTTGTTCACTGGTTTAAAAAAACAGGACATATTTCATTTTCGTTTACGATGAGTGATTCAGTATCTTTTTCTGTTGCCGAACCATAATGGTCGAACTTGTCAAGGAATTTAACGTCTCGACTCACAACGATTCTTTAGTTACTGCATCCATACTCGAAAAGATATCGAAATGAGTGTATATAACCTATGTTAAACACATATTTTTTCGTAATATTATAACCGATCTATTGTTGAAATGGTTCATCTCCATTTAAGAGAGTGTTGTGAGTGTGTGAATTAGATTCACACCAAAGGAAAGCCCTGTAATGTTCACAGAACACCGTGTAAAGAGACAGGAGATGCGAATTAACATTAACTTTGAAAATTGTAAGCCTCAGAAAAAACCTTCATTGGCAAGGAGTTCCAAAGTTTTGCTGTTCTATTGGAAAAAGATCCCTGAGCAACAGAGGTTCGACAGGTCTTCATGCTCACAACAAAGGAGTGATAATTTTGCACCCGTCGGGTCATCTCTTTGATATTGCCAAGGGTGGAACGATTGACGACAATGCAGAAGAGTACCGACCGTGGAAATATCTATAAATGAGCGACAAGTCTTCGACCTTTCTACGAACGATTTGAGCGAGTCCGTGGGCAAAGAATCACCAACAAGACGGATTTCTATTCTCTGAATATAATATAGAGGTTTCAATGAATGTTTTGGTGCCGAGCCCCACACATAGGAACTATACTACAAGTCATCGTAGTTTTCGAAAGCACATTATTTCGCAACGCCAAGGCAGAGGGCTTCGCTTAGAAAACGTGCTTGACGAAGTTGTGATAAAATTATGAGATTTTCATCTATGCTCGAGGGATATTCGTTGTCAAAAAAATATTCTGACAGGACAGTGACATATTTAATATGAATTGAATTGATCGAATGTCAAAGACTTCGTGTCAGATAGGTAATAACTAACCGTGAAAACGGCCCATGTGGTCAAGGGTAATATAGCAAGACCTTGATATATGGTCGACTATTTTTATTTCATTTAAATTTCGACTGTATTTTATGATAATTTTACGAGACATATATTTGATATTAATAATCTGCTGAGAGCTACGCTTTCGGGCTTTCATCTCTGGTCGTTAATGCCATAATAATGTTAAATTAATGAATACAATACAAGCAGCAATCAAAATAGTAGCTTATTAATCGAGGTCGTGTTATATTCATGAAGATTATTTCTTGAACCCAATTCCGTATATCAGAGACATTCACAAAATCAAACAAGTTGGAATGATTTATTGAAAACAACAACCAAAATAATGCAAACAGAAACAGCACCAGCCTTAGGAATTATCAATTGAAATTGAAAACACAATACTTGTATGTGACTCCATACGCTATTTTTACTCCTCACTGTATTATGGAGGATTTTAGACTGGATCTTCGGTTTTGGTTTCGCCAAACCGATTCATTTTCAAACACCATCACGATTGATTAAATTTCAAATTAAATTCGACTATCAGATGCACGGACTTGTTTGATATAATTATCATGGTGAATAGTCGGTGATTATTGCGAACCATGCAAATAGTCGCTTATGGGCGTGTTGACTGGTCACGTCAAACAAGAAACAGAAGTGTGTATGGTTGATGACTGATATTTGTCAGATGAAAGAAATAATCGGGAATAATTACACAAGTACTTCAAAATTACCGATAATTTTTCATGAAAGCATGTTGTCTAAAGACTGCAAGAGTTTTTCATATTTTGTCGAAAGAACCCGACTCCGAAGGAGGAAAGCTCTTTTATCAAAATATGAAAATAACCGAATGCAGTTTTTTTACTGATTATTTCCCTCAATGCGAATAAACGATGAAACAGTTGAAGGCTAGACTGCTTTTACATAGTTTTACAGCGATTAAATGCACTAGACCTTTTAACCGATTAAAATGTTCGAAATAAACCGGGCGTTTGGATCACTTTTCAGGTACTATCTCTGGTACTATATTGTTCCTATGTTCGATTTCGATGTTTCCTGAGTTTACATGTTTTCTGGAAATAATCTAAACATATATCCCTCCTTCACCAAGTTCAATCGACCAAAATGCGCGCATTTCCATGATTTTCAAAATTTTGCTTTCAAGCAAATGCTTTCGTGTATAATAATTTAAAATAAAATCCCTCGACCTGCGGTCTCGGGATTTTATCAAATTATCATACACTCAAGTCATTTGCTAAGCAAAATTTCGAGAATCATGGAAGTGCAGCACACATTTTAACCGATTAAACTTGGTGCACTCGGGATATAACCCCCGACAACATGCTTGAATGGAAAATTATCAGGTTTATTTTGATGCACGAGTGTAATTCGGTAGAATATTTCCGGAGTTAAAACAACGACGTTTAAAATTCAGTATTTATACCTGTCAAGATGACAAATGTACACTGTAACAATCGTTACTATAGATACACGGACCGAGCGCGTATTTTTCGATACCTACCGGGTATTTACCAGCTCGAAAATGTCCCGCCGGTAATTTATCAGGGGTTATATCCCGAGTGCACCAAGTTTATTCGGTTAAAATGTGTGCTGCACTTCCATGATTCTCGAAATTTTACTTAGCAAATGACTTGAGTGTATGATAATTTGATAAAATCCCGAGACCGCAGGTCGAGGGATTTTATTTTAAATTATTATACATGAAAGCATTTGCTTGAAAGTAAAATTTTAAAAATCATGGAAATGCACGCAATTTGGTCGATTGAACTTGGTGAAGGAGGGATATATGTTTAGATTATTTCCAGAAAACATGTAAACTCAGGAAACATCAAAATCGAACACAGGAACAATACAGTACCAGAGATAGTACCTGAAAAGTGATCCAAACGCCCGGTTTATTTCGAACATTTTAATCGGTTAAAAGGTCTAGTGCTTTCAATCGCTGTAAAACTCTGTAAAAGCAGTCTAGCCTTCAACTGTTTCATCGTTTATTCGCATTGAGGGAAATAATCGCTGTAATTGATCGAAAGTGTCCCGCTTCATATGGGATTTTTAACAAACGATGAAAATATTCAGTGTAATTTTGGTTTTATTGGTTATTTCGCTAAACATGATTGGAAATAGACAAATTTGATAGAATGTGTTGATAGATCGGGGACTAAAAGAGTGTCTGGTAAATTTGACGGTAGTCAAATTCAATTTTGACGTTGAATTACTCTGAATTTCCATATTTTTTTCATTCAAATCCGTGAAGATCGTTTTCTTTGAGCACGTATGCGAGGTTGAACCGCTATCTAGACTGTTTTCGAATCTTCCCCGGATTTGATTGTTGCGAAACTTTGATGAACGGTCATGAATGTTGCGTCATTCCTTCGTGAACGGCAATCTGAAAATATATGTCCAAAATTTAGGCATTTCCTGCATTTTGGTTCGGTATATTTCTCGAATTTGATCTGCGCTAATGATATTTTTGATTGGAACGTTATCCTTTTTCTATAATTTCGCACCTCCAACCTTATTTGAAACATCAGGATTAGGAATAGTGTCTCTGGCAGTTCGAAAGTTTTTGAATGTGGATGGCAAAGGGTATAATATCATTATGCTCAGAAGTTCCTTTGGGATTCTGATTTCCATATCAGCAAGCTTATCCGCCGTATCCATGAAATTGTTTAGATGGTCACGTACGTTACCATTTCCGCGTGATTTTTGTAGAAACAGCTGTTTTATGTGAGTTGCCTTGTTAACAGATCCCTCAATTGCAAATTGTTTTGCGAGTATTCCAAGCGTCATTGGAAGTGGCACAAGTTTTTATTTGCTCGAGTTCGTTGGGAGAAATTATCAGAATCAGTTCTGATTTTGCGCCAAATCTTGTTTTGTCCACTGGACCATTTCATCTGCGTGCGTTGTAGGTCGTGGTTCATTACAATTCATGTGGACTCAGAGGTCATTTTTGGTAAGTACCGCTTAGGCTTCTATTCGCCAGGTGTCGAAGTTATCGTTTCGTAGAGATTCGATTCTATAATCACTTTGGGCCATGATGATACTACTTGTCAATATTCGACAAAATAACGCTTCAACAATTATTGACATCACTAGATGACTTCGCGTGCAGTCATGCATCGTTCTTAAACGAAGTGAAAACATATATATTCACCAAAAGATGATACTCTATTTGTTTAGTTATGTCATATCATTTTACAATGTTGATATTTTGATTTCCTCATACCAGAACTTTATTCTGGCTGGAAATTGTTAGTGTGAATAATATAAATAGATTGCATGAGAAAATAATAAAACTAGAATTCCTTCTTTTACTTCTCTAAGTATGTGAATTTACCAAAGAGGATATCCGAAAGTTTTCGCCTTTCTCACGTGTAGACATCGATATTACTAAAATAAAAATTTCCTAAAATGAATAACTTTTTCCAAGAGGCAGCAACCCTTCAGAAGAATTGAATTAGCACGTGGTGTTGTGTTCTAGCTCTTTTGAACGGGTGGTGTTTCACTCTCTCTTCTACTAAACATTGAAATTTGCTTCTATAATTTCCAACTAATTTCATTTAAGAACAACGAATATTGATGGAAGTTAAACCAAAACTCGGCTTCGCCTGACCTGTGTGATTTATTCTTCTGTAGTACACCCAATTCTCAAAAATGGTCGACGATTCCTGACAGTAATATGTAAACGAAAACTCGGGTTTTCGAAGGTGTCAGAGTAAAAAGCTCGGTAAAAAGTGTGTTCATCGATACTCCGACTAGATGGTGTATGGTGTACGTTTGACCATTTAGCAAGGTATAGTTATATATTTGCCGAAGGAATTTGGTATTACGATGAGTTAATGATTTTTGAAATCTTTGCCACTGAGGAGGGCGAATAGCCGAAAACTGTTGGAACAGTAGTCAATCTTAATAAGACAAAGTTAATTCCGTCTGAGTGGTATTGAATCGAAGTTCCACTACATACTGGTTTTCGGTATAATGGCTTATTTAGCCGATGAAAATTTCAACCAACAGCACCCGACAGGGAACATTATCAACCATATTCAAGAATACCCACTTCGGCTGTTTCATCACAATAAACACGTGTGGAAGATTAGATAAGGTAAGGTGTCTCGGAGGAGCCATCTCGATTTTATGCACTTAGCTATTGCCTCACCTATCCCTGCCTTATGGTTCTACTGGGGTAGCTTTACTGCTAAGCAGTAACTCAATACCCATTTCAGACTGAATTTCCCGATTTCCTCTGGTGTTAATTATTCCCTTCCAAACCATTTCCATCTGGACGCAACAAAAGCTCGACAGCTAGTAAGAGTGAGCAGTTCATTGCCTCATCTTTTTCCAGTTGACCCCCAGAGGGCTTTGGCTTTTCCACAACCCTCAGTATCGCGCCTAGCTGCCTTCCACTGAAGCATTTATCCTATCCCGATATTCTTGGTAAGGCATTCCTACTGGCCATACGAGATGAGGCCTAGTGTGAAACACTTTTGTTTGGCAAGTACATCAGCCCTTTCATTACCTTACCGTCCGGAGTGACCAGGTATCCAGGTAATGTTGAGGAGATTTTTCCTTCCCAACACCGCAAGTGCAGCCTTAGTATCCTTCACCCATTTAGAACTCGTGCAAGGCTTTCAGCGCAGCTTGGCTGTCGGATCAGATCCAGATGATTAGGAGACAGAAGCTTGCCTTACCCAGGGCCACAGAAACCCGCTCCCACCCCTTACTTAGTCTCGGACCCATCGGTGAACCATATCTGGCATCTTCACACATGCTAACCTTGATAGCCAAAAACGCGTCGAGTGCAAATAATATCAGTTTGGTGTTACGGTAATTATTGATCAGTACAAAAAGTTTCAACTTGTTCACCAGAGGTTCTAATCTCAGCGTTCATCATTGACAATCTCTGTTAGTCAAAACTGTTTCAGATTAAATGGTTATTATTACACGGATTTATGGTAACATTCAATTACTGTAGCGATTCGATCCAGATACTAGGTCAATATCGTGAATTTCGTTCCAATTAATATTGAATGAAATGTGGTTCACCTCAATAACCTATAATTTGTCCGATTGGTTTTGTTTAAAATTAGTGAAATGATGGTTGAGAGCTTGTGTATTCGCATATGTGGTGTTACATTTCATATTCTAAATAGGAACTGGCTAATGATTCACCTAGGTTATTCACTGAAGATAATAATATACTCTATAAAATATTTCACTCCGATACCGCTTTTATGAGTTCCTCTGTGATAACGATAATACTTCATGAATAAATACTGGTAACAATCATGAATCCAAAGACAGAGATTTCTGAAACTTTTGGGAGCATATTGAGGAGCTCACTGCCGATTTGCTAGAGTTAAATCCAAGGAAACGGCATAAAAATGTTAAGCTTGAGTTATGTATTAGGTATCCCTTCATTGCCTGGATACCAATCCCGGTAGGTTAGGTCTGTTGAACAATTACAACATCTGCCCCGGTAGCTCTGAGTTCCCCCAGGTTGAAATAGCAAATGCGCTAGCTAGGTAATAAGGGTAATTATTGATATCTAGAAAAAAAAACACTTGTACACAAAAGATTCCGATATTACAGAACAGGTTCGATATAGGACATGACTCGAAGCAAATAGGGACATGTAGGGGTAGAGGAAACCGTATCCTTCAGGCGTCATCTGTTTAAAATATGAGTACTAACTACTGGCATTCATGGTCTCGCAGGACCTATTTATAGTGTTCGATTTATAGTGTCAGCATTGGCATTGTGGGAAATGAAATGCGACCACTTGCTGATGCTGCACTATCAGCATTTTTCGAGAAGTACAGTACATTTCTTCAAAATCCCTCCCCTCCTTTATTTCTTGAACGGGTCAACTCAATAAATTGAAACTTGGGAAAATGAAATTGATTCAGGAACACTATATTCTGGAGTAAAATAGAATTATGAAAATTCCAAGATGGATACTGGGCGCTATCTGGAAATAAAAATAAAAGGAGAGGGGGTCTTGTGAGACATCATTTTCAAGCCCCTGACGAATACTCCACAACACTAGAATATGAAGTCAATTTCTCGACTACTACAAAACGGTGGAACATTTAATAAGTGCCTGCACACATCGACATTTGACTTCATAATTTGGGGAAATGAGCTGAGTTCAGTTCAGAAGATGCTCGAAATGGTTGCCTTAAACGTCTCGAGATGAGAACTACCTATCCGATATTTTTTCACATCGAACATTTTCTAACACTCGACATAGTCAATGGGCATAGTTGAAGACTATCATCTTTCGAACAATTCGTTCAGGCCAGTCTCGAAAGATGGTTTGATTTTTCGAACACAGCAACGTCGTTATTTCTACAAATTTTTATTATTTTTGCCGTACATTCAATATTGACGCAGGTTCAGTTCCGTACACCTACTTCAAATAGCCCCATAAAAAAAGTTCAAAGGTGTCAAATCTGACAAGCGGGCTGACCATTCCGTTAGACCTCGACGGCCAATCCAAGTACCGGGGAAAGTATTATTCCAATGGTTTTTCACTTGTCTGGAGTGGTGGTGATGCTCCAACTTGTTGGAATGATAATATCCATATGGAATTCATTAGGATTCACTTCGGTGATTAGAGGATCAACAGTAGTTGACAGCATATTCAAATACAATTCCCCTATTGAGTTTTGTTCAATTGACCAGTTTGGGGATAGTTTTCGTGATATCTATCCACTTATGAAGTCGAAAACTAATTGAGAATATTTGAAATGAACAAATGATGTTCGTTGTCATACTGACAATTTTTGTCTTTTTTTTATGAACAAAATAACCTATCAAACCTTAACGGGTTGTTGAGATTGCCATATGACAGAAAAATTATATAAATATCGATGTTTTTGTTTTCAGGTAATTATTAATGTTCCGCCATTTTGTAGTAGGTGAAGAGATATTGATTTCATATTCTAGAGTTGTGAGGTATTCGTCAGGAGCTTCAAATGCATTTAATTCTTTCCCATATGGCGCCCAGTTGCCATATTGATATTTTCATCTGTCAATTCAACTTCAAAATTATCCTAAGTTTCAATTTTTTGAGTTGACCCGTTCAAAAATAAAAGGGGGGGAATATCACTCCCAATCGCAATCAGATTCAAGAGAATTTTTACACACAAAATTACTTCAAGGTCAATTTAAATGATAACTCAAAACGAGTTTCCGAAAATATAACTTTTCAACTTGTAATATATAGAAATCTACAGAGTAATATATTGCGAAAGGTTTGGGTAGAAAGTTTATCAAAATTCGGCAGCGTGTGACTAACGTCAGGTTAAATTCAGCTAGTCAAGTTACGAAAACTTCCGATTAGTCCGATTATACTTGAAGAAGGTGCGATCTTTGTTATTTTGAACGGAACACCATGTGTTCTTTTATTGTGGTCATATCCTAAAATTATTTTTATCATTATGTAGAACTCCAAAAGGTTTACATCTTGATTAAAAAATCATTTTATTGAAGAAGCATTGTGAAACATTGTCGTGAGACTGTATTCTTCGCATATAACCATTACAAGAGAGTTGCATACGCTATTTTTTCTTCACCCGATAAATAATGAAGTATAAATATTATCTTTATATGTGCATTGTGGCTCCCACTGATCTGAAAGTGAAATGGATATTTACATTCATTTCATTATTGCTAGTCACAGTACAGATCAATATTTAAATGTATTTCAAATACAATCTTATTCTGAACCGAATTCTTAATATAGCCTCCAGCCACTGCAATGGTCTTCCAATGCATGCGAGCAAGGCTCTCAAGTCCACATTCTCACCAATAATTAAAACATCGTGAGTAGTGGATAGAAAAATCGCTGTTGTTATCATCAGTTTGTTGGCATCTTCAGTAGCCTGCAATTGTTTTTTCCATTTGTGTCTTCAAGAAGTCAATGAGCGTATTGTATTGGTTTCATTGGATACGAACATTCCTTGAGTCACTTGAGCAGTTATATTGTTGATTTAAGATGCAGAAAAACTCAAAGTCGTCTCCACAATTTAATATTCGAAAGATGTCAGTACGGTGATTCAGTACATGTTTCGAACCTACATAGGTTCATCATCAGCTGAATTTACATTGAATTCTACAATAAAGGAAGAGTAATATAATATTAGTTGATAAATGAAGTATAAAATTTACTTACATGGAGAAGAAAAAAAAATGGCAAAATCACATGGTGAAGTTCAGGACATAAAAAATTATTGTAATGACAATTAAGATTAAATTGATATTAGGGGAATTTGGGACATCCCTAATACCATGAATACATTAAAGATTGGGGGGCTTGGAGCCCTTATGCCCAATATGCAATATTTGAAAAATCCACATTAAAAGATACTTGGAAAAACTCTACCGTTCACAGATTGACTGAGTAGGAAATGGAGGAGAGTCAGCT
Source organism: Zygogramma bicolorata (assembly GCA_032362365.1). Lineage (NCBI taxonomy): Eukaryota > Metazoa > Arthropoda > Insecta > Coleoptera > Chrysomelidae > Zygogramma > Zygogramma bicolorata. The sequence goes on along the minus strand of JAVJAQ010002783.1, from coordinate 579,797 downwards.
GACAGAACTGTCAACTGTCGAAATTTTTCAATGTCGAGATGACATGGAAATGCGGCACAAGGATCTGGCACACACGGAACGAGAATCAAAGAGCTGTCTTTTCGAGTCATGTCCCGGGTGGACAGATCCAACACCTCACATACAGGCCCTCTCGTTACAAAAATCAAAGTGAAATATTATAACGAGAGGGCCTGTATGTGGGGTGTTGGATCTGTCCACCCGGGACATGACTCGAAAAGACAGCTCTTTGATTCTCGTTCCGTGTGTGCCAGATCCTTGTGCCGCATTTCCATGTCATCTCGACATTGAAAAATTTCGACAGTTGACAGTTCTGTCAGCTGACTCTCCTCCATTTCCTACTCAGTCAATCTGTGAACGGTAGAGTTTTTCCAAGTATCTTTTAATGTGGATTTTTCAAATATTGCATATTGGGCATAAGGGCTCCAAGCCCCCCAATCTTTAATGTATTTATGGTATTAGGGATGTCCCAAATTCCCCTAATATCAATTTAATCTTAATTGTCATTACAATAATTTTTTATGTCCTGAACTTCACCATGTGATTTTGCCATTTTTTCTTCTCCATGTAAGTAAATTTTATACTTCATTTATCAACTAATATTATATTACTCTTCCTTTATTGTAGAATTCAATGTAAATTCAGCTGATGATGAACCTATGTAGGTTCGAAACATGTACTGAATCACCGTACTGACATCTTTCGAATATTAAATTGTGGAGACGACTTTGAGTTTTTCTGCATCTTAAATCTACTACACTCCACTTTGAGATACAATGGACTTCTACCACAGGTTATATTGTTGATGTTGGATCTGAGAGGTAGAGGGCTAACAAGAAAAAGCTAGGCCATCAGAAACTAGAGTGGAACTACTAAAGATAAATGTTTTCACGGACGCTGGAATATCAAAAATAGTCCATTTTCAATATTGCAGCGTCCGCGAAAACATTCAGTTTCAATACCACACCTTGACGGGAAGAAAGAAAATTGGAGAGAAAGCTGATCGACCAAGGCTATTTGACCGATGAAATCGTGATCGATTTATTAATAGTCGGACCGAATTGTGAGAGGGGTTTGTTTAAATACCAGTTACTCAAACGCAGGGCTTACCGTCGAGGTTGATATTGTGATTTTTCTGGTCTATTCGTAAGGGGTAGATTAGCTAAATTGCTGCATTGATGGAGATATGTATTTAGGTTAGGTTAGGTTAGGTATTTAGGAGAGGTATGTATGTTCATGACAAAGACTCCAGCAAGATATTTGAAACGTCGAACATTTCAACAATTTACACACGGATTGATACCCGAAAGGACAATTGCCAATAAAACAATACTGTTAATGATGAAATATTGCTAAAGATCGTGTAACTTGGAAAATTGGTCAAATTTTCAATAGCTTTATCTCCGAAACTATCTTCCCCATGAAAACTGTTCTTGCCTCGAATGATTCAAAATTGGATGTATTGTTAAAATTACTATGACAATCTTTTTATGGATGGAGATCATTTCTTCCGGGTTGAAATCACTAAAATTTGAAGAGTTGATGTTTTTCTTTTTAAATCACAAACAATATATGAAAAATACAGTAATACCTGATTTGATATAGCGTTGAAAGTTCAATTTGGTTGAATTAACGGATTTTCCACGTGAAAAGGAAATTGAACAGATAAACTTTTGTACGAGCTCGAGAGGTATCGACCCACCTCGTATAACGAGTTCAAAGATGGTCGTTGGAATCGATTCTCTGGCGTGTTGCACGTCTTTGCTGTCTAATACATCACGACACGTTGAAATGCGGTAAAAGTGAGCCGGAGCCGGTTGATTCACCGTCTGGCACATCGTGTTTGGGTCTCGGAAACTCGAAGACAAAGCCCAAGGTATCGGGAGTTATGGCCCACTGTTTGATAATGGGGTAACTTCGGCGCTGATGGAGTTCGTTCATCGGTCTCTCTAGGGGCGCGGATCGAAAAAACTACGGACCAGACGGGACCGGCGAGGGTCTGGGCCGCAAATAATCAGTAAGGATGATTTATTTTTCATTGTTTCATCGAGTGGTATATACGAGTTATCGGTATATTTATGGAAAAGACGATACCTCTCGTCGACGATACTTCGCTTACGAACTTGCTCACTTCCTGCAATTCGCAATTTTTATTTATGAGATATTTCGAGAGTCGTTTCACGCAATGAATTGCTCGATATCTTCATTAACGGTAACGGTTTTTTGTTTTTCAACACGCGGTAATAATCTGATAATAAATTATAAGCCTATAACATTTCTTAGGGGGTCAAATAACCTGGCATGAATTATGTTAAGAACGATGCTGCTATATAAAACAATAACTTTTATAACAGAGGAACTGAAATTTCCACCCAGAAATCTAAAGATAGGTGCTACCTCCTTCAGAGAACAGAAGAATAATTGAAATTTTTTTTCGACAAACACAAATTGTGTAATTTGGTGATACACCGTTTCTTGAGAGCTTTTACTCATTCCGCATGTACCTACTGCTAATGTAATAATAGCCAGACAAGTGAAGGGGCATTAAATTGACTTTCCACAAAAAAATTATGCCTACTCATCTGAAGTTTCTATTCTCAAGCAGGAACATTTGATAATTTCAAGAGTTATCTCATTGATGGCCACTGAAAAGTCTCCAAGAATGTTTCTTATAGTGATTTTCAGATACAGTAGTGTTGGCAGACTGAGTACCAGTGAAATGTGATCTAGTATTTGGGGCACATTTTTTTCTATAATGAAAAAATTATGAAGAACTACTCGAACTGATTTGTTTTGGGTAGTGGTGACGTTAGTGGTACAACAGCTATACGAATTTTCAGGATTCCTAATGTAATAGATAAAGGGCGCGTTTCTCAAAGGTAATAAGCTTACAGAAATGATAGTATAATGAGAAAGAATGTCTCAGATAAAAATTCCAATAACATGATTTGCAGTCAGTCTCAACTAACATTTTGTGTTCGAACTACATAACCTCAACTTTCGAGTAGGTCGGCGTCTTTTCCGGAAGTCGACAAAGTTATATTTTATTCATCTTTCATTTACCAATAAAAAATTATTAGGTTCAAATTAGTGAAATACTATTAATTATTTTTCTTCCGCGCCAGGGATGGACAAAAACGTTTCATTATGAGAATGATGTTATTCGGGATACACAAGCACAGCATCGGTCTACCATAATAATTGCCATTAGATATGAAGTAATAATAGGGACTGTTTTCACATAGGTATACCCTCTCCTTAACGATTCCTCTTGATTGGTGAAATTTTCGGTGATATAATGTTCATCATCAATGTGTATACCTCTCCAAGTATCTGATACGATATATTTCAAGTATGTACTGACTTATGGAACACACGAGCGCATATGTTGAAAACAAAGTGTAATGAGGATAGTAAGAAAAAATAGACCGTTACTCTGAGGCTCACCCAGTATAAAAGTAATACATGGAACTGAACCACTTCTGAACGTCACCTGTCGATACTTGATGCAAAGCCATTGTGAAAATACTCCAGTATGGATTTACAGTTAGCTGAAAGATTTTTACGATGATAGGGTTCACAAAACCGCAACAAAAATATTCTATTCAGATACTAAAGAAACAAATTTTTGGTCCGGTCCTCAGTATAATTCATTAGTAGTAGTATTATAGACGACCGACTAGTCATCGGAATAATAGATGAGAGATTAGTAAGCCTCTGAAGAAGCTAGCCACTCGCGATAGCGAAACATTAGGAAAAAAGTCCAAAGAACGACGGCCTTCAAACCCGAAGAAAAGTAGTATTACTGAAAACCTCGGCCGCGAAAGCCTCAATCATTTTGTCGTATTCAACTCTGTTTTTGAATTTGTTATTTACATATATTTCAAGAGAATAAGGTCTCATTAGATCTGATGTGAAATGCAATATTGAACTTGATATAATAAAACAGGTAACAATGAAAATAGTAAATAATAAATAATAATAAAGAACAAGGTGCGATGATAAGCTAATGAATTCATTATTGTCCGAAATTCTCTGAAGCTAAATTTTCGAATAGATATACCCTATTCCACGAAACGAGGTTCAGAATTTCAACATGTGACATTAATGTGAAAAGTTGATCCCAAAATTGAGTTACTATTGATTGAGCATATAAAAGACAATTGAGACAGAGGTGAAGTTTCAGGTAGGTCTGGGATGTATAAATTGGGAGGTATGGAACCTAAAAACAAATCTCAATTCTGGATGAATAATAAACAGAGTTGAATAATTCACCCGTGTTGAATATGTTATCTTGTGGCAGTTGACTCTTGACCAAATACTAAGCGGTAATCTATTAATTTGTTAACCTGACCTAGCAAGGACCAATTAATTGTACTCATAGGCGTTTCTTTGCGCGTGAAATGATTGTCGTCAGATGTAGGTGATAACAAGGGATATTAGTGTCTTACTGTCATTCACACCAGAAATAACTATTTCTCTAATGAGAAAAAAAAAATACAGTGCTTCATAAAGATCGCCCTGAAGTGCAATAGAGAACAATCCCGGGTAAAATTCTATTTATCGGACGCCACCTGTTTTTTGAAAATTTTTTTTTCAACTTACGTATTTCGGTCTCCTGAACAAAATATTCTTATGAAAATTTTGGCGGTCTCAACTAGTTTCGGAGATACGGCCCCCCAAAGACAGGAAAACGGGCTTGACGCTTATGTTTGTTTGTCAGCCAATTCCGCTCGAAATTCCTCCTTCTTTATATCAGCACAATATGCACATTCTGTTCCACCTTCCTCATCACTTTTCAACCGAATTGATAGCATTATTCGATGCAAGATTGAAAAATATATCCTGATAGGAAAATGAGGTTAACAACATGCCTTGCGCGTTCGACTGTTTGGTTAACCTCACTTTCCTATCAGGATATATTTTTCAATCTTACAGCGAAAAATGCTTTTAATTCGGTTGAAAAGTGATGAGGAAGGTGGAACAGAATGTGCATATTGTGCTGATATAAAGAAGGAGGAATTTCGAGCGGAATTGGCTGAAAAACAAACATAAGCGTCAAGCCCGTTTTCCTGTCTTTGGGGGGCCGTATCTCCGAAACTAGTTGAGACCGCCAAAATTTTCATGAGAATATTTTGTTCAGGAGACCGAAATACGTAAGTTGAAAAAGAAATTTTTCAAAAAACAGGTGGCGTCCGATAAATAGAATTTTACCCAATTCCGAAACGGATATCCAGTTATAGAGCCGTACAGCGAAGCACCGACAAATCGCGATTGTTGCCACAAATAACCCGCCTGTTCCCTAAATAAATCCCGCGTCGGCCGCCCCTGCCCTCTCGAAATCGCACCAATTTAAATTTTCACTATCTATACCGTTTCGCAGCAAATGTCTCCACAAGTAATCGTCTCAGTTGGTCTCTCCGTATCCGACCGAAACAAATGCCACCACACACAATGATCGGTCCCACCTTTTTCTAATCACACAGACGGTTTTTTTCGCACCTGACTCTCGGGTATCGCGATCGGGAAAAGTTGATTAGTACTAGTCGCGAGCGCGTATTTGGGAAAAATGATGGTCGCGCGGTGTGGTAAACAACGACTCATTTCGTTCGGGTAGTTTTCAGTTTCTTCTTGTAGTTTTCTGTTTGTGTGTGTGTAAAATAAGTGTTGAGAAAATTGTGTTGAAAAAAAATCGAGTGATGTGTAGTGCCTTTGTTGGAATAACGTTAGAGTGTCGTGTCGTTGGAGTTGAGAGTTTTGTAAGAAGGGGTTCTGGTTGATATGAGAACATAGCAAGATTTTTTCAATCTTTTCTTCTACATATGTCATGTTTTTTGGAGAGAAAGCGGCTCATTTTGATTTTTATTAAATCTCATTCGAAATAATACCGAAACATAAAGGTTTTTCGATAGCTATAGGTACTACTCAGGATATAGGTATAACGCGGCCATATAAAGTCTCCTTCGCCCCTCAATTAGGCATGCATTTATAAATATGTGTGTCACTTGTCGCCCGTAGGGCGATGTCAAATAATTTTTGAATGGGTGAAGGGGTTTATTGGCACATTGATTGATGAAACGGTCCGTCAATTCTCTGTCACCATAAAATTTATCGAACCGGAGTTCTCAGCAGATTTAGGTTGTTACTTCTAATGTCTTTGTAATTAGGTCCATTGTAACCTGTTGCAAAAACATATAAACTCGAAAGAATCCGGTACCCTTTATTGATCATACCCAATTTCACATTCTTCAAAAGTGGCAGGTAAATATTATCTCAGCCCCTTTCACACATCATTCTTCTGCGTTTCATTATCGACTGCATTTCATTGAGCACGAGATTGAGCATATTTCATGGAAATAATCTGATTTCAATATCATCATAATGAGAATATGATACAAATGAATACTTATAGTGCTAGTTGGTGCCCAATATTTGTAAAAAAAAAATCAAACTGACATGTGGAATATAAATGAAATGAGGGTTACCTATAATTGAAAATTTTGTTCTGGCGTTCATTCCGTGATTGCTGAAAACGATTTTCTCTTGAGACAAAATCTAGGTATATTTTTATGAATTCAAATAATATGTGGGAGTTTTAGGTGAGAAACCACCATACTAAAAAAACACATGAGCAACACATGATGTACAGTTTACACTGAAAAATATACTCGAAATTACATCTATAGCTACTCAACTCAAACAAAATGTGAACAGACATTAATCATTTTGAAAATTTTGCTTATATCTTGAGTTTATGATAAAATTTGACAGAATCCGATGACCAGAGGTTGACGAATTCCATGTACGAAAACTTTTCCTTGGAAACAAAATTTGAAAATTGTGGATGGCCATTCCATCCGGCCCAGAAAAAGGAAGGATAATGTTCAAACGAAAAAAAATAGTGTCAGAATGAAAAACATCTATTCTATTCTGGTGGCCTATTGGTTCTTCAATAATCACTAGACTAATGAAAAATTATCAAGAATGGGACCAAATGCAATTATGGTGCACATCAATAATAATGTTCAATAGTTGATATTTTTCGAAATTTTTTCCGGAATTGAATATTGTATCATATCGAAATACCAGGACCTACAAGATCTTTCAGAAATCTCGATAGTGCTCAATAATATTCTTCTATAACTTTCGTCGTTTATTTTCATTTACCATTATGCAATATTAAAAATTATTCAAAATTCACCAAAATAGACCTGATGATGATCTGAAAACTAAAGCAAAACTCATGTTCATTTTGATCGGGGTTGAACTGGTCTAATAGTATTCAATCACTGTAAAACTCTGTGCCTATCGTTCATCGTTTTTATCGGTTATCTGAATTGGGGAAAATAATCGTTATTATTCAAATAATGATTGTAATTTGTATTTTGGTCGATATTGCATTTTAAGAGGTAATCCATCAAACAATTTTTTCCTGGTCAATATCAAACCCGACATTCATGGTTTTATGAGAACCCATGCAAAGTTCTCTAAAAAAGATTTTTCAACCTCACTTCTTCATTGAATTTCAAATAGTCACGCATATCGTTATTTCAGTTCATCGCCTCATCAACTTCGTGATACACCCTGATTATTTCTGGTGTGCGGGTCAAGGTGACATTCTATAAAATTTTTGTTAGTCCGATATCTAAATCGAAATGTCAAGAATATCGCGTTGGCTGAACTATAAACAGAGTCTCCTATATTTTTCAAAGGAACAATAATTCGCGAGAATATAAATATGATGAGATAAAGTAGACAGATACTCTGACAACGATTGTTTATAATAAATACGATCAAATGTGTGTTGAGGTTATTGTTTGAGCATGTTATCAATACAACCGTATCTCGACTCGTATTCAAAGACTGATAAGGGCACCTGTGATATGATTGAAACCATCAATGTAGAAGTGATAGTCTTTTTTCCAGTGGGGACGAAACTGATTTCATATCTATTCACTTTGATGCCAACCTGGTTGGCGGGCCGTGCGTAGGCACAAGTATTTTGAATTCAATGTTGGGGTAATTGAATCTATTGAAAAATATTTTTCTTATATACAGTGTGGTCCACTAAGTCTGCAACAAATGGGAAACTTTTTTATTATCGATTTCTCAGAAAATTTTATTCTTGACAAAAGTTGGTGCATGTTCCAAAACTATACCAAGTGTACCTGAAATGGCTTTATGACAATCACCATACAGGATAGGCCAAAAAATATAAATTTCGTTCAAGAGTAAAGTACCCTTAGTTCAGAAAATATAGAAATATGTTGAGGAGAAAAGTTGCTTGGAATTAAAATTTATGTTCAGATACGAAGTCATGGCCTGCTATTCGAATTTTTTTTTCTTTTGGAAAATTTCGAATTACCCCCGTATGATACATATTTTTACTATTTTGATTCAATATGTATTTGAAGTAGCTACAATCGAATCGGTTTGGAGTATTTCTTACCAAATTGAAGTGAATTTGTATAATTTACATGAATTTGTATTTTTTTAGGTGACCGTCAACTTCTTGTTTGTTGCAACGATATTTAACAGAACTCTAAAATAACACAAATATTTTTATGTAGTTAGTAAAGTATTTGCCTCGTTAACTTGGTATGATATAAAAAAAGGCAAAATGGAGAGCATTTTATGATATTTTTCCTTCAAGATACAGTATGGTGCAAATGACTGGAATGAATTCATTATTTCGTAATAAGATGACTCTACAGAAAAATCCGGAAATCCGCCGATTTTCATCTGACGCACAATCTGTCAAATATTTTTAATATTCGTGACGTCATTGGTGTGAGAGTGAGTATACCATTTATCATATTTTTAAATAGAAATGTGGATCATTTGATAAGTCATTGGAAAGTTTTCCCAATCAGCTATCCAACCATATCAAATATTCAAGTAAAGGTTCTTATTCTAACGAACAATGTGAGTGATAATTCAAGAAATTTCCCATTCGATGAAAAACCAACAACGTCAAAGCAAATGTTCAAAACCGTCTGCTATAATACAGTGGGATAGACGAGCAGTCTCTTAGATTCTGAGATCACAAATCGAACAAGAAATTCAATAATGTGGTGATGAGTGACCTGTAATTTTACAAACAAGTTTTTTTTGCATACAAAATCAATTGGATAAATTTCTTCTATATGATTGGATAGCTGATTCGGTGACCTTTCCAATGACTTATCACATGATCCACATTTTCATTTGAAAAAAAAAATCGATGGCGTCAAAACGCTTACACCAAAAGTATTTGACATAATGCGCATTCGATGATGCAAATCCACAGGTATCAGGATTTATCTGTAGGGTTGCCTTATTAAGAAATAATGAATATTTATCATTCACGGGCACCATACTGTATATTCCTCTTTTTCTTGACCACATATGTTTATTTCGTTCAGTTTCTTGGAATAAGCCTCTTATTCAGTCTATGTATTTTTCATCCAACGACGTTTCGACATCGTCTATGTCATCTTCAGGTTTGAAATAAAATAAATGAAACAAGATTAATATATGTATGTTGTGCTCATTTCATTTTATTGTTTACAATGATAGTGGTTCGTTGTCTATATGACATTGACAATGTCGAAACGTCGTTGAATAAAAAATACATGGACTGACTAAGACCTTTATTCCAAAAAACGATAAAAAATAATCATCTACATTTCCACAATTCTATTCATTTCATAATAAAGCTTCATTGGCAGTAAATAATGATTTTAATGACCTGGAAATATTTACTTTTCGGAACTAGTTATTTGTTAACGAGTAACCAATTAGTTTTTTTCATGTTCGATTTTTTATTCACCCTTCCAGTTAACAAATAAGAGATTGTAGAAGTATTTGGCCAGAATTTATATTGGTATCGATTTAGTTTCCTTTTTTTTGTTTCTTATTGTTTCATCTTATTCGAAGCGACAATTTCCAGATCTAACAGTTTCTTGGTCCATTCTTACTAACAGTGGGTTAACAGAACCGCGATGAGTGTTCAACTAGGTAATGTAATGAGATGAGTAATCGAAGGAAGAGAAAAATTGATGATTCATACAAATACAGGTGTATGTTTGTTGTATGTGACGTTTTTTTCCAATGCTCGTGTATTTGAGAGAGGTGCCAGTTCAGAAAATGCTAGCCGTCTCATCGAATCACTCTGTAGCTCACGAGTTGTTGATACCCCACAATCTGCTAGTGAAGGTGTAATTTTCTCGTCTCAATTTCTGAATTAGTCATTTATACGCCAGAGTGATTATTACATTTCATTGAATATTAGGTTCGTAAAAATGTCGAAATACGAGACGAATCCATTTCCGTATAAGTTTTTTGTGAGGTTTCCTTGAGGTTGGTTCTTTTCATTTCTAATGAGATTAGGCGAGTCTATTTAAAACCACGTCTGGGAATCTACCGTCTGAAAGACAGCGGTCTCTTCATTGTACCTAATTCTATCTTTGTGTGAGTTCATATACGAGTTTGTCGAACAGGATGAATATTTGCAAGTACTCGTTATTTGAAGTGTTTATTCTCAATCTATGTTCAGGTTGGCAAGTGACTATACAAATTTGTTCATCAAGAAGGGGAAGATATCAGAAAAGTACTTTCCGACGTTTCATTCTTCTTTAATTCCAGTTGCTGGTTTGCGTATTTTGATTCAGTATTTTGATAGGCAACTAACAGAGGGGTGCTGATGTACTCCAACCTCTTTAACCACAACCAGTTACCAGAAATGAAACTTAAACTTTTTTCGATTTTCTTTCTCTCGATCTTTCTCTTTCTCTCATAACACCAAATTTTAACAACTTACACTCGATGCGTGTTTCGATAACCAATACCATCTTCAGAATAAGAAATTGAAGGATGGCGGAAATACCTCAAGAATTGAATACTTCCTTGATAACATTCTTTCTTATATCATGATAATGGAAGATGATGAATGATTGACCATGAAACGGTGAGTCCAATCTGGGTAGTACTGTAGGTGTTTGCAGTTTTTTACAATTGAAATAGCAGAATTTATTACCGAAAAACTAAGTTGCCCGGTCATGCTCCCATAGGGAGTTGTCTGTAATAATTGTAAATGAACACCACTTCAAATCACGAAAACTTGAAAATATCCATCCTTTCCGACATCCTCGTATCACACTTGAAAATAGAAAAGTTGAGGCGGAAAACTCCATATTTTAGAGTAAAATTGACACATGAAAATTTCAAGATGGCAACTGGGCACCCTTTGGAAAAAAATAATGGAAAGGGGGTCGTTTAATAGATCATTTTGAAGATCCTGGCGAATACTTTACAACCCTAGAATATGAAGTCAATATCTTTACCTACCTACAAAATGACGGAATATTCAATAATTGCCTGCACACATCGACGTTTGACTTCATTATTTGAGGAAATAAGGTGAATTCCGAGGTGAATTCATTTCAGAAGATGCTCGAAATGGTTGCCTTAAACGTCTTGACATAAAAACAGCCTATCCCATATTTCACGTCGAACATTTTTGTCGAACTACAAATATTCGTTATTCTCTGCCGTTCATTCAATATTGGAGCAGGTTCAGTTTCGTACCTTCTGTTTCAAATAGCCTCATAAAAAAAGTCGAAAAGTATTAAATCTGACAAGCGGGCTGGCCATTCCTTAGTACCTCGATGGCCAATCCAACGACCATGGAAAGTATTAACCAAATAGTTTCCTTACTTGCCCGAAGTTTGTGATGGTGCTCCATCTTGTTGTAATAATAATATCCATATCGAATATCGACGATTTCGATGATTAGAGGATCAACGGCGTATTCAAATACAATTCCCCTGTGTGATTCTGTTCAACTGACTATTATGGAGATAGTTTACGTGATACCTATCTACTCATAAAATCGGAAACTGAATGAGAATATTTGAACTGAACAATGATGTTTGTTGTTCTGACATTTTTGTTTTTTTTTTATAAACAAAAAATAACCTATCAAACCTTATCGGGTTGTTGGGATTGCCATATGACAGAGAAAAACGAATATTTCAAGAAATATCGATATTAATGTATTTGTATTCAGGTAATTATTAAATGTTCCGCCATGTTTCACTGGTGAAGATATTGACTTGAAATTCTAGACTTATAAATTATTCGTCAGGAGCTTCAAAATGATGTATCACAAGACACCCCTTACCATTTTCTTTTCCAGCTGGCGCCCACTCGCTATCTTGAGATTTTTATATGTCAATTTTACTCCAAAATATAGTAATCATGTATGAATTTCATTGTATCATACCCTACTCGGAATGATTGCACTTTTCCAATTGTTTGAAAATATTGTTGTCAATTTGTGAATATAATCCTGTCGTCGAAACGTATTATTTTCATCAGAAGTCCTCACATGTGTTATTTCAAATTGACATCTCAAAATTGAATCGCACAAATAATGCACGTGTATGCACCCCAAATGAAATTATTGGATTCAGCGTTTGTGAATATTGTGTTCGAATGACATCCATTCGGCATGAATTGGAATTTTATACATAAAATAGACACTGACAAAAATCAATTCAGATATCATTATTTTCTAGGCTTATTCTGGAAAGAATTCGAATTAACTTATTTGCTTGAAAGTGGTTGACAATGTTCCTTGATGGTATAGGTTCAGACTTCCGTTGTCTATATCACTAACTCTAATAGAAACCGTATGCTAAGAAGAAAGAAAAACTTATAAGAAATACAAATCAAATTAGGCAATCAAATGCGTTGAAATTGAAGAACAATCGGTTATGTGATGCATTTGTTCATTCAATGAGACACTCCACTTGAGTATGGAATAATATATGTAATGAAAAATGTAGGTATTTCAAAGAAAAAATTATGCTGTTTATCTGAATCATATAATGATTCAATTTCCTTTATATTTAATAGTCTTCATAAAAAAATCATGCAATTAATTGAGAATCAGGGGGAGGTGGTATTGGTTTATCATTCAATTTCAGTTTCATGCCCAAATGTTTAGAGAATATCTAATGCTATGTTTGGTGGGTGTCTTAGACCCACAAAAAGGATTGGTGACTATTGTTGGAGGTTGAGGTCAGATGTTCAATGCATTTAATTACATACTCTACAAATCCGGTGTCAGACAGTTGTTTCAACCCGCCATTGGTATCCTCAGTGTCATTCGGCAGGAATTGCGAATGCAATGCCTTCAAAAAGTCACACTGGAGTTATCCATGAAGTATCAATCTGGGAATGATAAAGCATCGGCCCTAGGTACCCAAATATAAAGAAAGTTACACTCTGTGGCTCATCAGCTAGTTGAGGTCATTGGGATAACCGCTCATTCTGTTATAATAATAATAATTCCAATCATATGAATAATAAAAACTTTCTTCTTCGAAAGGGTGTTTAAAAAAAGAACAAACTGAGAACTCTGGATTTCTATGCGCGTTTCACTGCAAAGTCTTTCACCCAAACGGACGATTTCTCTTGTAGCAAAAAAGCGTTTGATGAGTAGTTGTTTCTCATTTCTGCAGCAACATCTTCAGGATAAAAAAATTGTTATTGAATCTAATGACTAGGGTAAGCTATCAATTTATATACTTAACAAACAAACTGAGATATTGCAAAAACACCTGAAATTGTTGGACTTCGTCTCTTACTACTCATTATTCGAATCAATTTCTCTACAATAAACTAAAAAGAGGCCTTTTATCACCATACATGCTATTTTTATATTTTGCTATGTGTAGACTCTGGGATGCATTGTGTCACCATGTGCCATGCACGCACATTAGCACATCCTCAATCAGTTTTCACCAATTCTGTGATCTATGGAAGCGAAAAGCGGACATTCAATATTTTTTTTTTAATTTCTAGTTACAACTCAGAATCAATCCACTTTCAACTTGTCAGTCAAACTAATTTTGAGTTTGAACTCGACACTGGACTATATTTCACTGTACTTTAATTTAGAAAAGGCCAAATGTAAAAATAGTATTAATGGTGTCATATGTCCTATCACTTTTAGCATGTTTTCCTGTTCATTGTTGGGAAATTATCAGAATAATTAGTACTAACAGACGAAGCCCATATCGGACCACAAACCTTTGCAGGTAGTTTTTGCACTAATACCTCACATTATAGGTATATATATATATACAAAATTGTCAACGAATCACAGGGTATATATGAAATACCATGTTCTGATTGCCATAGAACATTTGTAGGCCAGACCAACAGACGTGTGACAAGAAGAGTATACGAACATCATCCTGCTGTCCGAAAATCAGACCCATCTTCAGCTCTGTCCAAACATCATCAAGAGACAGGACACAATATAGACTTCGAGAGCACTAAGACCATCGCCACAGCAAAAACACTTTAAGCTCGTATAATTCGCGAGGCCATCGAAATCGAGAAGCGACCTTCCTGCTTAAATAAACGTGACGACGGTCAGAGACTTCCAACTGCATGGAAACCCCTAATTTCCAGATGCCCAGTCCCCACCAAGACATCCGACGGTGCTATAGCAGTACCCGCTGCTATAAATACCACCCAACATCCCTCGATACCTCAGTTCGATCTGAGGAGTAGGCAGATGGAGACCTTAGAAAGAACCCCTGACGAGACCTGGGGGGTAGGCAGATTGAGGCCTCGGCGTCAAGTCACAAACTCTTGTCCCCTGTGACAACACCTGAGGAGTAGGCAGATTGAGACCTCAGCGTGAAGTCACATTTTCTCTTGAAAATGGCTTCAAAATGGGAGCCGAAATGTCGACAACAAAACTCCAGACGCGGTTCAACCCGAACTCAACAACAGCATATATATATATATATATATAAAATAGCTAACCCTAATCGTTAGATAATGAATCGATTTTCTTCTCCTGAAGATGCTAACCTTGTTAGCGAAACGAGGGTCGAGTGCAAATAATATCAGTTTGTTGTTAGGGTAATTGATCTCTATGTTTCGCATCAGCCCTCAGTAAAATGACTATCGAAGCAACCTTCCCCATCACCTCTATTCGTTTTACCATCCATACCTATAGAAAACCCCGATGTATACCAGGTGTCTGGATATTGTTAAATAGGAAAAATTCCGTTATACAATACGTATTAGCACAGTGTGCTTCTCACAAGTGACGATTGAGTAATTTGATTTATCATTCCTTAATCACCATTTGTGAATAGGGATTCATAGAATTTACTTGGGAAACTTCTCACACCTACATTAGCCGGAGTAATTTTCAGTCTCTGATAAAAGGTACAATAACTAGGTGTGAATTCAATTTCAAATCGAATGCAAAGTTTCAATACAGTTTCCGAAAAAAATTGTTTTCAAATTACCGAAAGTTATTCAAGAAAGTGTGTCATGATATGTTTATAATTGTATTCTTTCATTTTCATATTTTTACTGCAGAGTCAGCCTCAGGAGAATATGAGAATTACCGAATGCAGTCAACACATTTGAATGGTTATTATCTGGTCAATTTCAGGATGTTATTTCAGAGAACATAAATATTAGCAGCATCATTACTTTTTCTTTTATACAAAGAACAGTAAAAAAAAATTCTACATTGATGTAACTAAATTCGGCACTACTGGAATGCGTTTTTGTATTTGGGGTACTTTTCTACGTCACGAAAACTGGAGTTTTTCAATAATTGCATTTACAACACACTTTCAAATACTATCATCATATGTAAATTTGCGTAAGACTTCTGTTGAGTTGTGCGTTTTGACGAATGAACACTCCGGTTCGACCTAATGAACAAATTAAGTAAATAGATTCCAAATATTCAAACAAATAACTGAATTCATTAAGTGAGCATACGGAATACGCAGACAACGCAAGTCGTTTATTCAATAGTATGCGAAAAATTCGAAACAAAAAATAATAAGAAGATGTCGTAGGCTCATTTTCTTTCTTAATTTCGCACTTTATTTATTGATCGAAATATTGCCATTTGAAGAAGTTCTGGTTGTCGCGTGTATATTTTAGTTCTTTGCGTCCGTGTACGTCGACATACTGCGAAAAAAAGCCAACAAAGTTATGGAAATCCCTTGTTTCCGTTGACTCACTCACGCAGCATCCTGCGATGAATCTCGAGAAGGTACAAGAACAAAGAATTCAGAAACAAGCGCTCGAGTCGTGTTATATTTGAACCGGAAACCGCCGTTTGTCATTTGTCAGTGTGACGCGCGACGGTCGAACTTATTTTCGGATGAATAATTTTTACGTGTAGCAGGCAATAAAATATAATAAAACACTTTTTCATCTGTTCGTAAAATTCGAGGATAGTTGCCATAAAGCTTGTTACAAATTGAAGAAAAAACAAGTGGGAATTCGCCTTTTATTTATGGGATTTTTTCATGGTTTGTTACTTTTCGTACACAATGTCGTTTCGGTGAATTACTAGAGGGCGAAAAATAAACGAAAACGGTTTCGTTGATATAATTTGATTCAGTTGTTCATATTCGCTTTCAGAGTCATGAGTAAATATGTGATCGATTTTATTTTTATTTCATAGAATATTAGCGCCCAAAATAGATTTATTCGAAAATATGTGCTGTCATGGGAAAGTTTCATCGATGACTCTAAGGCTACTTGCACACCCACCGATTTTGGACGGCCAGTATAAAATCGGCCGATATTTTATTGGTAGCGGGTGCTTGCAGACTCACCGGATTTTTACCGGTCAAACAATCAGTTGCTTTGTTGTCGTGACACGAGGTTATTGAAAAATATTTAGTTACGTACGCCACTACTTCCTGGTAATACCGGCCATGCAGTGCCAGTGGACGGCTGCTAACCGATATTTTACCGGCACCGATCAGCGGTCGGCGTATGGAATTTGGACGGCCGATTTTATACCGGTCGTCCAAATTCCAATAGTGAACCACATGTAGGAACGGGACCTGGCACACACGCCAACCGCTGATCGGTGCCGGTAAAATATCGGTTAGCAGCCGTCCACTGCCACTGCATGGCCGGTATCACCAGGGAGTAGTGGCGTACGTATTTAAATACACGCTTGCACACCCACCGATTGTTTACCGACCATCATACATTATTTTTCAATAACTTCGTGTCACGACAACAAAGCAACTGATTGTTTGACTGGGTGCAAGCAACCGCTACCAATAAAATATCGGCCGATTTTATACTGGCAGTCCAAAATCGGTGTGTGCATGAAAATGCATGATTCGCGACAATCCCGATATTTACCTGACAACGTGAAGCTGAATCAGGCAATCTTACGAATCCCTAAATCGAGTTTTTTGTGCCAATTGATCAATTTTTTTCCCCAAACGCTTATTTTGAGATTTGTTGATAAAATAATTTGACACGAAAAACAAGTATGTAGGAATGTATAGCAGTTCTGTACTAGTATTATTCGCCAATTCTCTAATGTGGATGAACTTTTTTTTTGATATTCGAAATTACAATTGATATGCCATTTGGGAAAGATTCAGTACAGATACCGAAAAATGCCGCTAAGCAGATATTCATTGTTGGAATAGTCATTTAATTTTTTTACTCGAATCTTCCACATTTCGGTACAATAAGTATGGCAACCAAGCAATATTCTGAAATATCCTACTTTTTTCACAAAATGAGTGAATATGAGAACGTCGAATTCAGGCGGTTGGAGAAAAAAAGCGAATATGAATTAGAGAAGTGAATTGTGAATGAAAGTTTGATACAGACGGCTCTCGATGTACCTTTATGTTGTGTGGAAATATTTGAGCTGTGTTTGTTTGATGTATTAGTTGAATGAGAAAACGTGACTCAAGGCTCGAAAACTCATGTATACAGGGGATTAATTCTTTATGGTAGACCTTTTTTATTTTTGTAAGAAACCGTCGTCTGTGAACGATAAATACATACCAGCAGAGAGTGCTTGCTGATATTCTGGTTGTTAGTATGTTATGTTGATTATTTTTATATTGATTGGAGATTCATCAAAAATATGATACTGAAAAAGCATATTCGGAGTTCTGGTCGATACTAACGTGTAGTTTTTTAATGGTTCAGGTTTACATTGCAGAAGTAGGTACCTACACATTATTTTCGATGTCTATATCTTTCAAAGTGTTCGGTATTCCAAAAATGTTCTCAGCATGTCAATAGGGCATTTATTCACTTGCAAAATACAAAATGAACATATTGTTGAGTATTGATCCACACTTCAGAATGAGGAGGCGAAATACCTGAATATAGCAGTAACATGGATAATTATGGGGAACCAATTCCACTTAGTCTGCTTTTCAGCCCAATTACTTCTTTATTCTCCCTTTCTCAAACACTCTTTTGAGTGTGCCCAGAAGGCAGAGCCTTTTACGGAAAGGGTCGGCTTAGGACATCCGCGCACTAGCAACTTTTGTTCGGCTACTGGATAATTGTGATGATGGAACGTATGTGTGTTTATATGCTACTGCGCTTTAGCAACTTTTCAGTCACGGCAAATTATGTCTAGCTATTTTTCAAGCGTTTCAATTGTTTTGTTTTTCATTCATATGTTTTGAAAGAAAACCTAGTAATAACTGCTGTCTCAGTGAAATTCATGTTATCATTGCAACCAGTCGATAAGTTCGCGGAACAAAAATTCATTTGCCACTTTTTGGTTGAGAAAATTTCATGTTGGCCTCATTATCTTGGGTTCGTAGGCGCTTCGGGGCGTGAAACTGATTTCTACGGTAGCGTATTCGTTTTATCAATTGTAGGGAAACCCAGAAAAATCCGTAATGTTACGGGGTCGGTTAGTGTATTGAACCAAGATGATTCCTGCTATTAGGAATGGTATCTAGGCAACCAACAATGGAGAGAGAAACTAGCAGTGAGAAGCCAAATGGAATGTACGACAGCGTTGTACACGCTCGTTCACCACCGACCTATTTGAAATTGTCAAGAAATTGATCTGAAAAATGTCGAGGAGATCTCTCACTTCATTGCAGAATCTTCCATACTTAAAGAAATATAAATTTTTGATGGAAGAAGTTCAACAGAAGTAATTCAGTATTCTGTATGATTCTCCATGAAAACGGGTTAACAAAGCCACCACACGTGATTCGCTATACAATAGCTTTCTCAGGTAGGAATAATCCGGACTATTTCGAAACACGTCTCGTGATTTTTAAGCTGGTCATTAGTAGAACAGGGAACTGTACTAATTTTTTCAATATGGATTTTCATTCAGTATCGGCCAGTTCAATTCATGTAGGAGGAGTTTATCTCTTCAAAAAATCCAAGCAAACCGTTAAGACGCAACTGATTTATAAAATCACATGCGCATGTCGTCTGGCATTTCTAGAAACTTTCCTTAGCTGGTTACTGATGAGCTTTTCATAAAGTATAAACTGATTATCACGAAACTATATGGGTTTTTCTGAGTTCGAGTCGCTGCATGCATTCCGTAACTGTAATCTGCAATGAAAAATTATATTTCTATCCGAGAAAACTTTCGGATTATTGGCGCCGACTAATATATTTTATTTTCGTAATATTTCATACGGACCGTCATTATTATCCGCCATATTCTCGAGTGTTGAGATATATGTGCTTTTAGTTTTAATGTTCATCACGCTGGCACTGCGAAGATTTTACCTAAAAATAGGTGTTGTTTGAATTAGCGTAGCCGCACATTTTGACGACGTACCTTTCCGGTGCGAAACCATTTTTGAAATGTTCGGATCATTAGCGATTTTTTCAAGTTTCTTGGCGACTCTCTTCGAGAAAATACAGTGCTGTCGTCAAAAGTCATTCCTCTTTACTTTCAAACAGAAAGAAATATCAAGATCGAACCAAATTCACGGTTTTCAAGTAATTTCCGCCAAAAGAGGGTTCTTAACATTTGTTTTAGAAAAGTGAATAGCTTTTGTGGAAGGTCTTTCAGTCTTTCTTACTTATTTAATGTTATATTTCGTTTTTGAGAATATTGGAATAAATAAAATATTATATTATGACATTGTTTTGTAGACCTTTTCATTGAAATTATTCAAAAAACTGTGTCAGTATTCTTCAATATTTATTGAACTAAATTTTTTTCGTGATCATTTCATTTATTGCCTTCGTGTAAATTTTCATAAATTGCCTTGAAATTTTCCAAATTTTCATTGAAAAAAGACTCAGTTTTTAGTCTTATGAATTTGTTTCTTACCACTATCTGACATGAAAGCTAGTAATGGAAACATAGGCTACGTTCTCATTTCGTGAGTAATTCATTTGGTATGTTGTTTTTTTATTCAATCAGTGTACTCATTAATGAATGTAAATACTTTCCTTCCTGTCAATTCAGAGAAATGGCCTCAGTTACCATCGACAAGGCCAAGAAAAATGTAGGTGCAATTTTGCCAATTATGTGTAAAGCCAAAATTGATACTTGGTTTCCCCGAATGAAATTATTTGAATCTCTTGCGTTAAGTACCGTGTCGAATTGCTTACCTGTTTGGGGTTTAAGACACAGTAAAGGATAACCAGTAATTTCACTTCGTGTTTCGATCCAGAGCGCGCATGATCGACTCCGGAAGGGAAATTGTTGGATGCGCAATGGATCACTCATTTTTTGAGCAATGCTTGCAGCTTGTTTAAAATGTTCCCAAATCTGCTACTTTTCAAATTTTGAAAGGCAACTTTTTCGTATTATGCGCTCCGAAATATATGAAATATGTATGGGTCAATATCTGAAAGCCCAAGCCTTCTTTTTAAATTGAGTTAATATGTTTATTATTCGAATTCCATTCGATCACTCTTATAATTAACAGAACACAGACAAATTTTATTTGATATTGGCAACACTGCTAACAAGTAACAGGTTGTACATAATAATTTCATGTCTGGTGTATTATGTTTACTGTTTACTGTAACAAGATTTTTTAGGGCCACGTTTGTCCTGTATGATCTTTTATTGTGTTCAAATTATCTCCACAGATTAGCTTTGCTAAACAATTGATGATTTATAGATCATATGTTAACTGGTTTATTGTTTGTGAATTCTTCTGTGCTTTGCTGAAATCTAGATCGACGATGGCTGACAATTTGAAGAAAGCATCGAATTATTGTGTGATTTGTTCAAATAATTCGAAGAAAAATCCCCAAATCAGCTTCTTCAGATTTCCGAAAGATGAAAAGAGGTGAGTTGAAACAATTCCACTGAATCCAAGGCGTTAATATTATCATTGTAGGCAATGAATTATCGTCGATTTCATTAGAAGTTGACATTTTCGTTTCTATCTTCTCACCTTATTCTCAGTGAGTTCATGTACTCACCACATCAAACAGATATTGTTGAACTTTTCTCAGAAAGAACAACTTCACTGTTTCGATACTCATATATCTCTAACGTTGATGATTTATTTTTTAGATGCAATGAATGGAAGTTGAAACTTTACAAATCGAAACTGGACAATTGCTCTGCAGAGGATTGCTACAAGAGATACAGAGTCTGTAGTGCACACTTTGAGGATTGCATGTTTTCCAGTATTCAGAAAAACAAATTGAAGCTGAACGCTATCCCTACCAGATTGATAGAAGTGGAATTAGACAGCATCAGCCAACCCAAAGCATCAGGTAAAATATATATAATTTTATAAGCTATATGCTGTATCTTTACTTTCCTACGTAAATGCATTCCTTCAACTTAATTTGGGTAACTTGAAGCATACATATGTACAGAATTTTTTCCGAATAGGTCAGGAGCAGTGTCGTTATGTGAACAAATATTTATATTTGATATAGTCGAGGCCCGTTTTTTTTTATTCATTTTTTCTCAACAGAAAACTTACTTTTTTGCAGGCTGACGAGCTATTATTCGTTGAATTCCTTTCGAACTGTTTTTTAATATCATTATATATTTTTGTCGAACACTCAAATAAGGAACAGAGAAAATTTAGTGTTGAGAATAAATAGACCTCATCTACTAGGATTGATATCTAGGCAACCAACAATTGCTTATCACATAGGGTCATCCTGAAAATTTTCTGTTGTGGCTTGGGCATGAACTAGCAGTGAGAAAAGTGAATCAAGCACAAATCAAGCGCCTTTGCTCATTTGGCCATAAACTCTCCATGACGTGTAATCTAAATCCTGCATTTTATAGATGGAAAGTGTCATTTGCGTTGGTATCATGTAGAATTCTGCATATTTTTGTTGCGTTGGTATCATGTAGAATTCTGCATATTTTTGATGTATGATTTTTTTTCAGAGAATATCCCGGGAACTTCCGATATTCTCCAAACAGAAATTGATCTGAAAACAGTACCTCTTTCAAGTTCCAGTTCTGTTCGAAATGAAGCTTCTGATATCTCGCTTCCAAGTACAAGCCAAGAACCCAACTGTGATGTGTCTATGAATTGGGAGACTTGTCTTAGTATCAGTTGTGATGATGATGAAGACAATACAAAGGACACCTCAAGTAACAGTGATACAGAACGTAATGCAGAAGGTATGTTTTTTATAGATGTTTTCAGTCCAATTTCTTTTCAGAGATCGTGTCCCCTAACACCAAACTGATATTATTTGCACTCAAAGCGTGTTTCGCTAACAAGGTTAGCATATTCAGAAAAAAAATTCTGACGATGCTAACCTTGTAAACAAAACGGGCGTCGAGTGCAAATAATATCAGTTTGGTGTTGGGGTAATTGATCTCTGAAAAAGTTTCAATCTTAAAAAAATGTATTGACTTTATTATTGAGTATTATAGAAGTAGTGCTCCACTTTCTGGTTGAACCTTTCATAAACATCATTTCTGTCATGAACTACTAGTGAATACTTTGCTTGAAATATAATCATTTTGAAGTTCAGTTCCTGATGATATTAAAAAAAGGTGCATCAACATTATTGATTGTACCTACCCCAGTCAAGGATACAACATCAATTTATAATGAAACAGTATATCATTTTAGTCACTTGAACATGAAAAAAAAATATTTCACATGTTGAGTCCTATTCAAGCTGATAAACCATTGAATAGAGTGCTCTGAATTGTTAAAAAAAAAATAATTTTTGCATACCCATTCTTAGTAACATGTTCTTTTGACTTATCTGAGATAGTTTTACATGCCAACAAGAAAATTTATCATTTTATTCAGAGAATATTAAAAATAGAGGTAGATTTAGAAGTACAAATTTAATTTATTTCGGACGAAAGTATTTTGAAATTTATTTCTTCTGATCCCAATTTATTGGTGTAGATTTACCCTCATCTCTTTTCTTATATATAGATTCTCCAACAGTTTTATTTTTCAGACATAGGCACACAGACCTCAACGTCTCTATCCAAGAATACGCCAAGAAAAATCCACCTGAGAAATAGAATAAGACATCTTAGGAGGAACTCTACAGATCGGATTAACCCTGCCAACAGAAACATTTCGGGCGAAGAAGTTGTGGAATTTGTGAATCAATATTGTTCACCATCTTTAGCAACTTTTTTGAAAGCTCAAATTGAACATATTAGTAAATCTAAAAAAGGTTCATATGGTACTCCAATGATTATAAGAAGTTCGCATTAACAATATATTTCCTAGGCCCTAAGTTTATAAGTATTTATCAGGAATTTTTTGCCTGTCCAGCAAATCAACATTATTTAGAGTCACACGAAATTGGTTTTAACGATTTTATATTTTCCACATTGAAAATCAAGGTGGAAATGTTTCTTGAGAAGAACAGACATTGTATTTTATGCATATACGAAATGTCGATCAAATCTAATCTGTTTTATAATATCAAAAGTGATGAAATATTTCATCTATTTCTTCCATTCTGAAAAATCATTTTCATTTTAATGTCCTTTATTGTTAGTATACCTAGTCTAATTTGATGCATTCTTATTTCTTTAAATAACCCCAAATATACCATGAAGCAGGTAGTAATATATATGAAAACTTCTCTAATTGTATTGAAATTAACTGTATGTAGTTTGTGCAATTTCATCAACTTAATGTAAATTATCTAGTTTCTTCATTAGCATGTTTTCTGTTTGTACTCTGAAAAGTAATTGGGTGGCTTAAAAACTTATGTTCAGAAGATTACCTAATGTATTTTGCTTCATATTTCTTCAAAAGGATGTATTCTTAAATCTGAAATTAGGATATTTCAATCGTTCCTGTTGAAATTATTCAGCATTGATTAATGTTTGAATTTGTATCATATTTTTTCGTTCTTTAGTTTTGCTTATGTTAACAAAACTTATTTTCAATTTTGAAAATATCAGAAACAGGTATGTTAACATGTTTTCTCAACAATATACATATATTGTATTATTTTATTTATTTATACTGATAACAAACAGACTAGATCTAATAACATGCACCAGTTTTATACATAAAAATTATATGATTTGCCATGTAATGAAATGAAATAAAAAAAAGTGAATAAAACTCTCAAGAATTCATTTTATAAACTTATTTAATGACATACATCAACTGCTGATCTTGCAAATTAGTTTCTGACTATTATCAAGGTGGATTTATGCAATAGTAATTTTGGCTTCAACTTCACTATGAAGGATAAACCTACAATGTACAATAGAACATTTTATGCACTAAAATTTTTACTTCCACTTCAAATCCAGATAATCCAATTCTCAAAATGAAAGTGTAATTTACTTTTGCACATATATTATTCCTATGACCACCTATTTTATTAAATATCAACGATGAAATTCAAATCTAACATAGGACGACAGACAATTTATCACACAGAAATCATTTTGTATAATAGATTACCAGTTGCAATAAAGAAATACAAAAAACTCCGTTTCAAAGCCAACTTAAAAAAACATTTATTTAAATAGATAAATGCCAATTTTTCATTTATTTTTTTATTACCATAATTTTTTTCATTTCCTACAATGAAAGAGTCTGATTTCATTGGCCTTTTTTCCCCTTCGGTGTATAATCTTCTTAGAGTTATTTTTTTCCCTTCTATAAACTTCGTGAGTTTCTTGGGAAATAAAAGTTATTATTAATTATGTGAACATCAGATCGTGTATATTGAGTTGCCTGACTAATCCTACATTTCGCTTTAGACAGTCTGTATTAATATTGTTTCTATAAAAAGTTCACATGAATTTACAATAACTTTCATGTTGAAATGAAGAAATAACGATAATTATCGTTTATTTGAAAAAAATGTCGATAAGTTAGTACTTATTATAGATACGAACTTATGCTGAAACCATGTTTTCATTTCACAACAATGCAAAAATGCAACTGTATTCATGTTTTGTTTATTACATGTTTGATATTTGGCTATGCAATCCGTTTCTCAAAAATGTGTATGAAAGCTTGCATACCCTATGGGAAATGAACTCCACTGTTGTAGCAGTATATATTTGCTTTTTAGTGTCGAATGCTCGTTCGACGTTTTTGTGATTAAAACTCCATATTTTTCAATCATTTTTTTATCACAAGTTCTGAAGAATTTTGGTATTTTCGTAAAGTTAATGTCGTTTGAGGAGTGAACTCTCTGTCTTTGACAAATATAAAATTGGCATTCGGTCATTCTTTCAGGTAATGAATAGAACATAAGAATTTCGAATCTATTTATTAACAAAATAATTCTTTCAGGCACGATTTGAAACCTTCCGAAAATTTTATTGTCGGTACCTTTCTCAAATAAATCTCATTCTGGACGTGTTTTCTCTTATTTTTGAAAATCGAACAGCTTAGCCGATCTGCTTCAAACTTTCAGTTCAGTTTTTGTGTGACTTATATCAATAAGGAAGAGAAATTAGTAATTATATCTGTAAATCTTCAGAATTCACGGATTTGACTGCTCATTGAAAACCGTGCGGAAAGTACAGAGAACCAATAAGCAGTGGAAAATTATAAATTACCACTCTTGTTATAAGCAATCCTTTAAAAAAAATTCAGTCAAACAAATAAAACATCGTATACCAAGTTTTTCCTGAGACATACAAACTCTCGAAAATTTAAAATAAAATATAAATTACACTCTTTCTCTTTTTTTGTGTATGCTATATTCATATAAACATCAAATAATTGTAAAATGATATTGGATATTCGAATGGTAATTTCCGAAAAAAGTTGACTACGCTGTGTTTCAACTTCAGATTTGCGAACAGTGAACCGAAATTAATAGCGCACATTATTATTATCAGGAATTCAAATCACGAGCTGGATTCCTCAAATTTTCGCAGTTTTGCAGAGCAGTTTATATCAAGTTTGCAAGCGGCGTGCAGTGTATTTCTCATGAAAACGTTGGGGGGCGTGGCTTATCCACTCCGGGCGTGAAACTGCAGGATGCGCACTCGTCTAAAAAAAACGAAACTGTGGGACACGAACATCAAAGGGACCGACCGAAACTGAAACTACTGGTTATCCTTTACTGTGGTTTAAGATATGTTGATATATTAGAGAGGGTTCAAATATTATTCCTCAAAAGAATATCGCTTGTTCACAATAATTCACCAGATTGTGTTGTCCGAGTTGAAACTGGCAGAGTTAGATATGCCCACAATGTATTCCAAATGTCGTGTTGAACTGGCTGCAAAAAATACTAGAGATGGAAGACACCCGGTTGCCGAAATTGTGTTTGAAACAACAAATGAAATTACTAAGTAATACAGATAAAAAACTCAATTGGGCCAGTCAGCTGAAATCATGTTTTGTTTTGGCCGGTGCTGAGGACAAATGGAATTATGCCATTATTCATGGAAAGTTCAACAAAAGAAAAATTTTAGCCAGCTTTTATGATAAACTTTTTGAAGCTGATGCACCTTTCTGCCACTTTACAGTAATTTTAGCTTTTCAAAAAAACCCAAAGACTACTTACTGCTACAACTACCGATACAGGTCACCCGTACTTTGGCCCAATTGCGTTTGGCCAATAACTTCAAAATTAAATTTACTCTGAATATGTCGTCTCATCTGATTGAACCCAATGAGATATGCACAGTCTGCAATCGCCACGAAACCGAAACCATCTCTCATATATTGTTTGAGTGCCCTATTTATAGTGTCTTGAAACCCAGTTATAAATCTCTCGAGTCGTGGGAATTACTTTCCTCCTTAGGCGCACTTTCTCCTGATGATGTCAGGATTATTTCTAGTTTTGTATGGAATATTTTGAGGCTATATATATATATATATATATATATATATATATATTTGATCGGCTAGGCTTCCGCGGTCAGAAATGTGCTGGCTGGAACTTCCGGTTGATCCGCGTCTGGAAAGATTTACTTGTCTACGTTTCGACTCCCATTTCGGAGCCATTTTCAAGACTTAGTGACCTTGCGTCTAGGTCTGAGTTGTCTCACTAGCTGGCTATCATCACTGGAGAACGAGGATAGAAGGTTGGTGGGATTTAAGGGTTCATTAGTAGTTGTGGCAGGATCAGGTATCGGACGGTCGATGGGAGGTTCGAACGGATTGGTTCCCAAGTCGGAGTGGATAGAAGTATGTCGGACCAAAAGTGGTTTCCAGGTATTGGGGAGTCTTTGAGAATCGTCGCGTTTATTGAGACAGTTGGGACGTTTTTCGATTTCAATGGCTTCACGGGTAATTCTGGTTTGGAGGGTTTTGGCTGTGGCAACGGTTTTGGTGTTTTTGAAATCTATTTTGTGGCCTGTTTCTAAATGATGTTGGAATAATGCTGAGTTTGTGTCAGAATTACGGACTGCTAGTTCGTGTTCATATGCTCTACAGGACACTCGTCGGTTGGTCTGGCCGATGTATGTTCTGGGACAGTTAGAGCATGGTATTTCATATATTCCTTGGGTTTCATTGGGGATTGTGTCTTTGGGTGTTCGAAGGTAGGTGGATATTTGGTTGTTAGCTGTGAAAATGGTTTTGATGTCATGTCGTGTCAGAATTCGACTTATTTTATCAGTAACACCATGAATATATGGAAGGAAAGCTTTTTGTCGTTCAGGTTCGTCCTTCGGGGGTCTAGGGTGAAGATCTCGGGTTTGCTGGAGTTTAATAGACTTGTGGATTTGGGAATCGGAAAAATCGTTCTGGGTAAGTGCGGATTTGAGCTTTTCCATTTCATTGGATCTATTGTGGTTATCGGTGAGTTTGAAGGACCTATGTATGAGAGAATTCAGAACCGAATTCAATTGTGCTGGGTGATGATGAGACTTGGCATTGAGGTACCGGTTTGTATGGGTTGGTTTGCGGTAGACGGTGTGAGTGAAAGAATTGTTGGACTTCCTGATGAGAACATCCAAGAATGGGAGGGAGTCGTCCTTTTCTATTTCCATAGTGAATTGTATGTTGGGGTGAATGGTGTTAAGATGGGTCAGGAATGTTGGTAGGGTTTCAAACCCATGAGGCCAAATGGCAAAGATGTCATCTACGTATCTGAGCCAGCAAGTGGGCTTGAGTTCAGATGTGTCAATGGCTCTGGTTTCGAAGTCCACCATGTAGAGGTTTGCAAGAACTGGGGAGAGGGGGGAACCCATCGGGGCTCCTTTCACTTGTTTGTAGAATTTGCCCTGAAATAGAAAGTATGTACTGGACATACAATGGCTGATGAGGTTGAGATTGTCTCTAGAGATTTGATGCTTGGTTTCCAAAACACTCAAGGTTTCAGCTAAAGGAATATTCGTGAAGAGAGATGCTACATCGAAGCTTACGAGAATGTCTGTTGGTCGGAGATTGAAGGTTTTGAGTATTTCAATGAAATGAAAAGAGTTTTGGATATACGACGAACACTGTTCTACTAGAGGTTGGAGGGTGTTTGCTAAGTATCTGGAAAGGGGTTGTGTTGGGCATCCAAAGGCGCTAACTATGGGACGGAGTGGGATATTCGGTTTGTGTATTTTTGGGAGGCCATATATTCGGGGAATGCGCGAAGATTTCTCCCTCGGAATGAGAGCTTTCTCCGACATACTTCTATCCACTCCGACTTGGGAACCAATCCGTTCGAACCTCCCATCGACCGTCCGATACCTGATCCTGCCACAACTACTAATGAACCCTTAAATCCCACCAACCTTCTATCCTCGTTCTCCAGTGATGATAGCCAGCTAGTGAGACAACTCAGACCTAGACGCAAGGTCACTAAGTCTTGAAAATGGCTCCGAAATGGGAGTCGAAACGTAGACAAGTAAATCTTTCCAGACGCGGATCAACCGGAAGTTCCAGCCAGCGCATATATATATATATATATATATATATATAGTGAATATTGGGGAGTGCAGCACGTCAAAAGAAAACTCTTTTAAGTATGTCCAAGCTTTCGGAAATATATTTTATTCCATCATCAGGGAAACTACAATGAACATTACATGTGAACTCCATACTAGTTGGGTGAATGATTACTTACACTTATGTGAGGATGTATGACTTGATGGTACAATTCAGCATGATGACATTCATGTTAATGATGATGATCAATGAGAATGTAGATGAGTAAAATAAACTTGATTATAAAACGTACACATTAAAATCTTCGTTAAAAATATATGATTAAAATCACGTCGAACATGTGGTCGGACTTAAACTGATAGGTTAACGTCAAAAGTGAATGGACAGATGACAATGTCATATTGTCATGTGTCAGGTCAAAAATTCAATGGTGCCAACTGAGTGTTGGTGCCACTGTTGGAATGTAAGAAAATTATTAAGGTTCGTTAGGACTCTGTTGAACGTTTTTGTTTATGGCTAGTTGAATTACGTTGGGCGATAATTGTGACGGAAGTTAAAGTTATGAATTTTATAATGATACCAAAGATTGTTCATTAATGTTCACTGGAGCATTGTCTAGAGCCAACAAATAGGAGTTAATCTCACTCAAATGATTAATGTCAGTTTTTTTGTTTTTTTTGTTTTTTTGCGACTCCCTAGCTAACACCCTCACCGATCTATAGTCCATTTTATGGTCAAATTTGTTGACATGATCAGCTAAAGCACATCTTTCTGGATGATGTTTACAGTCACTCTTGTGTGAGGTGAATCTGCTTGACAGTGGTCTTGAGGTTTGACCTATGTATTTTTTGTCACAATTTTGACAAGGAATACAATATATTACATTGGAAGCTGAGGTAAGAGGTACTTTGTCCTTGACTTTAGAGTAAATTGAACGACTCGTAAGTATGGTTTTATTAGCTATTTTGATGTTGTTGAAAGGATGGAAGAGTCTGGTAAGTCTGGGTGTGATCTCTCTCATGTAAGGCAGTGAAGTGAAAAAACACTGAATGGGACTCATGTTAGTATCAGTGGGTGTGTTACTATTGTCGTTAGTTGGAGCTTGTAGTGTGGATGATGTGTTGAATATAATACTTCTCACTAATTTTGATGGATAAGCATTGTCTATGAATAAATTGCAGAGAATATTTGAAATTTTATTATGAAAGGATCTGTCTGAGATTCTGATGACTCTGTTTTTCATTTGTTTGACTAAGTTCACTTTCATAGAGCGTTTGTGGTATGACTCATAATTCAAGTATCTGCCGGAACTGCATGGTTTCCTGTACCAATCCACTAGTAACCTGTTGTTACAGCGTATAAGCCTTGTGTCCAAGAAAGGTACGGAATTATCGACGTCTTCTGTTTCAATTGTGAACTGTATATACGGATCGTAGCTGTTGAAAGTATCGAGGATCTCAGTGATACCTTGATTAGGTAATGTTATGATTATGTCATCAACTTATTTTTTTATGAAATGAATATTAAACGAAAGAACTGGAATTACTGTGTCCAAGACATCATCCATGACGTAAGCTGCCAATATAGGTGAGATTGAAGCTCCCATAGGGGTACCAAAAGATTGTTTGTAAAATTTTGTATCAAAAGTGAAATAAGTATTGTGAAACAGAAAAGTTAATAAGTTCATGAAAGATTCTTCGTTGATGTCACAATGAATGCTAATACGGTCCCAGTTCTTATGTATGGCACGTTGGCACGCCTCCAGGTACACATTACTGAACAGGGAGACCACATCCAGACTGGCCAGTACATAACCTTCTGGGATGATCAAATTATCAAATTGTTCAGTTACTGCAAATGAGTCTTTGATATAATATTCGTTGTCAAAATTGTAGGCTTTAGTTAAAATATTTGTTAAAAAAGTGGCTATAGGTTCTGTAGGAGCCCCTATTGATGCTACTATAGGTCTGACAGAAAGAGTTGGTTTGTGAATTTTCGGAAGTGAGTAAAACTTGGGAGAAACACCTCTATTGGCAGCTTACGTCATGGATGATGTCTTGGACACAGTCATTCCAGTTCTTTCGTTTAATATTCATTTCATAAAAAAATATGTTGATGACATAATCATAACATTACCTAATCAAGGTATCACTGAGATCCTCGATACTTTCAACAGCTACGATCCGTATATACAGTTCACAATTGAAACAGAAGACGTCGATAATTCCGTACCTTTCTTGAACACAAGGCTTATACGCTGTAACAACAGGTTACTAGTGGATTGGAACAGGAAACCATGCAGTTCCGGCAGATACTTGAATTATGAGTCATACCACAAACGCTCTATGAAAGTGAACTTAGTCAAACAAATGAAAAACAGAGTCATCAGAATCTCAGACAGATCCTTTCATAATAAAAATTTAAATATTCTTTGCAATTTATTCATAGACAATGCTTATCCATCAAAATTAGTGAGAAGTATTATGTTCAACACATCATCCACACTACAAGCTCCAACTAACAACAATAGTAACACACCCACTGATACTAACATGAGTCCCATTCAGTGTTTTTTCACTTCACTGCCTTACATGAGAGAGATCACACCCAGACTTACCAGACTCTTCCATCCTTTCAACAACATCAAAATAGCTAATAAAACCATACTTACGAGTCGTTCAATTTACTCTAAAGTCAAGGACAAAGTACCTCTTACCTCAGCTTCCAATGTAATATATTGTATTCCTTGTCAAAATTGTGACAAAAAATACATAGGTCAAACCTCAAGACCACTGTCAAGCAGAATCACCTCACACAAGAGTGACTGTAAACATCATCCAGAAAGATGTGCTTTAGCTGATCATATCAACAAATTTGACCATAACATGGACTATAGATCGGTGAGGGTGTTAGCTAGGGAGTCGCACCTGACAAAGAGAACCTTCCTAGAAATGGCTTTCATTTATCAAGAACCTTATTGTATGAACAAAAAACTGACATTAATCATTTGAGTGAGATTTACTCCTATTTGTTGGCTCTAGACAATGCTCCAGTGAACATTAATGAACAATCTTTGGTATCATTATAAAATTCATAACTTTAACTTCCGTCACAATTATCGCCCAACGTAATTCAACTAGCCATAAACAAAAACGTTCAACAGAGTCCTAACGAACCTTAATAATTTTCTTACATTCCAACAGTGGCACCAACACTCAGTTGGCACCATTGAATTTTTGACCTGACACATGACAATATGACATTGTCATCTGTCCATTCACTTTTGACGTTAACCTATCAGTTTAAGTCCGACCACATGTTCGACGTGATTTTAATCATATATTTTTAACGAAGATTTTAATGTGTACGTTTTATAATCAAGTTTATTTTACTCATCTACATTCTCATTGCTCATCATCATTAACATGAATGTCATCATGCTGAATTGTACCATCAAGTCATACATCCTCACATAAATGTAAGTAATCATTCACCCAACTAGTATAGAGTTCACATGTAATGTTCATTGTAGTTTCCCTGATGATGGAATAAAATATATTTCCGAAATCTTGGACATACTTGAAAGAGTTTTCTTTTGACGTGCTGCACTCCCCAATATTCACTAGTTTGTACCTAACTAGTCAGCAAAGACTACCTATCAATATATATATATATATATATATATATATATATATATATATATATATATATATATATATATATATATATATGGAAGAGGGTAGTCGTTGCTGACTAGTTAGCTAGTCAGCTAGTTTAATCCCTATATATATATATATTAATTTTTTTTCCTTAAGAATACGATATTGTGCCACTTGTTAGTTCTTTTTGTGTATTTTTTCCCTCTTACTTGACTCTTGCTGTAAAACCATGTTTTCAGAAGCAATAAAGGTAGTATTATTATTATTTTTACTTTCTCAGTGTCGTCAATGTATTTCTTCTGTTTTGTAACCAGCAGTTCTTTACTTTCTTGGGGTTGATGTCATGTTACAAGTAGGTGAGTCTCACGGGTCAACTGTATTATCAATTTGAAGATTAGTACCATTTCTGAAGAAAATGAATTTATTCTTGGTTTACATATTTTCTCACCTCCACTTGGTCTCAGGATCTTTCATCTGGATAATGAGTCTCCTCAATGAGGTACCACCACTCCAAAGTCCTTCTCACAAGCTGCGACTGGACAGTCCGACCTTCGAGTCGATAAAACATGCGCAATCCAATCCTGCCTTCATTATCACATATCAAGAACGAACGGCCCAACAAATCGGACAAAATACGACAAACCTACATAACCTCAAACATTTATGGAAAATTCATTGACTAATGAATGTTAAAATATTTCGTATCGAATTAAATTCTCCTGGGTTGATTAGTGACAAAGTTTCGACAAATTCACTACTTTTTTCCGTTCTATACTGCAAAACCAAGTTTTATCGTTATACTACTATTAAGATAAACAATGACCCAAATATAATCATGGTTATTTCGACAAAAAACAATGTTATTTGAATAAAAACAAATTGGAGAAGTTATTTTTCCTAGGTTTTCGAAATATGAGCTTACAAAGTTGAAGGGGGGATGAACCACGTTCAAAAATTATACGATGCTCTATGTGCTTTGTTCATTTAATTCATTTTTGCAAGTGAATATGAAGAAATATTTGATTTCCATTCTCGTTCTGAGTAAGCTTGTTTTTCAGTTGATAAGGTTCAAATCGATATGATCGATTCTGTAGAATAGCCCATCATCTACCAGACCGGCGAGGGGTGGAAATATGTCGTGAACGACGAATATGATTTCGTATTCGAACTAATTGTCATTAAAATCAATCCTTTCATGAAACCGATCATCAGTTCACACTAACATGTTCTGAATTTGCTGGATTTTCATATTATGCAAAAATATAGGATACGATTAGCCTAGTTCACTATATCATCTTATAACGTTGGAACAAGATATTTTTGAATAAGATTTTTAAATTTTACATTCGAAATAATGCTGACATACATTTTCAGACTTCAAGCAGATATTGTTTTTTCAGTTGGAAGTGTCCAGAAACATATGCTACACATTCCATACCGAGTCCTATACCTACTTTGGTATACATATATCATATGACAATACTTGTTTCATGACATAATTTGGTTTGTCTATATTTAGAACATTATCATTTTCCTCTAATTTCAACAGTTTCGCTTTATCGCACAGATTCGTTACTAAAATAAACAAAAAGCCATCAATCATGAAAACTAGCATATGAATTGCGTATTCCCTAGATAAATGGTCGGCCGAAGGTTTCAAACGGAATATTTCAAAACTTCACGGCTAGATCGAATGATAAAGCAATCGAAAAACATAAAAATTGATTTATTCGAATAATGTGTTGGAGAGATTTTATGATTTTTTATTGTGGAAGATTTTTACATTCGAAATAACGGTATACAGAGCTATAAGCAATGAACCGTTTTCATTTTTCCGGATGAAACATTGAAAGAAATTTATATCTTGATCGGGCCATATGAATGAAGTTTCAGCGAATGCTTGAAACGAGGTTTTTTGAAATCAACTTATTTGTATATATGAGAACGATGAACCATATAATGAATAGTATCCACATTGTCCAACTATTAAGGTTCCTACGTTAATTTTTAAGGAGCAACACACATTTGGTAACACAAATTTTATATTCTTTCAAAAATCCTAAGAGTTGATCGAAAGCCCTTATTCGAGCTGGTATAATTGTTATTCGAGAATGAACGAAATACGAAATAAATGTTCAATCAGAGGGATGCTGGAGGGAAAGTAAATCCAAATTAGGCTTTGTACCAGCTTTTCATGGAGATTCCCAAAAAAATATAATATCCCTGAGAACAAGACAGAAACATTATCGTATTAAGAAGGATGTTCCTGTCGTATAATGTACAAAGAAATAAATCAAAAAGATTAACAAACGGCAAGTCTTGTTTGATGGGGCCCGTCTGAAATGTGTTCGAGGAAAAATGGCTGGAAGTTGTACTTACTTGAAGTATAAGAGACCAGTAGCATTAGATACTCTATGGAAAGTTATGTTATCAATTGCTGATTTTTCATCAGCGTTTGAAAAAGGATAACTCGACTACCTATACAACATTTTTTAATCATATATATCAGTACCATCGTCGTACTATCATATATACTAAAACATATATATGAAAACATTGCATCTCCATTAAAAAAATCACATTCTACTAATGCTCAATACCGAGAAACATAAAATTTACGATCATTACTATTTGTGGTTCGGCAGATTATGGCCATGAGTAAGCACTATGAGGGTATACTTATTTTTATCCCAAATATAACATCAGTATTGGTAAATCTTGCATATATTTCTCAAGAAGTCATTAACAAGTTGCAGTGCACCCACAAGCTATGTGACGATATCGGTGTTGTTTTACACAGTGTCCGATCCATCATATACACTCATGAATTTTTTCTAAGGGACAAAGTGGCGAAAAAGCAATTGAATGTTCTTTGACGATTCATTCAGATAATATTGTGGGGAGTATTGAGAATGAACAAACTTTGGGCGCTTCTTCACAATCAATAATCACGACTCAATAAGTGGTCGTTGTATATACAGGGGGTATCTTGATAATAGAAAAATATTGTTCTTCAAACTGAATGAGTTTCATTTCTTGTCCCCCTCACCATTTTGATAATAGTAGTTCATATTCCGGGTTCAGAGTTGGCATTCAAGGGGATGTTTTATATTTAATGGCCGAAGTGGTGGCATCAATTGAATAATTTGAAAAGAGTGAGTAACATAATACTTTGTTGGGTGCGAATGTGATTCTTCTGAAAACGAACAATCAAGAAATATTTGCTTT
Source organism: Zygogramma bicolorata (assembly GCA_032362365.1). Taxonomy (NCBI): domain Eukaryota; kingdom Metazoa; phylum Arthropoda; class Insecta; order Coleoptera; family Chrysomelidae; genus Zygogramma; species Zygogramma bicolorata. The sequence goes on along the minus strand of JAVJAQ010002783.1, from coordinate 543,799 downwards.
TTTGTATCGCACTAAGACTTAGATCAATATCTTTAGTAGTATTGTCTGGCATACTTCCAAATAAGAGATGAAAAATCGTTTCATCCGCCACAATGGACTGTGTGTTTGTCCCCTCTTCTAGTTCATATATCCGAAAAAAATGGCTAATTAAAAACGCCGCCAAGTATTATGTCACATTGGTGGTCCCAATCACTGCCAAGCAAGTAACGGCAGGCGGTTGGCAACGTAGCATTTTCTGAATGTTAATTACGGATTTTAAACTTTCGAATCCACCAGCAAATTATTCCAGCAATATTTGTGCAATTTCAGATAATTCCAGTATTCTCGTCCTACATACGTCTAAACTCACTCTGCACTAGTTCTGTCGAAAGAGTTCGATATATGTCATATTATTTACTAAAATACTATTTATATTGATTGATTTGAATTGAATCGCATTAAAAACAATATATTAGAGGGCTATCATAAAATTGGAATAGTCTAATATACTTTAAGTTCAATGTATAAACCATGTGACATCAATGATTCCATACATAAAACGGTTTATTTTACATTGTTGACTAAGTCGATATCCTAAAACCGCTTTTCTTTTCCGAAATACTCAATAGACTGCTGGTGATTCAGTTCTTGTGAGGAGGATGGATTCTGTTTCCTGATCAGAAGTAAACTTTGACTTCGTAACTTTTTAATTTTTTTCTCCTTCGCGAATCAAAGGTAGTCTTCATATTGTTCACATATCTCAACCAAACACGGGCTTTTCATGGGCCTGCCCAATATCATTGATGTCTTCATCTTGGATGAAGAAATGATTTTTCATCGGCCGATTGAAAGCCGAATGAGCAAATGCTCTTTGTGTTTGATTCAGCAAGTCGGCCCAGAATGTAACGACACTAAAGAACATTAAAAGGCCTTTGCCACAAAAGGTTCTGCCTTCTGGATGCACTTGTGTCAATGTTCCAAGAAAAAAAAATGTAAATGAAATGAAATCAGAGAATATAAAAAGTAAATTTTGGATTGTAACAGCCGCCTTCCTGTATAAAATTTGAAAGCTAGGAGTCAGCGACCGTTGAAAATTGTTTCATACAAACTTATAGTGAACCTACCGGACCCAAATAGATACCATGAAGTGAATCACGTTGACAGTGCCTCCTGACATGCAAATGCGATTTTGAAATTTCAAATAATGTGAATCAGATTTTGTAAAGATGATGAGGATTATGTTTCTTCAAAAAAGAGTGGAATGTGTTGTGTCGCGAGGATGAACTATTGATGGGAAATACATCGTTCTTTCTAAGATCATTCCGGATATTTTCCGTGCTTGGATCGAGTGAATTGCATCACCAATCTATGTTAATTCATCTCGAGACCTAACTTATAACTCATATCATGTGATCGAAGTACCGCAGCCTACCGAAAGAGGAAATAACTATATTAATCATCTCAAGAACTGTTAGAGGAATATCTGTCCATACCGTCCTGATCAATTACTCCCAATCAATCACGAAATAACCAACTAAGACAAAGCAAAGAATTCAATTACCTTTTCGCAAAAGATACTGGTGGAAAATTGCCCATTATATTACTCTTAAGACTGGAAGTGGAAATTTTGCATGTCAGTGATTTGTGAATTCTCAGAAATCCGTTGAGATGATGTGGTTTGCTTTGATCGAACTTCATCCTAATATTGTTCCATAAGCAGATGAACGAAAATATATAATCCAATATAAATCTGACATCTGACGACGCCGTCGCCTGCAAAGGATCTATATATATATATATATATATATAGTGTAGAAAGTTCTCGACTGTCAATAGATACGAAGGTGAGTTTTATCGGGTGTTCAGTCGTTCAACTGAAGAAAAACTCTTCACTCTACCAAGCTTTCGATAATTTTTATTATCTTTATCAAGGCTGAAATGTACAATAAATGGTCAAATAACTAATGTATAAATAAAAATGGTATAAACTTACTGGTAAAACGAGTTAAATAGATAAACAACATATAAAATAGAATAATACATCCCTTACTGAATGCTGACGGACACTGACTGACAGAATTTCTCAGAGAGCATGATTTCTTGATTGGAATTTATACATGGAGATTTTGGAAATGTTACAAAGATAAGAGATAAGAATATATTTTACTCAATTGTTCTATGTCAGTTTTCTTATTCAATGTATAGTTTTCTTGTTTGATTTCAATCTTTTCTAAAAATAGTCTTTTTGTTAAGTTTTCTTCCGTGTGTAAAATCTTAGTTTCTTCAAAGTTCATGTTATGATCATTATCAATAACATGTTCAGTGAGAGCACAATATTTTTTTTGTAGTCTACAGTCACTCTTATGTCCAGTTAATCTAGTTTGACTTGTTTGACCGATGTATTTTTTGTGGCAAGAATTGCAAGGTATACTATAGACTACATTTGATTTCATCAATGGGGAAGAAAACTCAACAAAAAGATTATTTTCAGAAATGATTGAAATCAAATAAGAAAACTATACATTAAATAAGAAAACTGACATAGAACAATTGAGTAAAATATATTCTTATCTCTCATCTTTGTAACATTTCCAAAGTCTCCATGTATAAATTCCAATCAAGAAATCATCCTCTTCTTGTTTCATGATATCTTCTCGTTCTTTGTTCGATAATGACGTAATCTTCACTTCATCCAATAAAAATTGATTTTATACTCGAATTCTTGACGGATGCATGCTTCAGTGTGACGTAGTATCAAGGTGTATATGAGACAGCTACCACTCTTGAGACGATCTGGTGGTGGTGAAATTATTTTCAGTGTCTAGAATAACTGAGAACATACCATAAGCAGTAGCAATACTTTCGGACTGATCTTACCATCGCAATAATTTATGAAATATACCTATCCGCCGAATTTCATAACTATGCTTTCTGACTAGATTCTCAACTTCTGATGATACTAGTTCAACGCAAGTTTCTAGATACTAATGAAAACTAGTTTGACACTACACTGTCGCATGTCGCCAGGCGTTCCACGAACTTCTCTCTTCGATGAGTTCTGAACCAAATATACCACTGATAAATCATTATATGTGAATATGATATTTCACAAAATTCTTGCAGTATTTGTTACGAGCTATTATTTTATTATTGAAACCTCCCCATTTCTTTGTTATCGATTTTTATTGAATTTGCCATAATTTTTTATTTATAAAATCGATTTGTTGGGTTGAATAATCCCGGCCCGTTTTAATGTGTTAAATACTCGACATTACCTTGCACGAACGAACCACCATGAGTGAAAAAACATGTTTTCAAGTTCATCGAAACAATCGTTGATTTGAATAGGTACGGTTCAAGTTCAAACCTCAGTGCCACCTCAGTCCAATCCTCGCGGATTACTTATCGGAAAACAATTTTATAATAATACACTTCCACCTTTCTTTTTTATACACGTTCAGTGAGTAATGCCCACGGTTCGATAATTGTCTACCATAACTATCGAAAGTGTGGTTAATTCAAGGGCGTTTTTTAATGAAGTAATAAATCTAGTATTCTATCTACTCGCGTTGATGGCGATAAAATATTGTCAGATAAAAGGTGAATATTATTTTTATCTATAAGTGGATTGACATGAAAACAAGATAGTATACTAATGGTTTAAAGGGCACACATGTTCACGTTTAGTTCCATTAACTCTGACTGAGTAGGTTTCAGCTGAAACTAGATCCGTATCTTGTTCACAATCTGCGGTTTGGAGTATCAATATTCGAAATGTTTACTATTTCGCTGCAGATAAAGAGTGATTCGATGTCTATGCCGGAGTCCCATAATATCGGTTTCTTCTACAATCGAGAATAAATTATCGTTGGTTATACAAAAGGATTTCTCATAGGAAGGTGTTCCGTTATTGCTGCTACAATTGCTTATTTTTCGCCAGTCTTTGGATTCATTATCATTATTTTTCAATCACTGGTTTCATGATATTGAAAATCCCATCTTCATTGAGAAATATAAGGTTTTATTAATTCTCGAATCCGAGTGAAAAACAAGAAAGTAATTGCTGCAGAGAGGTTTCAGAAATATCTGAAATGATGAAAAATTTGCTCCTATTCACTTCGATTTTTTTTTCTTTTGGCACGATCACATAGGAATTTGTCATCAAGAAACAATCGATTCACGTCAGCAGTCGTTGAAATGTCTAATAATATTTTATGACCGTTATCGCTCAGTTCTGTTATCGAATACATATTCAATATAAAGCACGATATAAAAAAATGAAGTGAAAATATTTCTAGGAATTATTTTTTCGCTTTCTTCTTCTCCGAATCAAAAAATGGGGTTTGAAAGTTCTATGAAAAAATTTAAATAAAAAACTTTCACACTCTTTATTTATTTATTTTACTTCTTTCATTGTTGTTATTTATATTTTTTCATCTGGAGAAGAAGAAATAGAATTATTTATTTATACTTTGTGACATCAAAAAAATGTAAAGGACAAGTCAGATCATTTACTCTAAGGGCCGGCCTTTTCACTTATAGATAAGGTCTCTGATAAGTATCCATCACATAAACTACACAGGAATACATATTGATATCTGACAGATAAGTTATCAAGGACTTTATCTATAAGTGAAAAGACCAGCCCTAAGAAGTGTGTTTAAAATCGTCTTATAAATATAACATAAAAATGAAACATATATAATACAACAAAATACAGTTGACACAATAAAAACACTGGAATAGTTATAAGCTACCATGGAGCTATTCTTCTACACTATAATAACACTTATTCATCATCAAACATTTTATTGTTTTTTGGAAATAGTGAAGGCTTCTACACTTTTGATGGTTGATGGAAGTTTATTTTTACACTTTATCCATATATATCTAAAACTATTTACTAGTTTAGTAGTTTTGTGTCTGGGAACACATAGATGATCAGAATTCCTGGTATTATAATTATGAGGAATTCTGATCATCTATGTGTTCCAAAGCCAAAAATTAATTCTTCCAACTCCATTCTCTCCACAAAAATAGCACGTTTTGAGGAAAATATTTCAGCTGATCTTGCTGGGTTCTCATAAATGGTTAATATTTATTACTTGTTTACGATCACATATAGAACTGATAGAAAAATCGAATGATTGAAGGTTTCGATTTCATTAAGTTACTGTATAGTTTGAAATCGTTCAACAGACTATTTTTCATGTTGAAAAAATAAGTCACCTTTCCACCTGTACGTTTGGAGCATATTCGTACATCTTGCCTACAAAAAAATCAACAGAAGTTTTGGGTTCCATCTCAAAAACAAGTCTGTGGTACCCACCAGGTGGAAAAAACCATTGCAATTTTTTTCTGAAGTTTAATAAATAGATTCGAAAAATCTAAAAAATGTTCAGTACCAGTAGATGTGAAATCCTCTGAAGTTTCGAAAACATCTTAAAAATCAAGTTGAAGAGGTATATATTTCTGTTGATTTAGGCTATTTGAAGATTTTAAACCCCAGGAAACACTGCTTCCGTTCCACATCTGAACTATTTTATAACAAATGAGCTGTGAAAAAAATGATTCACAGATTTCTAGGAGTTATGCTAATACCAAGATGGGATTCGATTCAAAGTATGTCAGCTAGTACTTACTATTCAACCACTAAAATGAGTTAACTAGGCCGTAATAATTTCGTCAACGAATGTACAGAAAAAAAAGGTTTTGATAGGCTAGAAGCGTGTTCAGATTGAACAAGGTGTACTACGTAATTCAGTCTTCAGATTCCCATCATAACAAATGAATTTTGCTACAGGTGTTTGGTGAAAGGCATCTTTTTCGATAAGTTGAGTGGTTCTTGTGCGGTAAAGTACTAAGAAACGTCAATCTGAAATCTGAAATCATCCAAATTGAAATTTCAGATTGACGTTTTCTCAACTAATTTGATTCTTGATGGACCTCTCCTCAAGTTGGTACCATTACTTTTCACACTGTTTTTTAAAAAATGACACTTGACTTGACGCACCTGTCACAAGTCGTCCTTCACTCATATCACATTTGACATTGACACAGTCACATGGCCTGAACTTCCCAGCACGCTTTTCGCTGGTTTAACTAGATTAATTTTATATAAATCAAATTTTACTATGTATACAACTCTTATGTCAAAGATGCTTCCTGTACCCTGACGAGTAAGTACTCTACCCAGTTTCATAATTTTCATAACCTCAAAATTTAAAATTTCATATAGTTCTCCTTTCAATCAGAGTATTTAGTTCCAGGCAAGCACTGATGATGACGAAAGTCGAAAGCGCTTTGCAATAGAATCAAATTTTAAATATACACTTTATACAAAAACCTTCGATTCATTCATTGTATTTATATTACAACCAAATATATGTTTGAGGTACCAACGGAGTGTTTAATAGAATGACACAGCTCAATAAACAGTGCACTGTAAGTGTTCTCCTGAGGCTTAAAATGTTTATATTCCTGTTTTTGGTTTTCACGATATTCTCTGTACCTAGAAGAATTTAATTTTGATATGAACTCAGATTCAGTTTCATCATGATTAGGTCTGTTTCAATGGAATGTGCCCTATCCCAACATTCATTTTTGTAGGTTATATGTGTTCGATTGAAAAAAAGTCGTTGTTAAAAAATGGTATCCGAGGAATCATGTACTCTGACCGCAAATATTTTCAACGATCAAAAACACCATAAAAAGGACAAAGTTCGGTTATCAAATGGAATTAGTAAAATGTCCAAGAATAAGGTGCGTTCGGATTACGCAGGCGTTGATCCGCACAAAAGTCTGGATCAAGATAAGAACGATGATACCATCGAACATTATTTAGGAGAACTTCTAGAAGAAATATGTGATAGTGCGGTTGATGTTGCGGAAATGGAAACCGTGACGATGAGGGAGAGAAATCTTACCGCCAATGAGAAACATTTGAGATCTTCTAACAGGCGCGCTTCAATTCTGGACGATACTATTAATGAATGCAGGAACAATTATGTGAACCTACACCGGAGAACAGTCAGTGAGTGCGTTTTACATGACTCTATTCTGGATGAAAACGACAATACAACCTTCAAGGAACCACTTCCAGTGAACGCAGTGAGAGATGATAAAAAAAGTAAAGACAAGAAGAAGAAGAAACTAACGTTCACCTCTATTTTCGGCAAAAAGGAAAAAGTGAAGAGCAAAGACAGCAAGGAAGAGGAGGAAACCCACGACAACCTTGCACAACTGCCTGTTTTTCGCTCTAACACCTTGGGAAAGAGCAAGAAATTCGCGTCTGCTCTGGAACTCAGCCAGAAAACTATTCAGCTAAGGACGCCCTCGCTCATTAGACGCATCGTCCATAACATTGGCGAAGACTCTTCGAATTTCCTCAAGAGATCATTCAGCTTTCGAGAGGTGAACAAGAAAGCGGAAAAAGAGGAGCCGAGCAGGGAGAAGCTCGTTCATAAAATGAACCAGGAGTGGAGGCAGTCTTTGCAGTCGCTGGTGGAAACAGATATCAGCGTTAGCTATAACGATCTCAGCTTCATCAACTATGATGCCATGAATGACATAAATTATGAGCCAGTGAACTTGAAGGCTGGTACCAAGAGCGAAAGCGGAGGGTTCATTGGCAGAACGCAGAGTATGCTCGAGAAAGTAAGTAGTTTTCAATGACGGGTCCGATATTTTTATATTTTCCGTTCATTGCAGCACGAAAAGAGATCTCACTATCATTCGTCGGTGTTTATAATTCCTCTATTTTATTAGATCAAGGATATCAACTTCGTCTATTCGAATTGAGTATGAGAGCTCAAGACCATGATCATCATGAATACATGTAAATAATATGAATACAAATCATGAGATTTATCTGGCTCATTCTCTTGGTCATGGCTTCAAGAATTTTCGAAGTATGAATAGACATTTTCAAATCATCAATTAATAATATACCTTGGTATATCCTTTCTAGTTTCTTCAATAGCTGGAAATTATCTATATCATAGGAATATCTTCTCTATAATTTCGGATTCAGTAGGCAACCCGAAAGCATAGAGAGATATCTGATTGTTGAATCAGGGTTTAAAATTCATCTACAGTGAAACGAGTTCAAAATATTTGCCAAACAGTTTTGATGAATTGAAATGCTGTTAACCTTATATTTTATGATTTGGTTGATTTTGCTATTTCATCGGAAACATCTGAACTTTTTTTTTTTCAATTCAATGATTAGGAAATATCATTTTTTGTTAGGAAATCAGCTCGTTGAAAACCGTGAATGAAAGGAAAAATGTGGTAGCTGTTACATGTTTTGGTCTCTTTTCTTGTTTTGTCGATCATTATTTCATCCACATAGTGTGTTCTGCTTCTCATGAATCCACCTCATGTCTCAGTGATTGATGAAGCGAAATCGATCGACTTTGAAAAGTTGGTGGATATGTCATCTGCAATTTATTTTGGATTTTTTTGTACTATTTTACTTCTGGGAATGAATATATTGTCGATTTCGGCCAGAATGTTAATAATTGGTCCAATATAACTTTTAATTTTTTTATATTCGTATTCTGCAATCCTTCTGTACTTTTAAACTTTTCTTAGATAACTAATTGAGGAAGTGTCAAGTCTCGTTTTTTACCTATAAATATTCACGTACCTAACCCATAAAATAAATATATATTCAAAATATAGTTTTTTGTGTGAGTTTTTGATTTGCCTCTTATGACTGAAAATGGAGATTAAATGATAAATTCCATTTGCTTATGTGGTGGAATGATTAGTATTTTTTCATTGATGACGAAAATGGGCTTCTTCTGAAAAAAAAAGAAAATTTGGTAAAAATGAGATCATGAAAATAGAAATATTGACTGGTGTTAAACTCGCTTGATTGATTCAAAGAAAGTGTCAATACTTGAATGAAACATTAATGTGAATCGGTTGAAAACCCCAGGATCTATCCTATCAGATCTTGGAGTTTCCGATCTGCATCTCCCCTGTGAAACGAAATTTGGGATGGATGGGATGGGATCTTGCTTATGTTTGAAATTATTCTAAAACTGATTTCACTGTCGTATTCCACTGGTGAATATTCTTTCATTGATGATAAAAAAAATAAAGTCAGCATCTCAATTTTATGTGCAGAAGGAATGAAGCTCTTGGTATCGTAGTAGTTCTTGAAAGTGTCTGGTGCTATTTTGTGAAAAATGAATTATTCTCATGGTCCCATCAAAATAGCTCATTAGTCGAGATTGTGGATTCATGGAAAGCGAAATACACCGTATAATCCATATCTTATGTAAATGATTCACTAATGGATGCGAATCCGAAACGAAAATTTGTGTTTTCAGCAAATTGTCTCCCATATTCGACAATCTCCACTCGAATTCGCAATAAAACAGTATCTCTTCTTGTATTCTGTTCCACCATTTGCATAGTAACGCGCATCCATCCCATTTGTGTCTCGTAATAATATTCCGCATAAAGACAATAACATGTACAATAAGCGCACTACCATGTATTGTGAGGTCGTTAAGGAAGGATGAGGTTGTTGTGTTGCCATTAGCTCGGCTATATACTTGTTTTTTGCTTTCGGGTAACGCGATTGACTTGTTGGGATGTGTACAAAGATATAACGACTCTATTCGGATTGTTTTCTATGATATATTGGATTGTCTTTCAAGAAAAATCGTAAAACGGCTTTGTTATAACCATAAAAAAATTTATTTCTACAACAGATGAATGGAGGAGTACATTAGTAGCCGCTTGAGGTTAATCAGTGATCATTTCATTGTGAGATTTCTACTAGACACACGTGTTTTACTGTAGCAATTTTGATAATGAATTGCAGTCTTGTTTGCATAATAGGGTTATGTGATTCGTCCAACAGTGAATAAACGAATCGTTATTGTATAATCATGATCGAATATTCGGTTATCAGTGTTGAAACGCAAGCGCTCGGGAATCTTTATCTAAATAGGGTTTATTAGGGTATACTTAGTTTTTTGTGGTAGTTGATATTTTTGCGAAGGGGTGTCCTTTTTTAGCTTAAGACCTGGAAGGGAAAATCCACGAGAGCTCTTTCAAGACTGATTTTTTTGTATGACGTGTTATTGTGGTTGAACAAGAATCAGCTTCCACTCGTGAGATCAGGTGGTGGAAAACCTACCTAGCGCCCCAATATCCGCACCTAGAGAGATTGCTGACTGCGTCGTATCTAACAATCTGAGGCGAGACTGTTTTTCTTCGATTATACGTACCTACATGAATAATAAAGAGTAAACAAATTTTCCGAGGGGTTGACCACTGAGGAAAAATGTGTACACTGGAATTCCCGCAAACCGGAATTCCCTCGGAATTCCCTCGGAATTCCCCGGAATTCCTAGGAATTCCTACAAAAAAAAAGTCAATTTGAAGAAATATCGATAAAATTTTAAAACTAAATGACGGAAATACTGGGAATTCCGGGGAATTCCGGGGGAATTCCGAGGGTACCCGACGAAATATGAAAGATATATTTCGGAAATTTCGCACAAGAGTTTTTTTTTAATTTCTGAGTGGAACATAAACTTTAAACTTTCAAGTAGACTATGTCATGATTATGACCCAATCTGAATAATATCGGATTTTACATATCAAAACTTTTCACATTTTCATTGAGGCTGGTATTTATTATATCGGAAACAAAATAAATCATCTATATAATGCAAGTCACAATCGTAAAATAAAGGGAACGTATCGTCTGATTCCACTCAGGTTTGTTTTATTAGCATCATTTTTCCTGAGTTGTTTCCTTATAGAATCAAGTTCTGAATCCGTTCGAATAAATAAGTATCGAAAAAATACAATTTGTCATTGAAAAAAATACGGTATTTTATGGTCTGTTGAGTGAGTTCTATCATTTTCAACCGCTAAATGATTACGGGATACCCAATCTGTGGAGAAAATCCTTTTTATACGTTTTTGTCATCGCTTATATAGCGAAAATAAACTGTTTCCTAAAAACGTATATTCCATAATATCAAAAATTATTGATAATCCTTCAACATTACCTACTAGGAAAATAAAAAAAATATTTTTCACCGGTGTGTTCACCCTGTATAAACTCAAATGAGAACAGGTGACACTGAACCACAATATATCCGATCATCTTTTTCCTAAAAAACCGATATATTATATAAAACCGTCCTAATAACATAATGGAGCTGCAAAGAAACTTCAGAAATCATACAAAGACTGCAGTCATTGACTATATAATTCAGATCGTATAACGCGAGCTATAACCGTCTTATTTCAATTTCGGTAACCGCTGGCAACAATATGACAACCTGTGTTTTGTCTGCCAATTATGATCTAGACTCTCTTCCACAATCAAGGGTGTCCCTTCTTCTTGTAGAGTGAAATTTCAAGACACGTCATTTTTGAAATATTGGGGAAAATAATGGCAGTCGCAGAGGTTGACCCCAAAAACAAACACAAACTACGACACAAAGTTTTTTTGGGCTGTTTCACATGCCCAATTCATATATATTCGAATCACAATGAGGTTCTATTCCATTGAAAGAAGTTATCGGATTATTTGAAAAAACTACCCCCAACCACACCCCTCTCGAGGCCGCACAAACTATAAAACAAGTTTTTTGGGTTGTTTCACATACCTTATTTATATATTCGAATCAGAATGAGGTACTATTTCACTGAAAGAAGTTATTCACTCATTTGCAAAAACTTCCCCAACACACCCCTCCAGAGACATTTCAGATTATGTCTATCAGATCGTGAAGATTGTTGTCATCAGGCTTATTTTTCGCTAACAAAATGTATTTCAAATTGGAAATTCGCCACAAACTCTTTCAAAACAAATTGGGAATTGGAAATTGGAAATTCGCCACAAACTCCTTTAAAACAAATTGGAAATTCGCCACAAACTCTTTCAAAACAAAGCTCCTCACTTTCTTCGTCCAGTGGAAGTGGATTACTTCACAACGGTGTTTTGTTTTTGAATTATGATTTTATATATTGAAATTTTACTGTATGCTTTTTTATTATTGCGCGAAAAAATTGAAGTTAGCTACTGATAATCCCTATAGTTTCTTTATAAATTTTTCGGAATTCCCCAGGAATTCCCTCGGAATACCCCGGAATACCCCGAATTCCTCGGAATTCCCTCGGAATTCCACGGAATTCCTATCAATTATACACCGGAATTCCCATGTGGCTCACCCCTCGAAATTTTCATACATCACATAACTCTCAATATCACGATAACTAAGGCAATATCTTAACTTGCCGCTTCCCAGTTTTACAATATGTTTTTATATAGTTCGATCTATATCATAGCCAGATTTCAGATATCACTAAACAATTGTGGAGTATGTATAATTGTTGAAAACAGCGTCGTTACCTAACCTTGCGAATGGACGCTGAATCATGAACACCCTCAATACTCAATCATACCAGAATAGTCATTCTCGATCTCTTGTCAAAATTAGCCGCTAGCTCTTAGGCTATAATATGCTTTTCGCTTTCATTCTCCGTTTGCAACATCTGTAAAGAGTTGTCAACTCTTCTCATTCTGAGAAGGCATTGTATTAGCTGGCAGTATCATGTCAGAATTTTCGTAGCTATTTGGAGATCAATTGCAGTCTTGTCGGGGATTACAGTTTGTGATTTCATTCTAGCACATTTTGAACTTGTGCTGGGTGTCTTCGTTGATGGACATTGCAGTTGGTAATTTCGTCATGTCAAGAAAAGTTCTAGATTCCCAAAACTCTTCAATACGAGACATCAATTGGAAAATCTTTCCCAAGCAGAATATTTAATAATAATTCATTCTTCATTTTATGCATACCATGTGAGAAAGGTCGCGTCGTTTGAAAGATGTAATCGAGTTGTATTTCTTTTTGAAACTTTCCATCGTTTCGATCACCCGAATAAAAATGGCGGCTTTGGAATTCACATTATCTCAAAAGCATAAGTTCCTCGAAAATGTTCCCCCTACTCGTGTTCGAGGCCTCGATTTTGTGATTTCTCACCACTGAGTTTACATTGTCCAAAGACAGTTTTCATATAACTTTTAACGAAGTGATATGGGTTGTATTCGGGTTCACAACAAAAACAGTTCAGGAACGGTTCGAAACAGTTGGACTGTTGAGGCGTGAAGGGTTTGTCGCGAATATATCTACATTAATTGGGTGGGTGACTATTTTTGACTGTCCTAGAACAGTACTTGTTGCGAACCCGAATACGGCTATCATATGGCGCTAGGCGAATCAATGATGATTCCTTTATCTCATATGAAGAAGTCATAAGTCAGCCGTTCTCAATTCTCAGAATATACAAGTTCAAAAAAATCGTAAAGCCTAAATGTCATTTCAATTTGAAATTCTCATAAGACGAATCATATAAATGTACTCTTGAGATAGATCCATATTAATTCAATGACGGAAAGGCTACCCTTCAGCTCTCCTCAACTCCTTCGAAGCAAATGATGTCTGAAGTACCTCGCTGAAATGGAAAAATGGAATATCTGGATTGGGTCGAGAGGGGCCACTAGCTTCGATAGAACTGTGACAATATTTCTCAGGGTCAGAAATATATATATATATATATATATATATATATATATATATATATATATATATATATATATTATATCACCATTTCTACCCTGACAAGTTAACCAGATATCTGTCATTTTTTCAAAAGAAGGGGCGGAAAAATATTCAAGATAGCACAAGATAGCAACAAATTATAGAATCATTACTGTCCTAGATCTCGTTAACTTGATATACATCAGAACTTCATTGCTCCAAAATCTTTCATTGTATAAAGCATGACCCCTGTGTCAATTATTGTATATTCCATTGATTACTTCCAAAATCTCTGAATAGATAAATTAAAATGTTTTCGTACATGAACTTGGCGGGATCGTGAGCACAATTCTTGCAGATCGTAATTTCGTGAAAAGTGGTATTGCCCTATCTTCGTTGCAGACGTAATATTTGAATATGATATATTTTTTGTCATCCCAGTATTTTGATATTATCTATACCAATATATCCTTTTTTCAGAGATCTCCAAATTCGAGAAGACCAGCGTTCCAAAGACTAGCATCTGCAAATGACCGGCTCAGCACAAGCAGTAAGTTTTTCTATTCCTTGGTAATGAATGTTCACTTGCAGAAAAAGATTCGGTATAATCATTTCAGTTGATTTTGTTCAATGGCAAAATGTATGATCAAACTAACATTGGCCAAACCGGACGAGCTAGGAGGACTCGTTCCAAAAATGACAAAAATTGTCTTTCACTTATACATTTTTTCAATGAAATCATTTAAGAATATACCCATCATAATTGTTTGCTGATATTTTCATAGTGATGTTTCTGCAAGTTTTTATTATATTAAATTCGATATCTTCGAATGAATGATTTCTAGATTTGAGGCAAACGCTGCCGCTGCGGTTGCAGCTGACGTAGCATTTGAGAAATTGCATGTGTATTTATACTTTTTTGCTCGATGTTGTAGAGCTTGAAATTTGAGAAATGAATTGATACTTGTCCCTGTACAACATAGTTCAGTAGTTAATCTCACCCTTTCGAAATCATCGGATTAGAGCAGGGCCTTAATTCTTGAAAGTGGACAATATATTCATCAGTAAAAAAAGTCACCACAAAATTTTCACCTGCTTCACTCGTTTTGCATTCTTGATTCGTAGCTGAATTTACTCGAGGTGAAAATGAAATTGCAATCTGGCAACGTCGGAACAGAGCATTTTTTATCGAGGTAATCAATCATAGCCCTACTTATTTTTCCGTTTTTCCGTCGATTTTTGGAAAAAATTTCACCGAATTGAATCCTTATCATTCATTAACAGCCGATTGCACCGACTTTTTGTTATGAGACCAGAGGGACTCTTTGAGTTAGGTGAGGGTTCATTAATGAGTGTTCAATGAGTAGTTGCACTAATCCATTCAACGGAGGTTTGATGTTAAACTTATTATGGCTTGATGCGACTACCCACAATAATCGCTCTAACTATGGTGTAATCGCTGCAGTGCGTTAACTGACCTCTGCTGCCCCATTAATAACATCACTTAATTAGCTTAGGAAAAAATCGGTGTAATCGGCTGAGAGATGGCCAAGAAAAATTGTGAACATGCTGCTACAACGAATAAAAAACCTAATTGAAATTATGAATATGAACAATGAGGAATCAGGAAAAGGACAATGTACCATTTCCTTTTTAAAGGAAAAGACATGAATTTATTTAAAATAGTACAATATGCAGTTTCGACATTCCTGAAAACTGAAAATAAAACGATCAAAAGAGGTGAAGCAATGGACTTATCTTTTACTACTAGGTAGGTATAAGCCCAATGAACATTTCAGCAACCAATACATACAGATTCTTTCTAAAGCAGTTGAAAAACATATGTTTTATATTTTCGTGCAATCAGTATTAATTCTTGAAAAACAAGAGGTAATCACCAAGTATGTCAAAAGGAATGTCATTTCTATATCTCATTCTATTTTCCTAGTCAACCGCTGCATTGGGTCGAATGAATAAAGTTGAGTGGCTACTTTTTACTCACATTTTGAAAGGAGCTTCTCCAATTGATATGCATAAAAATGTAGGTATGAGCTCCAAATTGTGAGTGTCTACCCTATCCGTGAGGATTTCCTCGCTCCTTGAGTACCGACTTTCATTTTTATATGCATAAATGCATCACAAAGAGGAGTAGTTACTAAGTACAATACGGAGTCGCTACTTCTGAGAGTCCACTCACCTTATGCAAAATTATCTTTCAAGATGTCTTCAACTTCAATCAAGTTTATCAATAATAGTATAAAATTACAAAATACAAAACGAAAACCAAGCAAACACCTACAGAAAACGGAAAGATTAAGGTCAGTTATTCATATTTTCTTCATAATTCGTAAAATTCACCACCGTTTTCGGTGGTGAATCTATTCACCCAATGTAAGATGAGGAAATTCACTTTTTTTTCAAGAATATGATTATGCATATTTTTGGTGAAAACAACAATTTCACCCGGTGAATATTTTCACCACTTTCAAGAATTAGGGCCCAGTTCTGAAAAATTTTCACCAAAAACCATAAAGACATACGCATAATAAGATTGATAACTTGTGAAGTAGTACTGTTCATCGCGAATAGTAGACATGCGGTATTGAAATGAAGAGATTTGGAAGACGCGTGACCTCAGGAGAACCAATCGCAACTCTAGGTTCGGCAACTGCATCGCCAAAATCAAATGGGTTTTTCACTCGGAAGACGCAAGGTGCCCGGAAAGGTGCGTGGCAAGCTGAACGACTTGAATATGTTTGTTACTATGGGTTTCTTGTGGCATAGATTCATCATCGTCATAAGGCAATGTTCCCGGCGAGTGGCGCTGCGAGTTGAGCTGCTCCACCATGTTCTCACCCTCACACATGTTTTGGAACATATTGAATTTCGTATGGCCACGTGTTCACTTCTATGCGGTGGTACAGCTATTGCAACCACAGCGGCTGCGTTTGAATCTACAAATCCAGCTCAAGTGTTACGTGTTGTTGCATTTGTAACACTGAAGAGAGAAGTTCATTAGTTGCGACGTGTATGTAAAAGAACATGGCTGAACCGGACGGATTAGGACGATTCGTATTAAAGATGTCTAACTACACTACATTTTTTTCAATAAAATCATCTTCGAATATACGATTTACCAACACGCACCTATCAACCACCATTTATTTTCAATTTCAGGTTTACCTAGTCCTTCCCCAGCTGTTTCGCTACCTTCCTTGCACCACCTAAATCAGGATAATGCCGAAAGGATTTCCGATGACTACGCTTCTGTTCCTAGATAGTGAGTAAATTTCCATTTTATAGAAACTTAGGTAACAACTTGCCCAGTTCCGAAAAGGATTATTTTGAGAGATTTCGTGATCAGTTTGGCACAGGATCAGTTTCAAACTGTTAGGTATTTTTCTTGCCTAGTTGACGAAAATGAAATGTCTCAATCGAAACTTCCTTTCCTGAATATTTCTTAAATTCGAAAAGTCCTCGAGAAACATCAGTGATTATTTTCAGAGAGACATTTTTTCAAAGCTTGAGCAACATCAAATCAATCATGAAATATTCTATATTGTCAGAGAATACGACCTTCTGTGAAGCTTATCTTAAACTAAAACAGAAAAATAAGTTAATACTTGCAAATACATCTAATTGAGATTGGAAGAAGTAACAATTGCTGAAAACCTATTCATGAAATATATTTTCGTATATTTTTCACATGAAATATATAAGCCACAGGTATCATTTCACTGCATGATACCTGTGACCATGCAGTGAAATAACGAGATAATTCAATGAGTGAAACAGAAATTTTGATGAATTCATTTGAACTATAGTGCATTGTTGTCCCGTTTCAATGAAACGTAAAATTACTATTGAAGTTTCAATGGAGGAAATCGATCGAATATTGATATATGATTTGTAGTGTTGAGGTGAGAGTGACATTTTAGGTGAGTCAAGCTGAATAAATAAACTTCGATCCAACGTTAATACAATTCTTTTTCTTGGGATTTCAAATCTACTTCTGATAGGTAGACAGAAATAATGACTACTTTTATCACCGGTGGCAGTTGAAGTAGAGCATAGCATAGATGATGATTACATTTTTATATTAACGTTAATATGAACGTGCCAAAAACGAAACGTCACGTTAAAAATAGTTTTTTTGTAACCATTGAAAAATTCTACAATTCTTTGATATTTCCTTGATGCGGCCAACCACAGTTGATCAAATCTATTACTCATCAGGACCAGGCACGAAAATATTCAAATCATTGTTCAAAGTGAAATGTAGAACACTGAATAGATTTGAGTTTTTCAACAACACCCTGTAGCGCGTACAGAAGACATCACAGGGCATTTCCAAGGTCTGTTTACTCGTAGCGTGTCCTTTACGGAAACATATTTTCGATTTTGATTATTGCTATGTGGATCATGGAAGTAGCTAACAAACTTTCTTACAAGTATTTTATTGCACCGAAGTGCAAAATCGCTATCAGAAATACACCTGATGAAGTGTTTTTTCGTATTTTGAGCGATGCGAACGCACGAAAACATTAGTGTAAGATATATGTTCATATTGTTGTGAGAAAGACCATTTGAAAAAAGTGTCCTATTCTTATATACACTTTAGTTTGAATTAGTCAGAAATACGTTTTAAATTAGCTATTCAGCAGTGGAAACTTCGTTTTAAAACTAACATACCCATATCGATAAATGATATAAGTACATCAAATCACTTTCTATTTATGTGATATTTAGGAAGACTGAATAAATGTATATTACTTTAGTGAATCTCAATGATATAATATTATGTATACATATTATATATATATATATATATATATATAACATAATAATTATCTCGCAGCTTTCACTCCTTTGAACTCTCCTCACGTAAAATCGAGAGTTGATTCAAAATATGCTATCATTTTGTGTCCTTGGACGTGTTATTTTTTTTCGACCAGTAGTGACGCGTTTTGTGATTTTAAATTTTCCTTTCCTTAGTATTTACTTTAATGTAATATATTATGGATTTGAATAACAACTCAATGAATGAAAGTATTGAATGCGTGAGGTTTGGTGATCCAAATAATATTTTCAAATGATGGTTAAGTGAAATTATTTATATATGAAATCTTGATCCCTTCCCAACTAAACCATCATTTGAGAAAAATAGTATGTCTCTTAATCTAAATAATTCAAACTCTTCCTTGTGAATCGCAATGACAGTTCAATTGGAAAAAATATTTTGAAGGCAGAGAGCCAATTGAGACGCGTATAGCGTGTGCGGCGCGAACTCAGAGCACGTCTTTTTATAACTTGATATCGTTATGCTCATAAATGTTAAATTATAAATTTCAAGTGAGAAATAAAGTCGATTATTATTATTATTATAAAATCAAATTTTGTCTTTATTTCTCGTGCCACTTCATCAGCTTGAAGTATCATCTAGCATTTTGTGAAATATATTTTGCGGAAAAAATATGTATATCAGAAACATATACAACAATAGTAACTTTAATCGTTTGAAAAAGATATTATTGTTGGGAGAAGCCTCGGCTCGAATTGAAGAGCATTAACTTAGTTGAGCTAGAGTCATCCTCTAAAGTCATCTGTCACACTTCTATCCTGCTCGTCGCATAGAGGATACACTGATAAACCAATATATTTCAGTTCTTCGAAATCCTGTTATGACGTTCATCGTACCAATTTGTCACACCCTCCATCCCAACCATACATTGACGCTTATCCCTCACCGAAAGTTTTTGACCATTCCAAGAAAAACTCTCGCGGAACTCCTTCAATTTCTAAATTGCTTTTCGGATTCTTCAAACTCACTTTTCCGGTTCATTGCAAACAGTGGCATCATCTGGTGAATTCAAATTGAAGTAAGGGTGCGGATTCCGCTATTTCAAGAACTTTTTTGTTTTGATTCAACGGATGAGATTACTGATAAAGAAAAATTTCGATCTTTTCAAAATAATTCGAGCAATCACTTTGAGTAAGTAGCTTAAAGAATTCGAACTATTTTCACTAGGTGTCTCAAGCTTATACTAATTATCTTTTGTTTGAATGCAATTGGAAATGTTATCGCCATCATTTAGAATATTCTTCATTTGGCTCGTCAGTTTGACGTTTTCTTTGAAGTTCTGTTCAATTTGCCAAGAGTGATTTCAGAGGTCAAAGAAGCCAATAATCATCTTCGACTGTTTTCAGAGTTGAAGTAGGAAAAAATTGAGACATCGAGTAGTATAAAAAGAATCTCAAGACAGATTGCTTATCGGAATCAGTGAAAGATACGAAGACAGTCTAGGTTGAACTGATATCACCTAGATCAGGGGTTCCCAACCTTTTCTTAGTCCGGTACCACTTTTATATTATTCTTCTTAGCAGGGACCACTATGAAAGACTTACATAATGGTACATATATACGTACATTGTAGGTATAATAAAGATAACCTGTAATAATCAAACCGTAACTTTAATTAGCAACTCAATAGGATATTATAAAACAAGAAATAATAATATTTTTAGGATAAACTTCTGTGATTTGCATCTTCTTCACGAATTTGGCTATCCTAGGACTAATATTGTTACTCAAAGCTATACGCAAATCATCACTTACTTTCGAATGATTCTTCGCCTTGTTCTTAATTACCAATAAAGCAGAAAATCCTTGTTCACACGAATAAGTTGTAGAAAAAAACATAAAATAGCTCAAGGCGATTTCTCGAAGTTTAGCATAAGAAATTGCCTTTTTACACCAAAACGACTCGAGTGAATTCAATTCAAAAGCATCCTTGCAGTTTCTGTCATTTTGGATTTTGATGAATTCTTCCTGGCTTTCTTCATTAACTTCTCCAGCGTCCGTACTAAAAGGGTTACGAATCAGTTTTTGATCAACTTTAGTTAGGTATATTCTGGGAAGTAACAATTTAATTCATCAATCAACATTATTTGTGAATGAATCCTCATGTTTTCTTGTATATTTGCTTCAATAGTGTCATACTTTTTGACTTCCACAAGTGCTTTTAACGTCGCAAACCAGAATAATCATTTTCTTCATGTTTACGTAACCACAACTGAAGTTTGCAAATAAAAGCGCGAAGTTTATCTTCAAAAAGGAATATATTTGCGACGTTTTCTAATTGTTCATTTCCGGAACCTTGCAGTTGTATATTCAATTTAAGTATGTGAAATAATCCACAGGATAAGCCAAATTCATTTGACATGCCGGATTAGTGAACTGTTTTAACAAATTCATTTTTTTGTCAGCCAGAAAAATCTCAACCTCTGCTCTCACTTCATATAATCTTCCCAACATATTACCTTTCGATAGCCATCGAACTTCTGTGTGAAAGAGAAGTGCTTCATGGTCTGGGTCCATTTTAGTGAATAATTTTTTAAAAAGGCGTGTATTCAGGGCGCTGCTTTTGATAGCATTTACAACTTTTATGGCCATTTTCAGTGTATCATTAAGGCATTCAGGAAGAGTCTCAGAAGCTAACGCCTGGCGATGTATGATACAGCTAAATTTGAAATCATTCGCGGACCATATTTCGACTTCTGCGGACCACTGGTGGTCCACGGACCACTGGTTGGGATCCACTGACCTAGATAGAAAGAACATCAATTTTGGAAAATGTTTTTTGTTCTTGGACTTTTTTTTCAAATTGGCACCAGTGCTTTTCCAATGAGAAATTATGGTGTGGCATCATAACCTTTGTATGATATGTTTTCAGCTGTTTACCATTTTCCCGGTATATCATTTCTATAATATATCAGAAGTTGCCCTTATATCTCTTATAGGTCACGTTTCATCGTCCGCAAATAACCTTGCTGCTCCTGGGGTTAGACGTGGGGAGTTGGTAACAAGCTTTACTGGCTGGATGATTTCGATTGAAGCATTATATATATATATATATATATATATATATATATATATATATATATATATATATATATATATAGAGAGAGAGAGAGAGAGAGAGAAGGGTAGTTGGTAATGAGTGAGACAATATTTGGGTATGCAGCAGGCCAAAACAGTGTTCTCTTATAACACAGATTCCAAGCTTTCGATAATCTTTATTATCATCATCAGGGATGCTACAATATGGTGAAACAAGCAGTTAGATCCATGAAGAGAGATCAGTCAAACAACTTACAGTGTAAGTGAGGTTAAACGGCACGATGAATAAAATTTGTTGGACACAACATATCTGCGCGTAGACAATAAAAACACGACAGTCAGGACGTTAACGAAAAACAATGTTTCACATAATAAAACGCTTTTAAATTAACTTAAAAATTTAAAAGCGTTTTATCATGTGAAACATTGTTGTTCGTTAACGTCCTGACTGTCGTGTTTTTATTGTCTACGCGCAGATATGTTGTGTCCAACAAATTTTATTCATCGTGCCGTTTAACCTCACTTACACTGTAAGTTTGTTGACTGATCTCTCTTCATGGATCTAACTGCTTGTTTCACCATATTGTAGCATCCCTGATGATGATAATAAAGATTATCGAAAGCTTGGAATCTGTGTTATAAGAGTACACTGTTTTGGCCTGCTGCATACCCAAATATTGTCTCACTCATATATATATATATATATATATATATATATATATATATATATATATATATATATATATATATATAAATATATATATATATTTGATCGGCTAGGCTTCCGCGGTCAGAAATGTGCTGGCTGGAACTTCCGGTTGATCCGCGTCTGGAAAGATTTACTTGTCTACGTTTCGACTCCCATTTCGGAGCCATTTTCAAGACTTAGTGACCTTGCGTCTAGGTCTGAGTTGTCTCACTAGCTGGCTATCATCACTGGAGATCGAGGATAGAAGGTTGGTGGGATTTAAGGGTTCATTAGTAGTTATGGCAGGATCAGGTATCGGACGGTCGATGGGAGGTTCGAACGGATTGGTTCCCAAGTCGGAGTGAATAGAAGTATGTCGGACCAAAAGTGGTTTCCAGGTATTGGGGAGTCTTTGAGAATCGTCGCGTTTATTGAGACAGTTGGGACGTTTTTCGATTTCAATGGCTTCACGGGTAATTCTGGTTTGGAGGGTTTTGGCTGTGGCAACGGTTTTGGTGTTTTTGAAATCTATTTTGTGGCCTGTTTCTAGATGATGTTGGAATAATGCTGAGTTTGTGTCAGAATTACGGACTGCTAGTTCGTGTTCATATGCTCTACAGGACACTCGTCGGTTGGTCTGGCCGATGTATGTTCTGGGACAGTTAGAGCATGGTATTTCATATATTCCTTGGGTTTCATTGGGGATTGTGTCTTTGGGTGTTCGAAGGTAGGTGGATATTTGGTTGTTAGCTGTGAAAATGGTTTTGATGTCATGTCGTGTCAGAATTCGACTTATTTTATCAGTAACACCATGAATATATGGAAGGAAAGCTTTTTGTCGTTCAGGTTCGTCCTTCGGGGGTCTAGGGTGAAGATCTCGGGTTTGCTGGAGTTTAATAGACTTGTGGATTTGGGAATCGGAAAAATCGTTCTGGGTAAGTGCGGATTTGAGCTTTTCCATTTCATTGGATCTATTGTGGTTATCGGTGAGTTTGAAGGACCTATGTATGAGAGAATTCAGAACCGAATTCAATTGTGCTGGGTGATGATGAGACTTGGCATTGAGGTACCGGTTTGTATGGGTTGGTTTGCGGTAGACGGTGTGAGTGAAAGAATTGTTGGACTTCCTGATGAGAACATCCAAGAATGGGAGGGAGTCGTCCTTTTCTATTTCCATAGTGAATTGTATGTTGGGGTGAATGGTGTTAAGGTGGGTCAGGAATGTTGGTAGGGTTTCAAACCCATGAGGCCAAATGGCAAAGATGTCATCTACGTATCTGAGCCAGCAAGTGGGCTTGAGTTCAGATGTGTCAATGGCTCTGGTTTCGAAGTCCACCATGTAGAGGTTTGCAAGAACTGGGGAGAGGGGGGAACCCATCGGGGCTCCTTTCACTTGTTTGTAGAATTTGCCCTGAAATAGAAAGTATGTACTGGACATACAATGGCTGATGAGGTTGAGATTGTCTCTAGAGATTTGATGCTTGGTTTCCAAAACACTCAAGGTTTCAGCTAAAGGAAAAAACGTCCCAACTGT
Source organism: Zygogramma bicolorata (assembly GCA_032362365.1). Classification (NCBI taxonomy): domain Eukaryota; kingdom Metazoa; phylum Arthropoda; class Insecta; order Coleoptera; family Chrysomelidae; genus Zygogramma; species Zygogramma bicolorata. Next base: position 520,115 of record JAVJAQ010002783.1, on the reverse strand, counting down.
CTCAATAAACGCGACGATTCTCAAAGACTCCCCAATACCTGGAAACCACTTTTGGTCCGACATACTTCTATTCACTCCGACTTGGGAACCAATCCGTTCGAACCTCCCATCGACCGTCCGATACCTGATCCTGCCATAACTACTAATGAACCCTTAAATCCCACCAACCTTCTATCCTCGATCTCCAGTGATGATAGCCAGCTAGTGAGACAACTCAGACCTAGACGCAAGGTCACTAAGTCTTGAAAATGGCTCCGAAATGGGAGTCGAAACGTAGACAAGTAAATCTTTCCAGACGCGGATCAACCGGAAGTTCCAGCCAGCATATATATATATATATATATATATATATATATATATAAATATAAAGGAATATTTGCTATAAGGCAGAAATCAGGGAACTGATAGTAGATGCCCACCACAAGTAAACAAGCTGTTTCTGGCTTCGTCCTTTATCAGCTGTGGGTTGGTCAAAGCTCATACTTTCAACGAGTAGCATAGGAGAAACTAATTCTGAGTCAGTTTTGAGATTGGAAGCGAATTCGGTATATTTTCGCATAGATACCATCACGAAGGAAAAAAAATCTACAATATAATAACTTTCAAACCGTTAGATTACTCTCGTCTTTGCAATTTCTGTTGTTTCCGAAATCCCAGTTGGGAACATTAAATTGGACTACTCCTTATAATGTTTCCTGGAGAAACGTTTTCATGCCTGCTTCGAGGTGTATTATTCAACAGGTATTTATAACCTTCGTCAGTCGACGTACCTTTCCACCAAAATACAAACACTTTCATAGTCGAAAGTAATATGTACTACTGAACATCGACCCAAACTTTCCCGCATATCCCTTGCCGCGTGAAAATCCCCCTTTATGACATAAATTTAATAAGTCGATATCGATGCAGCCGACCAAACATTCGATTCGAGCCAAGCTTTAATAGCCCCCAACAAACGATGGAAAGCCTCTCTTCGGATAAAAGCCGCATATTGCAGAGACTGTCACCCCGAGGCGGTCGGGGGGCGGGCTAAACCGCAGACCAAGTCGTCTGTAGGCCGTTCGGAGCGTAAATCCTTGGCAGCAGTGACAAGCTCGTAAAACTGTCCTTGATAAAGCGAGGCTTGATCCTCGCAAATTAATATGGAATTTTGCCACTGCTGCCAGCTGTAACTTGGCAGAACGATAGAAGAACTCGGTTGATCTCATCAAACTAGGAATGACCTAACATAATCAATTCAACCAGTTTTTAACATTCTATATTGCAAATTATCTTATCAGATCTTATGGGCATCGTTCATAGAGAAATATTCAGCCAATACTTGTGAAAAAGCATAATATGAAGATTTTTTTGGGTTCTTAACCAACCGCCATCTGAAAAAATAAGAATTAATATTGGAATCTATACAAGTGTAGAAGGCAGATTTTAAATCTACCCCGATAAGTTTCTGCGCCTATTGAAAAACAGATCCTTCTGAATGGAACACGTTCTGTTGATCAGTAACTTGCTTGTCAATAAAATACAACAACTAATATGTAACAAAACACTTATCATTGACGTTTCGGAAACCAAATCCATTTTCGTTTTCAAAATTCACGAATATTCTCTTTCAGATTCGTTTTCTTGTCAATGTCAAAAATTTGAGAATATACGAGAAGTTGCTGACTATTAGAACGTTTTTCATTCAGAAGGAACTGTTTTTCGGTTAACGCAGTAACTCATCGGGGTATATTGAAAATCTGCCTTCTATACTTGCATAGATTTCAATAGTAGATCTTATTTTTCCGTATTGTTCATCCACATCAAAATGAATGACATTCAAACAACATATTATGAAGCTATTTTGTTATGCCACATACACTAACATATTGTCCATATTTTCGTTTACTTGATGGTATACGGCTAAGTTTCCTTTTTTCCGAAGTGCAAAGTAGGTGCAGATTTATGTTTGTCAGTTCGAAATTTTTCCTGAAAGTTAATGAAACTCAACCACTGTTGACAATATATATACATACGTATTAGCAGAAGGGTTTTGTGTCAGGGAAAAGAGTGTTGACTCCTTCGTTCGCAATGAGGTCGTTTTGCTCATCAACATCATAACCCATGACCTGTGGGTGCCAAAGAATCGAAAAAATGTTGTGAAATTGAACAATTGAGATGTTATCAAAATGACGGTTTTATTTACCTTCGATCGAAATCAGCTCATGAATAATTGCACCTGACAAAACACTATAGTTGTGAGGAAAGCATTGATGTATAGTATCTGAACAAGGATAGAAAATCGGGTTTGGAGCAAGGATCCTGACTCTCATTGTATCAAACATTCTTGTGAGTCTAAGCTAATTTGATAAAAAAAAGGAAGAAACCACGACGCTTCTTTCAGGACCAGAGCCCTTCTCCGACTCTGAGAATTCGATATTTGGAACTACATTGATATAAAGTCCTAAGTTTTCCACTGGAGACAGTTTGGGAGCTCAGAAAAATGATCGAGTATAGAGAAATCCTGTCACTACGGCAATGCCGGCGGAATTGGAGAACATCGGCTCTTCGATGGCAAGTTCTGTTATGGAGAAGTGGAGCGGTTTCGTCTAAATTAATGAATCAGCTCATTGAAGAAAGTATTGACATCAGAGTAATATATAGTCTCGAATATATTCCGTGATACTGTTGGACAGTTGTACCTGCTATTCTTCCCTCAATATACAAAGCCTTAAGTTAGAATCGAACTGTTCCGGTCCGATCAATGCTCTTTTAGTGAAAGAATTCATAACGTCAACTGTTGGACTTGTATTCAGGATTTAAGAAAGTCACCTAGAACTATACTAATAGCTATAATATTATATCATTGAATTCTCCTGTTATTCATTTTGTTGCATCATATGATGTTAAGGTCATTGCTGGGATAATTGGTCGAACCAACTTTCAGTGTTTGTGAATGTCGATGAACCACTTGACATAAATTCAAGTGCATTTGAAACTCATAATGCTGGCTGATTTCCAATTCATGACTTCCAAAAATATTTTTTCATTCGTTTGAATAGATAGTTTTCATAATATCGTCTCCATTATTTGCCATGCTTGTTACGTGCTTCCTTCTAGGTTTCTTTCAATTTATCTGTTTATTTCTGCTTATATGCGCTTTCTCTGTCCACCTGTCAACACTAGAATACCAGACATTTTCGTATTATTGTGTTTCCAGCAGCGGAACTGGAGTAGTTCGAATTTCCCTTCATGAACTGTGAATTTCGGCTGCGGTAATATGCCAAAAAACAACAACAAAAAAGTTGAAATTCTCCTTCAATCCTATTGGATTTACTCATCAACAGTACCTCAGCGTAAATTATCGATACTGAGACGAGAACTTTTATACTATTACTCCCTTACTCATTCGCTCACCACCTTCTAGTTCGTATGTTTCCGAGGATCCGGCATCACTGCTCCGCTGACTATAAATTAGCCACTCCACCTGTCTCCACCCGGTGCTTCCATTTTGTTGAAACTTCTTAATTTAGATCCCTCGTAAATGAAGAGAGTTGTTTATTATTTGCCGGGGGATTAAGATTGTCAGGTGTTATGTTGTAGGTAAGAAATTAATTGTCTGCGAATTGTCGGAAATACAACTTGCTTTAAAAGAGCGAGGTAATCGATTGATGAAAAAGTCCTACTAACGGATTTTACAAAAGAGAAATCGGTTTGTTAAGAAGGGATATTCAATAATTGATGAAATATTTTGATTTTTCGGTCGGGATGATGGGAACGTTTTTGTGTGAATTTTGAGAGGGGATATCGCCCAAAATTTGAGTTGATTATTGTCAATTCATAAGTACGCAGTTTTCAGCGATTTGCTTGTCTGAATCAAAATAACTAACAGCTATGAGTCGTGATTCTGTATGGCCATGTTCAAATTAAAAGTACTTCAAAATTTTAAATATACGTTATATGTTAGGGGGTAAAATTTCAAATTGCTTCAAAATTTAACATGTTTGGTTAAAGAATTACCACTATTGTGGTTTGTTAAATGAAAAAGTATAGAACTGTGTTCAAGATTAATTTTCCGAAAATTTCTACTTGTAATACCACTAGTGCTTGAATTATTTCCGGAATTTTTTTCGACCTCATGAATATTTTGATAATTATATCCTTGGAATATTCGTGACCAAGAAAAAGGATAATTCAAGTACAGCGTGGTATTCGGTAAATAAATTTTACCCCACATTGAACGTCAACAAATTATTTGAAATTCAGTTTCAGTCTCTCAAAGTACCTATAGGCTTTGGATTAGATTACAGATTCAACAGTTGTATCGAAATTGACTTGTTCTGTCACATTTATTCTAAAAAAATGTTCGTTCCCGTTAACCAGTTGACGAACGTCAACCCTAAGAAGTCGAAACATGTGCGAGCAATAGTTCAACGAGGCCTTACCTTTTACCGTGCGATTACCCAGCATGGTCGCCCGGCGGAGAATCGAACCCCAGTCTTTCGCTTAAAAGGCGAATTCAGTTTGGTTCATTGTGTGAGCTTTAACAAAATGAATCGATGAATGAATATGAGCTAGATTTTCAACTCGGTATATTTGTTTCCTACGTTGGTAAAACCTTGCCTGTCAGTCCTGCCACCTCCTGGTATTCTTGTGAAACATTTCAATAAACATGGACGACAAAAAGTAGCGCACTTGTAATCAATCAAATTTAAGTTTACTATAAGTTTCACTATGGACTTAGCAAAAGACAACTCTCTCCCCTTTCTGGACCTGTCGATTAATGTTAACGCTTCTAAACTTAAATTTTCAATTTATAGAAAACCAACCCACACCGATTCAGTAATCCCCTTTTCTTCTTGTCATCCTTACTCCCATAAATTTGCAGCCTTCAACTCATTATTCCATAGACTATTCAATATTCCAATGTCACTTGAAAATTTTGATAACGAGTTGAATATTATCAGACAAATAGGTCACAAAAATGGTTTCTCTGCTCATATAATCAATAGAATCTACAATAAACACAGTACAAAATCTCTTAACCGTAGCCTTATCCCTACCACCAACTCCAATAAATATTGCTCGATCCCTCATCTAGGTAAAGTTTCACAAGACATTTCCAATATCCTAAGACGACATTGTAACGATACAAATTTTTCTTTTTATACTCTACATATTTTATTTCCAAATTGCTAGTAAACACTAGAGATAAAGTACCTTTTTTTCCACAAATCAGGAGTTTACAAAATTTCTTGTTCACAACCAAATTGTTCTGCTCAATACATTGGACAGAGTGGTAGAAAAATAAAAACCAGAGTTTTGGAACATGTTAAACTCATCGACAGTTCCAGAAATCTACAATTGGATGAATACAATACAAAAAGTTCTTTTGCTAATCATATTCTCAATCAAAACCATAGCTTTGATATTGATTCAGATCTAGATATTTCACACATATGTCAAAAAGGTACTCTACTCAATCTTCTAGAAATTTTTGAAATCAATTCCGCTACTAATAACCCTAATGTTGTTTCTCTTAATGAGCAAGTACAGTTTGACTGCAGAAAGTTTTTCAATTCCCTTAATTTCAACTAAAAATCCCCCCGCCTTGATCTTCCATAAATAATTATCATGGACTCTGTATAATGTTGGCTTGATGGTTGGCAACTCTTGTTCATCCCAAGGATGGATGATAGATGTCGGTGTTAATCATGGTTGTTGCGCTCCCTACCATATTGTATGCTAGTTAAAATTAATCTTCTATAATATTTCACTATTTCACTAATTTTTGTAACGAGAGGGCCTGTATGTGGGGAGTTGGATCTGTTCACCCGGGATATGACTCGAAATGTCAGCTCTTTGATTTTTGTTCCGTGTATGCCAGACCCTGTGCCGCATTTCCTTGTCATCTCGACAATAGAAACATTTCGACAGCTGATTCTTCAGTTGCTACTCAATTCAATTTGTGAACGGTAGTGTTTTTTCCACAGTTTTCTTTAATGTGGCTTTTTCTAATATTGCATATTGGGCATAAGGGCTCCAAGCCTCCCAATCTTTAAATGTCTTTATTGTGTTAGGGATGTCCCATATTTCCCTAATTACAAATTACTCACAATTTCACTACAATATTTTTTCAATGTCTTTTTGAACTTCACCATGTGAATTATCCAATTGAATTTTTTTCATCTCTATGTAAGTAAATTTTATACTTCATTTATCAACTAGTATTGTTTTACTCTTCCTTTATTGTAGAATTCAATGTAAATTCAGCTGATGATGAACCTATGTAGGTTCGAAACATGTACTGAATTACCGTACTGACATCTTTAAAACATTAAATTGTGGAGACGACTTTGAGTTTTTCTGCATCGTAAATTTAATCACGATGACGAGTTGGATATCTGGTATGTTTTTGAGTTCGGCAAAGAGGACTTGAAAAAATTATAGTAGTAATCCCGACTCCACCTACAGTAAATATATCCCAAAATTTCGATTTATTTCAGGTTCACCCGATACGAAAAATCATGAATTATCTGCAAACATTGAGTAAAATGAGTATCACCGGAATATACCAACACCCTGAAAGGCCAGTAATCCAATGAAACATGGCCTCACAAGATCCGTACCTCAAAGCAACAAAGAATACATATATCCTTTCTTTGAACATGATGAAATAGTGATAGTGAAGTGTCAGTGGCTCGTAAATGAATATGTGGATTAATATTGTATTTTTATTAGTCTGCCAAATTGCCCTAGTGCCGAATTTGAACGTTAATTTTGGTTATCGAGTAAAATAATTAAATGCACCTGAGTTACTAGTCAACAACGGCAATGACGGAAATAATTGTGTCTCTGGCCTTCACGAAGGAAATTGTCCAATTCAACTTTTCCAGTGAAATATCTTATCAAGAAGAACATTTCACTATAATAAATAAAGGATTGAAAACCTCAGTTGCGTAAATCAAATTATTGCACAATTTTTCATTCATGATAAAGGATTGATCCAAAATCTCCGGAAAATATTCTTCTTGATTATATATGTTCTGATTAATGTGACAGACATGGTATAATACTTTCAGATACCCGCATCTCTAGGGGTTGAAATATACTCCCCTTTGGTCTTCTAGTTTCTGATTCCAAAATATTCACCCGGGAAATATTGCGGGTGACCTTACGCCGACATTTTGATTGGGGCGATTTGAATCATCTGCAGTTCCATCACGCCTCCAAAATTACAGGTCATTTCTTGGGTGGGAAATTATCTTCTCAATGTATAGTGGGGAGGACTTGAATATATAGTTCCCCCACTCGAAATTTCGTGTGGGGCCTACTTATTGAGGTATTGATCCCGAAACAAATTTTGGTGATACACTTTTATCATTTTATATGAATTGCATCCCGAGCAAAATGAGTTTAATGTAGGTAAGTCTTTTGTCAGTAGATGAGCGACATTATAAATTTTGAAAAAAAAGTACTTGGTACACAAGATATTTATATTAGTTGCAAAATTGTTGTGATAAATTTTCGAAGTTTGGTAGTTAAATTAACGATATTTCTTCTTCATTTCTCACGATAAGAGACCTTTTACTAGTGTTTTAGGATCATAATCCTCATACATTGATCATTGAAACAAAACTTCAAAGTCGTTGGAAAATTTTTCGCCAAAATCTGTACAAAATCAGATTCACATTCTTCAGAATCGCAGTTGCATGCCCTGTAGCGTTGTCAGTATCATTAACGCTATGTGTGTTTAGGTTCGGTAGCTTATCACTTCTTGCCTGTATAAAACAGTCATCAGGGCTTTCAGTGGTTGTCAACCCTAAGCTTTCAATTTTCGCGAGGAAAGGAGACTCTTACATTTTGAAATTCATTTTCTGAATTCTGTAGATATGAACATCACAGTGCATGTGGAATTGACACAGAATCGAGTATCGGTAAAAAATGCCTATATTTTTCATTAGCCTGATCAGTTGAGCAAATGGGCCAGCGTTTTCGGGTAATAACTTAGTTTCAGAAATCGAAGTGGAATTATTTGTCAATTCTTATGTGTCCTCCAGCTATTACTATTACTATAGCGAATGAAATAGAAATAATTCAATGATCAGACTGAACCAAAAGCTGATTATCTAATTGATAGAGGTTGAATATGTATGTTTGGCAATGGTCGATGATCAGAAAATTATGTCATCTTCAAAATGCCCTCTAAGAGTTCAGTATGTTTTAGCTATAGATTTAATTTGTAAGAAATATCAGCAAGGAAACGCAAATCTGACATATTTTATCATTCTATTCATGGCGGTAGTCATCGAAATTAACGGGCTAACAGATTTTTTCACCATAGTATCATATCCTTTTGCGGTTTCGGGTGATGAGATAACCTCAATTGTGATGGGATCAAATTGATTCCTGATTGAAAACACATATGAAAAACAGATATTTTCGAAGAAATTAAATTTCAATTCCGTTGTGGTGTGAATATGGAAAAAAATGACCATAGTGAAACCGTTGAATATGTCGAAGATAGTGCGTGTATGTGGAATAACCAAGATCGATTGGATCGAAATTAGTTTTTAGATGTTCGTCAATCAAATCTCAAGCGATGCGTGAAATCGAAAAAGTGTAAGATCAAACCAATAAATTGATACATTGGTACTTTATCGATAGGTTGATAATAGCTGTTCACGTTATGAAATGAAGCCCCTTAATTTTTTTTAAACTACTTTCAGATCAATGGAATTATAACAGTTGGAGGCTTGCAGTATTCGAATGTGCACAAAGATGAACTCATGGAGTTCAAACTCTTGCGTCCCCACTAAGACTCTACCTAGTTTCATCTCGTTGTATCACCTGTTAAAATGCGTTCCGACGATTGAGATCATCCAATTTGCCCGGATATGATTTCTAGCGAATGTTTGAACAGAGGTGATTGCCTCAGACCCGTCAATTTGGCCGAAGGCCTTTTTACGTTGAAGCTCCCGGTGCAAGATTCAAATCTCTTTAGAAATGGTAATGGTTCGGACTTCCATTGTCTATATTATTGTCTATATTATTAACAGTCATCACCTGAAGACGATTGCTGATACCAGCAATCGAAACGTCGTGAGAACACTCAACCTCAAACTTGGTTTCAACCTTCATTCTTACTATTCCAGTTATTTCTTCATTTACATTTTTTGACTAACATTTCATATTCGATATCTCAAATTTTTTTGGTCACAAATTTTTTTTTTTGATCAATCAAACCTTCTAATTTACTTTTGACCAAATAATCTATTTCAACCTTTTGTTTGGATTTGATTACCTTATTTTATTTGTATTTATATCCTTTCGTTCTTAGCGTTAATAATATAGACAATGGAAGTCCGAACCATTACCATTCAGCAAGGAACATTGTCAACCACATGTCTCGGTAGTGTAGTGGTTAGCATATCTGCCTATCAAGCGGAAGGCCGGGGTTCGAATCCTCGCCGGGCCACCGTGCTGGGTAATCGCACGTTAAAAGGTAAGGCCTCGTTGATCCATTGCTCGCACAAGTTTCGACTTCTGAGGGTTGACGTTCGTCAGCTGGTTAACGAAAACGAACAATTTTAGAACAACAACAACATTCAAGCAAACTGTATAGAAACATACAGTGCTCGCGAAGTGTAAGGAATGAAATTGAGAGTTTTTCGACACGTCAATGTTGTTTTACAGAATGACATACCACTCATAAGTATGTGTGTTCTACGTACACATCGTTCATATTCTAGTATGATTATATCAGCATGATTCTGGAGGTTAGATAAAAAAAATTGAAACAAAAAACGATTCTTAATTACCAGGAACCAAATTAAATGAAAATGATTTTTGAAAAAAGCAACTAAATTAAATGTTTAAATCGTGCACCGTTGGCTTTCCTGGCAGTAACCAACACAATTACTCGTAATAAATTATTTTTGAACATTGTCAATAGCTTCAGGAGGTATACGATGATCCCTTGATGAATTTCTCGCACCACACATTCACTTTCTGAGGACTTTGAGTGTGATACCCCTTCATCCACTGGGGATTCTCGGTAGCCCGGACGTTATTTCCTACAGGACGTACCCAATTATTGTCTGGGTAATACTGTCTGTATTGAAATTCAAGAACTTCAAGAACTTTCTCTTTGTATCTATTTGATATCATCGATTCGGAGATCATAGATGAGAATCCAAATACTCTAACCTGGAGCGGACATATAAGTAAAAAAAAAATTCAGAGTTTCTGTGAATAAATCCTGACAGTCTATCAGCTTGCCGGACAGTCTTGTCAACATGTGTTGAAAAAGAGAACTTACTATAGTATGTTATGCCCAAACGTAGCCTCGCCAGGAAAAAATTGTTATTATCTGATTTATTGTAGATTTTTCACGAAACTATTATCATTATTGAATCCGTCCGTGAATAATATCCATTTCAGTACCGTTTGTATCATTGTTTATCAGTCAATGCTGAATACTTTGAACAGTTCATTAGACATGCTGTAATGAACCGTTCGTTCTGATTTTTTCATTTTTTATTCTCAGTTGTAGTTTTCTCATCAATTTTCTTCTCTGTTGAATATCATGTTCCACACACAGTGGAATGGTTTATATACAGTTTCGGTGAAATATCACGGTACCCAATGAAACAATGTACAGAAATGAATGCCATCTGAAACGATGTATCACACCCCCCATCTCATTCAAAAATTTTAGGGCACCATCCAAAACGATATTTAAGTGGTTCAATATTTGAAACATTTTGATATTTGTTATTCTGGAACGTGAGGTATTTTTTTATAAAAAGAAGGAGAAAAATGATGTCAAAATTCACTGAATTGAAAGCCCTCATGTAGCACTCGACCCTCCCTTCTCATTCGATAATTTTGTTGGATAGAGAGGTTAAAGGGCGCCGTCCATTATTTCGTGAAGTACGTTCCCCCTCTATGAATTCATTGACGTGTTTTGGCGATTTTCTCAAATCTGCCTTTTTTCAGAAATAATTTGGGTGGTGAGTTTTACAATGAACACCTTGTATATGAACGATATAGTTAATCCAAAACTAGTGAGTGTAGTTGAATGTGATGCGGCTGAGCCGACAAAATAATTGATTTTTTAGCTTTATTTATTTCAGTTGTTTCGCAAAATCATTTTATAATTTTCTGATTTTACTTATATGCGTTTTCGAAAAAAATATGCAATGTGATGTATTCTATACCTGTGCTAATTACAAACCTGGAGATTGTAATACAATTTCAAACATGTCTCCAGCTCAGACTAGTTTCCCTCACGAATATTGTCAACAGAATTTCTTGTATCATTTCATTGTGGTAATCAAATATTGACGGCACACGTGACAAGTAACTGATGATTTTCAGATTGCCATTGATATTATTTTCTATCATCGAATTGCTCTTTCAGAAACCCAAACTGATTATTCTCGTAAGGAATGCTGAAAAGAACTGAACAACACTTGGTCGTTATTGCATATAATACACTAAGATAATTTATTGGCCTCGCTGATTCACCTTCGCAGAACAAAATAGTTATCTGAATATAACAAAAAATAAATTTTTTGATAAGAAATGCAATTTGGACAGAGATAAATGGAACGGATATATAAATACGACCTTTGACTTTACAGTTATCAGGTGGAAATCAATGTATTTGAATGAAGGAAACAAATACCAGGATGGAGCAAAAAGATATATAACCATCAAAAAACCTCTCTAAACAGTGTTTGGACGGAAGCAGGAAAAATTTATGTTTTAATGAACAATAAAATAAATATCATTAAATCCAAAGCTGACTTTTCTAAATTGTTTGGTCAAGTTGAAGACTGAAATTGTAATTTAAATTAGGCGATAGCGTATAAATAGCTTAGGGAGTGCGAGGATTGTATATTCTTTAACCACTGTTATCAATCCTTATATTACCTGATTAGTATTTTTGTTTGTATATCACATTCTATAAGGCAATATAAAATTATTTACTGAGCTTCACAGGGTATATGTTAGAATTTTTAGAAATATTAGACAACCAGAAAGATATAAAAACTAATGTTTACAATGACTTTGAAGAATGGAGTAACGAGGAAAATGAAGATAAAAAAATTGACTTGAAAATAGTACATTTCACTGTTAGGAGTTTGAGAAAACATTTTGACGAACTACTGATCTACCTAGCGGAAACATTAGAAAAGTTGGACGTTATTGTTCTATCTGAGACATGGCATATCGACTCGGTAAGTGAATTCAATATTGATAATTTTACTGCACATTACAACGACTCGAAGGTAAATAAAAATGATGGTCTAATTGTTTACATAAACAATAGGCTAAAGGCAGATGTGGAGACATTCTATCTAGCAGAAACTAATCTCTTAAGAATCTCAATTTCCACTGGAAAAAATTTTCGGGTTGGTATTACGGCCTCATATCGACTGCCATCCATAAATATTACATCATATCAAGATGATCTCAAAAACTACTTCTCAAGACTATCAAAAAATCAAATAGAAATATTTATCGGTGACATAAATATAAACATGCTGGAAACCTCTAAAAATGTTAGTGACTATCTCGATATATTACATGAACACGGATTCATATCATATATCAACACCCCTACCAGAACATTCAATGAAACAAATAGCATAATAGATCACATCTTTATCAGTAAAAAAAATATTATAAGTAATGTAATCAAACCATCTGTTATACAAACAACCCTATCAGACCATTTCTCGACCGCACTAATTATCTACTCTCCACTTAAAAACGATCATATTGAACCAAACAAAAGAAACACATCAAATTTTTATGATAAAACTGATTACAACAAACTCAACCATCTAATAGGAAAAGAAAACTGGCAAGAAGTACTGAGCTCTCAAGACGTACAAACATCATACGACATTTTTATTAACAAATCAAATGATTTCATAATAATGTCAACCAAAAAAGTGAAGATTTCTAATAAAAAAAGAAAGATAAAACCTTGGATAACAACTGGATTACTCACATCAATACGGAAAAGAAATGCAATGAAGAGAACGCTACAAAAACAAAGATCAGAACAGTGAAAAAGTGAATATAACGAATACAGAAACAAACTTAATAAATTAATAAAAAATACAAAAAATGAATATTATAAGCAAAAACTTAATGCGGTCGAAGGAAACTCAAAACAAACGTGGAAAATAATTAACCAGATATCTAACAACACTAAAAATGAAAAAAATGTCTCGGAAATTACCTTGAACCTTCCAAATGGACAAATTATACTAAATAATAAAGAGAAAGCAAATATCTTAAATGAATATTTCACATCGATAGGATTAAAAATGGCAAAAAAAATTGAAAAACCAAATGATATACCTGCAAACCTCTTAAATGAACCGACAGTTCCCTCAACTTTATTTCTACAACCAGTAACACGAAATGAAGTAATTGAACTGATTTCGAAATTAAAAAACAATTGTTCACCAGGTCCAGATCGCATACATACCACAACGATAAAACAAGTTCACGCACATATTCTTGAACCGCTGGTACATATTATAAACTTATCCTACAGGGAAGGTAAAATACCACTTCTATGGAAGCAATCAATTATAACTCCAATACACAAATCAGGTAACAGAGGTGACCCTGGAAACTATAGGCCAATCTCTGTGATAGATAATTTCGCGAAGGTATTCGAACAAAGCCTCAAGAAAAGGCTATGCAGTTTTTTCAACACCCACAACGTGATTACTGAAAAACAATTTGGTTTTATTGAGAATTCTAATACAGAAAAGGCAGTAGTGGAATTTACAAAAAAATGTGTCAATGCCCTGGACAAGTCAGAAAAGTGTCTAGCTATTTTTCTTGACTTGGCCAAGGCTTTTGACACAGTATCCCATGATATACTACTCGAAAAACTATATAGATACGGAGTAAGAGGCCTGACGCTGAGTATTTTGCGGGATTACCTGTCACAGAGAAGACAAAAAGTCAAAGTGGATGATCAAATGAGCGAGTGGTCTACAGTAACTGTCGGTGTACCAAAAGGGACAGTGTTAGGACCAATACTGTTCCTTGTATACATCAACAGCATCGCTCACTTAAAAAATTTCGAGGGTCACCTTATCTCCTATGCCGATGATACAGCCCTTATTTTTACTGATAATTCTTGGTCGAAGGTTTTCTCAACAGCTGAAAACGGAATGAGAGACATTAAACTGTGGCTTGACTATAACCTCTTGAGTTTAAACATTGATAAAACTAAATTTATGAATATTGCATTACTTAGTAATGATCTACCAGAAAAACAAACGATCAAAATTCATAAATTCAGTTGCAGTCTAAAGACATGTACTTGTCCTGAAATTGGGAAAACTAGCAAAATGAAATATTTGGGAGTTATCATAGATGAACATCTACGATGGGACCAACATGCTCTATTCGTAGCAAAAAGATTAAGACAATTAATACACAAATTCTATAACTTGAGAGATATCCTAACAAAAAGAAACCTACTTACCACGTACTATTCATTAGTTGAATCTGTCATCAGATACTGCAGCTTGGGGTGGTATGTATAATAATAACATAGAATATATTCAAATTGCACAAAACACGATTATTAAAGTGATGTATAAAAAAAGAAAATTATTTTCTACCGAAGAAACGAAATTACTTGATGTGAGAAACCTCTATACATATTCATGTCTAATTTGGATGTTTTTCCATAAAAACGAATATGAGACTAATGCCAAAAAAATTACCAGGTCAGTTGATGAAATGTCTTTGCATTTGCCTTTGCTCAAAAAAAGCCATTCTCAACGTTTCGTTCATTTCTTTGGTCCAAAACTTTATAATTGTTTACCGCTAGAATACAAAAAAATTCCAAATTTCAAAAAATACAAATTAGCCATTAAAAATTTCATATGTTTAAATAAAACTAAAATTGCTAAATTATTTTGACCTTATACATAAATGTTCCTTCATTTTCTTCCGATCTAACTAGATAAATGATATGATCCTCTGGGGAAAAACAATACATAACCATGTACTTCCTATCCGAAACCTGCAAAACACAACACAAGCACATAAGTGCTTAGGTGCTTTTGTAGGGTACCGAATTGGAACAAAAATAAAATTTCTATCATATGGATTGCACTGAATTGTTTTGTACTGATATCTGAACTGAATAAATTGAATTGAAATTGAATTGAAATCACGAACGTTGAGCACTATCGATCTCGGACAATAATTGTAGTTGTTGCTACGCTCCTCCTTCCTCCTCCAAACAATGGTCTTCAATCGGTGCTTACTGTTCTTGTTACTTAATATACGATAAGAAGCATCAGGACTTCAGTTCAACCGATGCTCTTAGAGATTGGCGTGAGTTATAGTTATTGAAGGAGGATAGCTTGAGGACAACGTTCATTGATGTAATCACCTTATACATCGCCTGTTAATCATGATATCAATGTTTCTTGTTAATTACCACAACGAAGGATTACTTGATCTTTGAATTGGGAAATAATATCAATAAGCAGGCATAAACGATGATTCCAAGTATGGATCCTATTATTTTGCTATAATGGGACGAAAAATATATACTTCGTACAATTCCCAATCGAACATTAAAAAGTGTCATCGATCATTTAACACCATAAATATGGAGCAGATTCTTTTCATCCAAGATATGGATGAAAAGAAAAGTAATGATCATTGGTTTCAGATACATGATGTTCTCTGGCCCAATACATGTCCCCCTTGCTACAGAGACCTTTTTTAGGAGGCAATGGAATTCGCAGAGGAATAGTGGTAAAATTACATCATAATGGAACTAGTTGCATTAGGACAACGATTCCGTTGTTTATCCATTTATGTTGAGTGAATAATTTTCATTATTTTCTATCATAGTCTGAAGGAAATATATCCATTACACCAATGGTTCAATGATTAGTGTCCATCGATATTAGCTGAAATTTTTCCTTCCGTGTTGGTTTCCGTGATTCCTCCATGAAAAATCAGTTTCGTTAGAAGGGTTGATAAATTGTATTCATCATTTGTCGATTTACGGTTGAAGCTATCGAATTAAAATGATTCAAAAGACGCGAAGCCCTTTTCTTCATAAATCGTTTCGTAATTTTTCTCCACTGCGAATTTATGAATTATTATTCGTTTTTAATAGGAGTTGTGAATTGTTTCAATTTCACACTTGGTGATTTCTTGGTCGTATAAACGCTCCGAATGGAATTATAGCCTTCAAGTAATTTTCATAAGACTCTAGATTCAATGAATCAGAATAAACCCTTGACAACTTCATTTAGAAATATTATGATTCCATTCACTTCCTTACCCTGTGAAATATCTCTAGTTTGAAACATACCAAAACATCGATGGAAAATTGAGGAAAAATTAATAGACAAGATATTTTTCATCTGTAGGCTCACCGAAGAGGTGAACGAGTGTAATTAACAGACAATGAAAATACGTACAAATAACATGAAAAATAATTATTTATCGTTTGTCATAGGAAAACGATGTGAGAACAAATATCAACAGTGCTTTTAAATTACTATTTCTACCAGGTACTAGTGATATATCCCACGAAAGCATCACATTCATGATGAGTTAGTACGATTACATACAAAAAAGTTCGTCTTGTTATATACTTCTATTGAATCCCCTACTTGTCTAGAACACCACAAAAAACCGGCTTCCCACCCCTCTTTTGTAGATACTACCATAGCTCTGGCTCTTCCGAAATATCAATCGATTGCGGTTGACCCGAAGTACTTCATATAAAATTTTAGTAGTTTTAGCCACAGTCCGTTTTGAAAATATTTCCCTTCGGCATATACATAACCCCAACTACGACTCTATGCATCAATTGTATCGGGTGAATAGCATCAAAAACATTGTTGTTTTTGTGTTGAGGGTCATTCGGGACTAAAAATAGTCTGCTAAAACATAAGTATTCGTCGCTCGTGCCAAAAATGTAGAATCTAATGCCCGAAAACTCAAAACGCAAGCATGGCTTATCGTGATTTAACCTCAGACAGAGGACGGTATTAAGTCTAGAATAGAAAAATATATTAATAGTTCGGGTAGGTATGTCGAGGAGGAATTTGCATATTATCAAATAAATTTCACCGCTGCCTCGAAATAGCTTTTCGATGTTACACGCACACAGGGTTTTTTCAATATCGGTCTCTTTGTACGAAAACAAGTTATCTATGTTTGGAAAAACAGGTATTTCAAAGTTGAATTTTTAGTCTGGTTCAATGATGAAGTGGGGGAGTATATTAACACAGAAATGATCAAATGAATATTAATTCTTATTCAACTGGTAGACATGGTTCAATAACCAGAAATAAACGATTTCTGCCCTTCTTTTCTCAGTACCATGAAATATTTCTGTTCAGTTTCAGTTCAGAATCAATAATTGGAACGTCAATAATGTTGTGACGAGACGACCACTCAAGATTACCATTTGAGAATGGAAACATATTTGAGATAATGTGTCTTTTCCAGATAGCGATAGTCATTTCAATTATCAATTTAGGAATATGATCATTTTTGACTCAGAAGAAAAAGCTAGAAGTTATTTCCTCGAAACTCCTTCCTCTTCACTGAAACAATCACGTTCTTTAATATAAATACTGAAGGCTCGGTTTCGTAATCATGTCAGTTTTTGTGTCATCGAAATGTCAATTTGTTCTGAATGCTTGGTGTAACTAGTGAGGGTGTTGAATGATTTTACTACTCCCTATTTGTATAGAAATATGCTATAAATGGTTCCTGTTCGTTTGGAGTTTCGAGTGACACAATTTTCAATTCATACTAGCAATTTAAATAATTTTTCCTGCATGTCGTTCAAGGCTTTCGTAGTGTTTGTTTATCACTACCTCAGTAAGATGAAAAATACGTCGTGTCTAGAACCAAGCCCATATAATAGTATATTAGGCAACGATCGTGTTATGATGGTTATTAATACATGAGCATAAACCGGGATACGAAACTCACCTTCGGCTCGTTTCGTATGGTTGACGCGAGTGTATTAATAACCATTACATGAGAGTTGCATACGCTATTTTATCTACACCCAATAAATAATGAAGAACTATAAATATTATATTATTAGGTATTTATATTGAACACAATAATAGTAGGTAATCAATCGTATTTCTTTGAAAAATTCCAAAAAATTATAATTAATGATATAACCACGGAAAATACAACAATGAGAAATGAAGAGAAGAAAAAAAAATGAAAAAATCATTTAAGCCGAGTTCAGGAATTGAACCCGGACGGTTCTGATCACTGCCGGCGCCATTGACCACTCGGCCATAAGAGCTCATTTAGTTTGGTCGAAAATTAAAATATATATGTTGCATTCATCAAATGAAAAATATAATCCTTTCGATTGTATTTTTTTTTTGTCTAAGACATGTGTGGAGGGTCGCTGGTAATTCTTCCATATCATTTCATACGATTATCGAAAATTGACTAAATTCTTCAAAAATTCAATACCTACTGATTTTGACTTGACAAACGTCAAAATGCAAGGCTTGCCCATCATTCTTGATCGAAAAATAATGGGTTTCTATTGATTGAAAATCTGTATCGTAATGAAAATCTGTATCTTAATGGATTTCATTATAAAACGGGTTGTGGGCATATAAGTGTATTATTAGAGTACGGGTGTAGATGAAGATCGTTAACGTTTCGCGTGGATTTTCGCTCTTGATTAATCCACGCTAATTTCGCGTGGACCATTCCCTTGTTATCGATCCACGCCGATTTCGCGTGGACCATTACCTTTGTGATATTGATTACAAAGAAGAAAATTTTCGAAGGAATTGAGGAATCCATCCATACAGTGTGATTTCTGCCTCACATGATGTGATTTTGAAAGTGTCGGTTTGATGAAAGAGCCGATTATAAATTCATGATTTTTCGTACATGTAAATGAAAAAGAATCGAGAACATGGGACACATGTCGAAGATAATAACTGGAACTGTAGAACCCATCGCGAATATTCGGATACTTTTTCAGGTTATAAAAAGCTGCATGAGTTATCAGATCTCTACAGGACTGGGGAAGTTTTGAGAATCTAACTATAATATAGTTTTGGAGCTAGAGACGGAAAACCACATCTCTTTTGTTATAATTCATATTCCAATATGATATAATTTCGAGGGTGCACATGAATAAGCACCCACAAGCCAGATCTGGTAGTGGAACACCTGGCGGCGGAACTATTATCCGCTCTCCGAGGAACTGTTGATTGTGCATTCATATTGAACCGGAGTCGTTTTTTTTTTCATGCTATATGATTCAGTTTGAAAATATCTTCAAGCGAGTCCTCAGCCGTAACTTCTTGTACCGATCTCATCACCGACGTGTTGATTGGCTGCGTTCCATTGACTTTTTGACTATTTACTTGGGTCTTATGAGTATAAAACTGTTTTCAAATTTTTCAAGCAGTTCAACAGTTTTAAGACGAAAACATATCAGGAAAATTTTGTTAACTAACTAATATAGTGTTACGAAATGTCGTAGCGCCGGCTCTGTCGGTCATTAACGCAGAAAATATGAGGGGTCGAAGAGCGACGTCATTTTCCCAGGAAGTCGTAAATAGCGTGGAAACACATCATCGAGGCCTCTCTCGAAGATTCTCTATAGGCTTACGCAGGTATTAAAGGAGACGCTTCATCGCGGAGGAGACAGCTATTGACAGATTATTCGCAGAGAGAGTTTAGCAGAATTATTCAGAGCTGAGTGAAGCGAGTTCAGCAGATAATGAATCAGAGTTTTCAGCTTAGTGGAGAGAGCTCTGTTAAGTGCAGAAGTTCGAGGGTAGAATTTCTATTAAATAGAGGCTATCAGAGTATTTTAGTACAGAGCGTTGGATAATCAGCGGAGCAGTTTGAGTGATTGAATTGTAATGTATTGTGATAAAGAGTTGTAATGAAAGTAGTTCAGTGTGGTTTGGAGTTTTGATAAACGAACCCAAGGAGATGTCGTAACAGTGGTGTCTGTCGAAAGTGGATTTTACTGATGAAGAAAACGATTTATGGTGTATATGAGTACGTCATACGATGCGATGGAGGACATGAAGAAACGTATCCAAAATCTATTTGCGGATTATGAGAGACGACGACAGAAAGATATAAAGCGACGGCTGGAGAAAAAAGAATTTGAGGGAAAGCGACGGCAGGAGGAGAAGCAAGAACGAGAAGAAGCGCTCCAGAAAATTCTCGAAAATGGAAAGAAAGAACGAGAATCAGGAAGAGAAAAGGTAAAGAAAGAACGAGAGGAAAGACTTCAGAATATTCTCGAAAATGAAAAGAAAGAACGTGATAAAAAGAAAGAATGAGAACTCGAAAAGAAAGAACGAGATGAAACACTCCAGAAAATTCTGAAAAAACAAAAGAATGAATTAGAGCAAAAAAATGAAAAGCAGACTTCCAGAAGATTCTAGAACATCAGGACAAGTTCTTCACCTGTCAGGAGGCCGTCATGTTCGCAATGACCTGCGAGGTCAAGGTCACCGAGGGTCATCTGTGTTAACAGGTTGGGAAGAATAACCGATAGTCTGGCCATACCAGTTTCCTTCGTACGCAGTGACATCCTTCGGACTGAAAGCGTGAAGGCTCGAGCCCGGCTGAAGAAAAAACAAGTCATCCCTGTAAGAGCAGCCAGGTGTTGTATAAGAAGTAAAAGTGACGTCTCTGAGTTGAAAACAACAGGAAGGGCTGACTTGGTCAAACAGAGAGTCAATATTGACCAAGTCCAATCGATTCAACAACCATCAAGAAGAGTTCTATTCACTAAACAACAAGAGATGCCAGAGCGTATTGACAGGAGAAATGCGTGGCACTTTCGTAATGCAAAATACTGGCGAATTTCAAGAAGGAGGTCGAGTGTGGCTGTTCAACCCTCGTCGCAGGATGAATGATGTGGTGTACAGGGTTCAACCTAGGACTAGAACAAACATGAAAGTCGTACAACTAGAGAGACTCAATGGGTTACAATGGAAATAAAGAGATATTTTTTGATCGGGACGATCAAAATTTAAAGGGGGATAATGTTACGAAATGTCCTAGCGCCGGCTCTGTCGGTCATAAACGCAGAATAATATGAGGGGTCGAAAAGAGAACGTCATCTTCTAGGAAATCTCGGTTTTGCGTGGAGAATCCGATACACATCATCGGGACCTCTCTGGAAGATTCTACATACGCGTACGGAAGTATAAAAGGAGAAACACTGAGAGTAGTTCAGAGTTTCTTGTGGGGAGAGCTTTGGTATTGCGAAGTGCAGAAGTTGAAACAGAGTTCATGAGAGTGTTTTTGTACAGAGCGTTGGCTAGTTAGCGGAGCAGTTCGAGTGATTGCATTGTATTGTGTTGTGATAAAGAGTTGTGATAAAATTAGTTTGGTGTTGTTTGGAGTTTTAATGAATGAACCCAAGGAAAGAACGTAACAGTATAATCAATTGAGAAAATGTGTGATTCAAGCTCGATATTATTTTGACAATGATGATTTATCTGATGACTGTGTCGTTATCGTTGGTAGTATAAACAGAGTGAAAATCGAGCCTGTCATTAAAATCATTCAAGCAAAGATATCAGATCCGTCTGAAATCAATCACCTTCGCATAGAATGCCTTGCGATAGTCGATTTAGGCCATAGCAAGTTCTCCTAACAGCCTGTCTTTCCGACCGTTTTCGTTATATATCCATTCGAACACCCGATCAACTGCGTGGAGACATATAAAATTGTCCGCAAACATCTTGTAACACGTATTTAAGCATGCTATTGGTCTGTAATTCTTAGGATCCCACAAATCCCCATTCTTCGGGATTAGCACCATTCCGTAATCAGCTGCTCTCCTTTCGGCCAAAAACTGAATATTCTGGCCAAATGGTGGTGGGTTCTAAACAACTTTTTCCACCAATAGTTATTCAGGCCGTCGCGTCGGGGCCTCGAGCAGCAAAGTTCTTTGAAGTTTCGAAAGCTCTCCGAACTCCATCTTAGGTCTTACCATTATTATCGATATTGGTACCATTATTATCATTCTAAATAGGATATCGAGTAGCTGATTCTCACTCTGCTTATTCAGATTTATTTTGAGAAGACATCTTCTGTTCGTAGATAGAATAGAAAAAATATTTATTTTGCTGATTTCTTTAGGTGTTTGAGTCAAATTACAGTTGAAATTGACACTTTTTACTCTTATATCATATTGAGATATTAGCGATTATGAAACCTGCAGTTTTTGTATCGAGCTATTAGACTGACATTTCGTCATCACCTCAATTATTTTCACCCAGTACTTCTGATAAACATTTATTTGTACCTGACATTTACCGGTATACCGCTCTTTCCCATCTCTTCATTTCTCCCTCCCTCTCTCTCTTTTCTGTACATACTGTACGTGTCTAGCCACTCTCTTCCTGCCACACCAAATTCATGACCGACGACGATATATATACACGAATGCTTTTGCAAAAGAAATACATGAGTAAACAAGAATCTGCTCTATCTGGAGTTTTTAAACTTGAATCCCCAAGTCGGAGTAGCAACTCGGAGTATACAAAGTTAGGGAGATTGAAACCCAATTTCAACCTCCTGAATTATGTACTTGTGGCTTCTTAGGCGAGTGCAAAGAATTGCAAATAAAAGTGCTAGCCGGGAATCCGATGTCAGGTGCGGTCGCTCTGCTGAAAATAGTGTAGTTCCAGACGTCTGATTTATATTGTGAATCTCGGTTAGAAATGTCTTGTCGATTTTTCACTACGGAATATCTTATTCCACTTGATGGGACGAAAAGATTTCATTCGATCTTTCGTGATAAGAATAACATGCAGGAAAGTTGGACCACAGATCTCCTAAGTTTCAACTTCGGGGGTTTGCCTTTCGTAGGGAGACGACAGTTAAAATAGATAAAAAATCCATTTTGAATTATGACCTGATCAATAGTGTTCGCATGTTTCTTAGACGGATGAATTCATTATCGAGTGTTTTCCTTGGGAATATCTTTTTTTTACTCACCATACAACAGATATGATGAAAAAAAGAAAACTAATATTGGAATCATACAAGTGTAGGGGAACAGATTTCGAATCTAACCTGCAAAGATGCTACGTCAGTTAAAAACAGTTCATTCTGAATGGAACACGTTCTAATAGGCGGCAAATTCTCGTATAACTCAAATTTATCTATTTAAAAAATACATCAATTAATATTTTTCAAACAGCGATAACAACGATTTAATTAAATATCAGTTCTTGTTTTTTTTTGATGAGCAAATTTGAGATATACGTGAAGTTGCTAACTGATGAAACGTGTTCTATCCAGAAGGAACACTTCTATACATTCCAATATTAGTTCTTATTTTTTAAGATTGTGGTAGGTTGAGGACACACTGAAACGAAGAAGGAATCCATCAACTACAAAATAATGCCTTTCGCCAAGTATTAATGATTATTTATATATATGGAGGCGTATCCTTAGTTGACAGTGACCTGTCAGAAATCCTACTGTTGAACGTGGGTTGATTTATATATATATATATATATATATATATATATATATATATATATATAGTGTAGTGTTTAAAGAACACCGCATGAATCAAGGGACAGTAAATACGAACAATTACTTTAAATTTTTGAATTTTGTAAGTCTTCATCGGTAAGGAGCTCCAAAGTCGACAGGTCTCCAAGCTCACAAGAAGACATAAGATACTTCAAAATTTTTAGCAAGTGCCCTCTTTCATGCTATTATCATTTTATGTATATGCCACTTCCCTTAATTTTTTTCCTCATAAGGAGGTACCTTCTAGGTTTGTTCGACTTCGCGATTTCATCGGTTTCCATTCGAATCTAAACAGTAGTAGCCTATTGAGAATGACCTCACCTGGAACATTACAAGGATGATATCGCCAGAAGAAGAAATTGGTTATAAGTTTCCTCTCAACATACTAGTTTGGTATATAAGAGTATAGCTTATCCAATCCATCCTGGCACAAACCCAGCTACTTTTCCACTTGCACAGTGGTGGTGCAGACTATGACGAAAGGAAAAACACCTTTTAGGAATAAATTTCAACACAGTGAACCCATTTGATAGGTTTTTTCCATCTTAGTATACTTCACAGAGATTGCTGAGCATATACGTTATTAGTTCTGTGCCAAGATAGATTGGACAAGCTGTAATTGAACTCTGTTTGAAATGTTCTCATCGGAATGTTAAAATCTAAACGTGAATAAATCCGCTTCAAGAGTTCATACCTATTTCGAGTCGGATTCTCCTGCGGAAAGAAATTGCTTTGTAAATATATTAACCTGAAGAGATTGGCCGCCAGAACTGGCATCTTGAATTATTATTCTGACAATATATCTCCTTGCTTAACAACCAATCAGTCTATTTCAAATTTTGAAATTCAGCCAATAGAATCCGAATTACAGTGAAAATATAGCTTGTCGCTGTATTTTCACGGTGATAAACCTGCTTAGTTTTTGTTTTACTAGCTGTCAAGTGAAAATAATGATTTAAATTATAAACGTCAAATCTATGTGTTTTGATTAGTTATATTTCTTAATCAATATGAGCGATCGTTGGGGACAAATGGCGATTGGTATCATAGATGAAGCAGTGGAAAAGAGTATTCCCTTGAATACGGCCAGAAATAAAGAATCAATTACCAGGCAATTCAACAATTTTTGCTCAAACAGGGGTTATATTGTCGTCCTAAATATAATTCGTGGTATGATTAATAACCTATAATTTTTTGGAATATCAATTCATTGGCCATCCCAATGCAAGAAAATACAACTCGTCCTGCGGACTCGTTGTATTTTCAGCTTTGGGATTGCAATTCATTAATATTCCAAAAAATTATCGGTAATAATCATACCACTTATTATATTACCCTTGAAAATCATATTCCAGAATTCTAAAATGAAATGTCTTGGCAGTTTTTGTTGTCAGGGATACCTTGCAGATTCAGAGCGTAATTTCCACGAGGCTCATATACATTGCATCCGGAGCGAATTAGTTGGTTACGAAAATAATATAAATTTATCCAGCACATGACAGTTATAACTGTCATTATTGGTGACATTTTAGACAATGAATCTGTCAAATTATACACTAGTGTGTTATAATCCATCGATTTTTTTATTAAGGTGAATAGTCGAACGAAACATCGAGTATTTGGTACATAGCGACGATGGGGCTAATTTTTTTTGCAAACGTAAAAAAATAGGCCAATAGAAAATTTTCAACGGTACCTCTAATCTTCCGTGAATTCATCCAAGACTCAAACATTTTGAACTCCTTGTCGTAGGCATCTCGGAAAAATCGGCATCGCTTCTTCTGCTTCCGTAAGGATATCCTCAGAAACGTAATTTTCATCGGTTTCCCCCATTACTCAAGTTTTTTCTCTTCAAAAAATCTTTCCCTTTCCTCAGCGAAATCTGACAAGCGTCAAAATTTATTTAAATATTTGCTAGCAATATATCAATATCCGTGGCAACCAAACAAACAACCTACTTTGACCAAAATGTAAAGAAGCCACTGTCAAGTTATTCTGACATTCATAGGTTACTGAGACGCAAGTAGCCTTGATTTGATCACAAAATTTATTATTATCTCATAATGAAAACAATTTCTTCCACTTGTTGCCTGACGGCCTCGTCGTATAAATCTTTCCCGCGTGACTTATTTCCAACATAACACACTAGTACCATAAATAACTATTATTTTATTTTTCAATGAAGTTGAGCTCTAACTGAAGGTTTTCAGGAAGACAGGTATGAACTATTACCTCACAATTCCCCAGCTAACTCTACAACTTTCACAAATGACAGCATACCATTTATGATACATCATTTGGAAGGTGACCTTGAATAGATTATCCTTCGAAAACTCATAGCATTATACCCGAACCAGAATGGCTGCATAATATTCCTTCGGAAAAGAAGTCAATATATTTTCGGCATGAATGAAAATCTCTGAAAGCGGTTACTAGAAATTCACACCCCTAATTTTTTCCTTGAAGTATTAAGTACACCAAGTGTCAAACATCATTTGAAAGGTCTCATCAAGAAGAATATTCTCCTGTAATTTTGACTTAATCCTTGAAACCAATTTGAAATGATAATGATATAATTTGATATTATTTTATTTCTTGCAATTGAAATTCCTCCCGATCATCAAAAATATGGGAGATTCCTCGAAAGATGAAATATCGAAACACTAATCATCGAATCGTGAAATATTGAAAACGCATTTAATTGAATACACCAAACATCGAAAGCTTGCATCGAATGTAAATAGGAATTCGAACTGCATCGAACACCGTTTTATCCATTTGTCTTTTCTTATTTTCGATGTTTCTCTTTATTTCATAAATTCGATGCTTCATGTAATCGATGTTCTGTGAATTTTATTTTTTTGTGTTTTCGCTGTTTTGTCATTCGATTATCGTAATTCGTTGTAACGTGTTTATATGTTTTGTTTGGGATTGAAAATATGTGAAAGAAGCATACAGGCCATATTTCAAAGAACTTAATGGTGTATATTTCATGAAGGTTTCGTGATCAAGTTAGTGTATACCTGTTGCCAGCATTCCATTTTGGGCCATTGATTCGAGGAAACTACTCAAGCAGATGGAACCTTTCGAACGAAGTGATTGTTCAGGCGTTCAGTGCTCATCTTTGATCTTCAAGTAATTTCAATATTTCCATACATCCAAATATAGACGCCATTTCGATTCGGTGGATCGAAAGGATTTCAAATTCAGAGACCATATTCTACTCACTGGGATTTTCGAATGACGTGGTTCGAAAATGTAGAAGTAGAAGCTGTGGAAGTGAGGGGTGGAGTCATAAATTTCGTTCGAACGTGGATGATTCTCCCCCTTCTTTCTCATGGACATCGACAATCTTTGATATTTTCATCCGTACCGACATTATTCAAAGTGAAACCTTTACGGTTGAGAAACCCTGTACAATTGGGCAACATTTGAGATCATTCATGACTGTTTTATTATTAAACGTCAATTCCAAAACTGGCGTAATAAAATAAATATTCGGTTTCCTGAACGTGTTTCACGAAAAAATGTGTCCATTATATGAAATCGCAATTTATTTGTGCCCAGTCTGGCAACCCTGAAATAAACCAGACTTGTTATGTGGCCGAAGCATTTTTCGAACCCACACCTTCCATTCACTAGATGGATGCTGTAACCATTGAGGTACCAAAGTTACTGACTTCTCCATCGCATATTCGGAAACTCTAATATTAGTTATCAATCAATCGAGAACTTTGGACGGTTTTCAACTGATGGAGGTATTAGATGGAAAAGTATTCTCAATCATTAACATTCTGGTCTTAGTACCAAAACTTACCTTGCAACCGAAGCATCGTCGAATATTTCGACTTCAGCAGGGTATCAAGTGTAGATACCAACCCGATGATTCAAGACAGAAATATAAATGATAGATGTGAATGTGTCTGTATAATGAACAAATTGATAAAATTATATCTGCAATGTTTCGACGATATTTAGGTTGAAAGGTACAATTTCGTACAAAGACCAGTTTATAATGAATGAGTAATTCTGCTCCATCTAACACCTCCGAATAATAACAACTGACACCAGAATTTTTTGGCAATAACTTCCGAATATGTGATGGAGAACTCAGAATCTTCGGTAGCTCAATCCCCTCAGTGGTTAGAGCATCCATCTAGTGAATGGAAGATTTGGGTTAGAATCTCGCATGAGGAAGTTTATTTTTCTCGAATTCCAATTTGTCTGAATGCCGCAAATACTTCTTTCAGACTGATAATCATACAGACACTATATACTCAAATTACGGTTCCTATGTCCGGCTTGAAATTTATATATCATTCAAAATAATATATTTTTTCTGCATAAGGGAAGTTTTTTTCAGGTCCAGTGAAACTCGTGTCTCGACTTCATAAGCCTTTCAGAGTGAAAATCTGACAGGAAATTGTTACAGTATTATTCCACTCAGTCATATTTCCGATTCGATTCAGATTCGGTATTAGTAATGACTCTTATTTATATGGGTTTGAAGAGTTTCAAAAATAAACATAGTAAGATTATAATTTTCAAATGAAGAATGATGAATATGAAAAAGTAGTCATGCGTTTGTTTACTGTTCCTTGATAGACAACCAACCAGGGCTGGTTATCATTTCGAAGTGATCCAAATATTGACCACAATACTATTTAGATAATTTGGTCAAGACAAAAAAAAATCGTTTATATAACGAAATCTACTCGCGAGGGAAGAAATACCTTTTTTCAGCTGGGGGACACCTAAACCTAAATAAAAAAAAAATAGGCGCCAACCTAATTTTTTCTCTTCATTCACTTATATTATTTTTCTGACAAAAAAAAACTATTCTTTTTTTTCAGTCGCCGGCGCCCTCAAAGCATCAGCTCTGAAGATGGCGGTCGTCGGCCCTCGTCATATGGTAACGCGAGTTTCCGGTCGGCGGGAAGCGGTTGCAGCAAATTGAAACGGCACAACGCTTGCAGGCAGAAGGTCAGGGATCCAGCCCTTCTCATAGGGCACAAGCAAAACGAAGGTGACAACGATAGCACGGTGAGTTTGTATGAATTTATACTGCGATATTGTAGACGAGTCAAAGGAAAATATCGTGTTGGTCAAAGTGTATTCCATCAAAGATACACCTCAGTCAATCATAACCCTAATTATGGTGGAAATCAGTATATTATGAAACTAGATTATAATGCAGACAATTATGGAATGAGATAATTTTGGCTCACGATTGCAGAGAATGAACCGGCATATTATACTACTGATTTTTGTGAGGACACAAAATATAACACCGTGAGAATGTATATAACCGTATATTTATAAACTGAGAACAAAAGTTCCATGTGATATTTCGCAAAATTTTGAAACGGCTACCATTTCGAATATATCAGAGGCTCAGATAATATTTTCGGTGATATGCAGGCTGATGATCGTGGTCATCAAAATCCCGAGAACACAGCCATCAAGCCCAAATATCATCGGAAATATCGACTCCGGCCGTGAGAGCCTACAATCTTTCAGGGCAGAAAAAATTATTGAGTGGTTGCTTACCAAAAAAGCAGAAATGGTTGCAACTGAGTAGGAATTAATTTTCCTTATAAAATCTCTCAGCGCACGGATTCCTCACTATAAGGCAGGGGTGCCCATAACTGACGAATTATTCATAATCTTGTCACTTGAATTGATCAAAAATGATGTTTCATTCTTAAGAATCTGACACAGATCTGTCACACGTTCCAGAAAGGAGAATCTCTGAATTTGTCATGTATAATAACAAAATCTTCAAACTCTGATACTCAGCAATAAGGTGATAAAATTTTTCTTCGACGTATATATAAAAACTCGTTTAAATAAAATAGACAAATATTGTTCGATATTTATTTGTCATTTGATACGAGGAAGGTAATAATTCACTTTCCAAACTGACTAATTTGAATTCATAGTGCAGGTTTATTCATCGATGAACATTGGGCTACTCAATACCGTTTTTTATTATAAGGTTGAGGAACTTATCTATCAGCCAAGTTCTCAATGACCAGCCAATCGAATTTTTCGGCCAAGAACTCCGATTGACTGTTGACGGTTTAGCTAATAGCCAAGTGTTTATCGAGAAGTTGGAAAATCGGCCCATAGTTTTCATCTAATCTTAACAGATAATCGAACTTCAAGTTTTTTGCTTCTAGCTGAGGCTTAAGTTCAT
Source organism: Zygogramma bicolorata (assembly GCA_032362365.1). Taxonomy (NCBI): domain Eukaryota; kingdom Metazoa; phylum Arthropoda; class Insecta; order Coleoptera; family Chrysomelidae; genus Zygogramma; species Zygogramma bicolorata. Next base: position 490,327 of record JAVJAQ010002783.1, on the reverse strand, counting down.
ATCTATAAAAAGATTTGAATGTTTGCACGGATCTTTGTTTTTTGGCTAGAGGAAAAGGAGGGAGTATGTCGACCAGGACTCTTGACATATTCCTTAGGACATATTCCTTAGTCACTCAATTTATTAGACCTGTTGCTATGGTAACTATCCAATTCTACTAAAAATTCCTCTATCCAGCCGCAAAATTGATTAGTGGAAATTTCCCTGAATCGAAGCGAATTTGCAATCATGGGTGAAGTGAATAAAATCGAGAATGTTCTCCGAGTATTTGCTCAGTGCGTGGAGCATTTGCTGAAAACGAAGTGAATAAAAATGAGTCCGACCTGCCGAGTAAATTCTCCAACTATCGGACAAACAATTTACTCGGATGCAAAAAGTGAGAATTTGCTCGCGTGAGAATATTCTTTATTTGTTTTTCTGTTATACATGTTTTTATGTTGGAACTTCCACATACAGCTGCCGACACTGGGTCTTTTCCCAGTTTAGGTTGATGAATTGAGTCTTCAGGCATATAACATGTCGTCGAGTGATGATGATAGTGTACACGAAGTGGAAAAAAAGTTTGATAAGGCTTTGTTTGTGAAAATTGTTGCCAAGAATAAAGTTGTGCTTGACAAATCGAAAGTCCTGTCGGTGATTACAGCAAAAAAAGAAGCGTGGCGGTCAATAACTGTGAAGTATAATGCCGCCAGTGGTCATGAACTGTCTACTTCGCAACTGTCAAAAATGTTAAATAACATGAAGACCAGGATCAAGAGGAAAACTGAAGAGGAAAGCTACTGGAAATAAGCCAATAAAGCTAAGAGATTGGGATAAGCAATTTTTGGAAATGTTAAGTATCAAGGAAAGTCCTGTATTTTGTAAGGTGCCAGGTAGTGTTGTTGCTGGAATGAGCAGAATAACCACTGCAATGGATGTATGTGATGACGAGGCGAGACCATCTCACGAAGACATTAGCCAAACATCGTCCAAACAACGAATGGATATATCGGAAAAAATAAGAAAAAGTTTAAAGTATCAGAATATGAAAGCGAAAGTACCAAGGACTTGTCTACTCCACAACTCCAACGTATAGTTTTGCTACAACAAATGAAGATAAACGAAATGAGAATGGAACGAGAGAAAATTAAATTAGACGAGGTGAAAAAAACCTTCAGTGATCAATCAACTCAAACTTGTGTTGCAGATTGGGGTTATACTACTATATTTGAAAAATTATGAGAATTAAATAACATAAATTGGATTTTGGAATTTTATTATTTCCTTTTTAACATACATAGATTTGATAAGTATGTCTTGCATGTTAGTATTACATACTAAGGTGTTGTAACATACGCTGTCGCTTTTCTTCTCCACGCAACTTTGTCCTTGTATTCTCATCTTGAGCAGTAATGAGTTCATCTTCATTGTTCTCCTCATTATTTGCAATGTCTACATCATATACGTCATTCAAGTGCTTACCTTCATTATGTAAAATAGCACATGCAAGAATAGTCTTAGGCACTTTGTCCAAGGAAACTCTTACACAGTTTCCTAGAATAGGAAATCAAATTTTCAACTGCCCGAACACTCTCTCTATAACCACTCTTTCCCCTGCATGATGTAAGTTAAAATTGACCTGTTGTGCGGTGTGAGGAGATTTGAACGGTGTTATCAGCCAAGGTGCAATACCGTATCCCGAGTCCCCTAGCAAACAAACAGATCCATCAAATTGAGATATTACTTCTCGCAAAGCAGATCGCCGCCATATCCTGGCATCATGAACGCTGCCTGGCCACTCCGCACTCACGCTGGTGACTTTCTCATCGGCATCACAAGTGGCCTGGACATTTAAACTTGCATAACTTTTGCGATTGATATATTCATCACCGAACAAGCTTGGTTTCTTTATTTCAATGTGAGTGCAGTCAAGCGCCCCTATGACCGTGGGGAGATTAAATCGGGTTTGCCACAAAAGTTTTGCTTCATTCACTTCTTGTACCGTACTTGGAAACTTGATCCAGTTTGGTGCCTTATTCACTATTCTATCCAAAACCTCATAAATAGTTTTACATACCGTTGTACGGTGTACCCCGAAGTCCTCAGCAATGCCGCTTTGAAAGCCTGGATCAGCAACATACCGCAGAAAAATCTCCATCTTAGTCAGAGATGATAGAGCACCGCCACGAGTCTCATAACTTTCTGGCATAAATTCCCGTGTGAGGAATTCAACACTGTTGGTCTCAAACCTCAAGAGCTGTTTACTATCGCTTATTTTCCTTCTCTCCTTATACACTTTTTCCTTACGTACGTTCATAAACATCGCCATGATTCGAACTAACCGAAAGTGAGCTTGGGTTGGACTAGACTCCAAATACTTTGAGAATATACTTTGACAAAGAGTTGTTACTCCTTTTTATTCACATATATTTGGAGCAAAAACTCTGGTGCCCCGGAAAATGGAGCAAATACTCACCATAGTAAATTCTCCGTTTTTATTCAACTAACACTGAGTAAATTCTCAAAATAACGTGAGTTTTAGCATTTACTCAGCTTTATTCACTTCACCCCATATTTCAACTTTCTCATTGATACTTTATAACAAGTGATATTAGAGAAAGAATTATAAACCAAGCTGTAATAAATATTTCTTTCGAGAAACTGGTTGCAAATCTTGGAATACACGATGGATTTATTTTAGTCGATGCACCTCTATTCTGTATGTTATGAAATGTATGAATTCAACAATCTGTATAAAGTCAGCGAGTTATCCTAAAGATTAGAACGTCACCTACCAAACCAGTAGACTACAAGGCCATACAACTTTTTTGTGGGGTGAGATGAACCAGCATCGTTCATTTTTAGAACAACACTGCTATATTTACATTTTTCAACAATATATTTGGCTTCAGTTTCAACGTTACAATGGACTATTATAGACAGGGGTAAAGTGAATTTTCTACCAAATATTTCTACATGGGCTTTCCTGAAGAACATGCATCCCGAAACATTATCATGAAGAACCCGGAGCAGTTGTACAGCTCCAATAGAAAAATAAAAAAAATGTCATATTTTCCGGTACCACTACTTTTGTATGGGACTCGCTACTCGGCGATTACTTCTTCTGGATCACACCAAAAAAACTTATGATAAAATTTTATAATAACTCCTCAAAAAAACTTATGATAAAATTTTATAATAACTCCCCTTTTTTCAGTGGTAAAAATTAATTTCCCCACATATATTTAAATTCATGTAGGTATGTTTTTTGTTCTCATTATCATTCTTCTTTTTCACGCAACATTTTCACTTGATTCAATTGAACTATCGATGATTTCGAATCAGATTATATGTTCATACCGTTAATGAGTCCAGTTTCACATAGTTCTGGCATAATTTTTTTTAAGGTATCTTCCACGAGTTTGAATTAGGTAATTCCACAAATTCTTCATTTGCGAACAATTTCTTTCCTATTGAGCTGTAGATCGTTATTCGTCCAAACCGATTGACTCATACCATAATAGTACATTCTTTTTCGAGGGAGAGAGAACCCACAAATGGAAGTTATGGCTTATTTTATGGTATTTTCTGATTGCTTTCCATAGAGTTCAATGGGAATTCCAACTATCACCATTGTTCATAGAGTCTTATAGTTAGCTAACCATATGGAAATATCATTTGAAGAGATGGATACGACTGGTAGATGGCACTATTGATTTAGTTTCGAAGTCCATGTCTTTTCTTTGATTTTTTTAAGGACGTCGTAGCTTGAATCCCATATTTACTTGATAATTTATTGATAATATAAGTAATGTGTGCAAAGATTGCAATCAATTCAGAAAGAGAAGTGGAATTTTTTGCCAATATCGTAGATCATTCATATTTTGAACATTATTTCAATGCCCAAACTTCTATTGTGAACTCAATTTTGAAGCTTCATTAGCTCTCTTTTGATATTTCAGTCAATCCATTGTTCACAGGGATATAGTTAGTCAACCATATAAAAATATCATTTTAAGGAATGGATGCTACTAGTAGATGACAGTAATGATTTCGTTCTCAAGTCATGTTTAATCTTTCATATTCCTTACGGACGTCGTAGCTTGAATAACAAACATTCTTGATTTTCAATTTGACTATGTCTCAAGTCGTCCTTCATTTGACATAGTCACATGGCATAAATCTCCGGCATGCTTTTCGCTGATGTCCAAACTTTCATTTCCTTTGAAAACTTTTATCCTCAACTCTACTTTGAAGCTTCATTATATTTGTTTCAACATTTCAGTCAAACTGACAGACACAACACTGCACCTACAAGATGCATATAACCCTGGTGCATTGACCGATATGCTTTTGTTTAGTCAAATCCTCTCGATCTGAGAAACCGAAGCCAGAGCTTATATTTTTTGACGGTAGGTAGTGACACAGGTAGTTATACAAATGCGATTCTCTTAGGCTACATTTCCAATCAGGCGGCAGCTTACGAGTTAATGTCGATACCGACGGTCTTATTGGCTGAATCCTCATGGGATTTTTCGTCACCAATAGAATCATCAGTATACAAAATATGTAAAGCCAAGTTCGTCTAATAGAAACCTATCAATTTTTTTGAAAAGTTTGACACTTCGATTTGAATTTGAAAAACCAGTTCATACTGTGAAACTTCTTCATTTCAATAGATTACTAGAATGTCAGGATCGAGCCACAAGAAGTATAGATATTCGAGGTAAATTCACCATCCAGAGAGATCTAAACAAAATTCCATAATGAAACGTCAGGTGCTCCACTGAAACTTCTGAATCCGAACGTTCAGATTTCTCGTCACATCCCAGATATATACTCGCTATGATTTTGATAGAAAAGGTATACCTTGAACAACTCAAATCGATTTGAAATGATATACATCATTTGAGGAGTGCAGATATCCACTAGACTTCCCAGTTTCACTCACAACCATTGATTAGGAACATTTAAAATCACATTCACAGAGATTTTAATTCATATTTCATCAACTTGAAAGTGAAAGGAAAAAGCATCAAGTTATAATTCATGACATAACCTATAAATTTGATTTAATCGAAAGGCGGGACCGTTGACGTTCACGGCATCACAGATTAAAATTTCAGTGGATCAGGGTAGGCTTCGAAACCAGATTCGTAAGGTGCGCCTCTGGTGACAAACTCTCGAAGGGATTTCTTCAGTTATATTTCTTCAAAATCAAGAATGCCAGATATCGAGAGTTTATGACTACGATTTTTCAGGTATAAGTCAACGCACCATGGTTATATGCATCTTGTGCACCTATTATTCTTTCCTTCAAAGTAGGAAATTTTGCCGTGCAATGTCAAGAAAAACAGAAATGTCGACATTGTACTGTAGATGGCGTAACAAAAACGCTTCGAATCTTTTTTACACAGGCATCAACTAACTATATATCTATGAACAAACCCTCTTCAAATTATATTTTTCTATAAACAACGCTATCACCATTGCACAGCGTATATTGTCGACCATACCCGGATATTATTCAGATAGTATCTTTATTCTGGATAAAACTGGGGAAGTTCAATATGGTGATTAGCTCAGAAAATGAACTGCACCCCCTGAAAGACCGCAGCGAAAGGAAAATGATAATATTATTTCAGCATCGTGGCGAGTCAATTTATCAGCTATCCGATTAATCGCCTGGCATTTTGATGCGAGTCAATGTGAAATATAAAGCGACATCGCCGCAACAGCGATGCATATTATCAATTTTCCGATAATTTCCGCTTGTAAAACACGCTCGGTTATTGAAGGGACTCTCGACTGCTTTCCCTTCAACGATCGTCTATCGCCAGCAGAGTTGAACAGATAGATTCACTACTTTCGTGAATGGAGTTCACAAGTCACAATTCACGCGAAAGAGGAATTGAATCCAGGAATTGAAAATGCGATAAATGAAATGAAGCTATAAACTGGCTCGTGAATCATTATTCTGGTCAATTTACGATTCATTTTCCTTTTTTTCTCGGGGAAAACGAAACATCAATGAATTTTTTGCTAGAGTGATAGACCTCTATTGTTTGAAGTACATTTTAGTTCTGATATGGAAGTGAAAAAAATTAGATCTATTGCTTGTTTGAACGGGCAACATCGGGTCCATTTCACGATGTTATGTATTGCAAGTACTACATGTTTTTATTCAATTCGATAAACAATCGCATTGCCTGCTGAGAAATGCTGAGAAAAATTAATATGGAAGTACCAGGTCCAGTACTCTAAGTATTTGTGATAGTTACCGAGGGATGGGGGGAGGTGTATGACATTTGAGGTTATGATAGGAAGATGTCCCTCTTTATATGAAAATCGACGAGTTTTTGTATTTTTTTCACAACACATGTGTTTTAAGATATTCGACCCGTTTCGTTCTTGGTGTTAATGTAATGGAAATGGTTGTTCACCTTCTACGAATAGGTATGTTGATGTTTTATCATCCACTTGGATTCCGTAAATAATTTTTATGTGTGAAACCAAAGTTCAACAATTTTTTTATCACTTGCAAGACGTCATAAGGTGATGATCAACCATTTTTTTTCCGAGATATCTACCAAAATTACGAATCCTGCTCATCTATCAGAAAGCTTGTCGGCCGGAGATTAGGCCTAAGTTTCAAGTAGTCCATCCTATGTAGAATTTCACGAGAAAAAATTTGGGATCCGAATTTTTTGTCCTGAGTTCATCTTGTCGAGATAATCACTAATAATTTATTTTGGGGGCTCAAACGTGCCACAGCAAAAAAAAAGAACAAGGTTGGGCGGCTGGGTTTTACTAGGATGTTTCTGGCACCTAACTCATCATTTGTCACCAATAATAAGCTTTCCCAAAATGCATAGACTGATTCTTTTTCGCCTAGACAAGGGGGAACAGCTAATGTAGAATTGAATTCACTAACGGAAACAACATCGAAATCGCATTCTTACGTTAAAACGCCGCCCAACGTAAAATTGAAGGTCCTTTTGCCGCGATGAACTCTGGATTCTGGACGAGCGTCCACTATCGTCGTTAGAAAGAGCCTTTTTATACGCGATCGCTTTTTAAAAGAGCGTCGAAACCTGTAATGACAATCCTACGAACTGAACGGCAGCAATTCCGGTACAACGGTATAGCAAATGGTAACTTCGTTTGAAAATGGAACACAGATGAAATTGGGTCATGTGAATGAAGTTGGACCAAATGCTCGCGCAAGAGTTTCTTGATACCAACTCAATTATGATGTTGAAATGAAGATGATGAAGGAATCTCATTCTCATTTCATTCTTATAGCCTTTGAAAAGAAACAGCAGAAATTAGTAATTATAAATGGTAGTAGAACCCTCATCGTAACATCAATGAAACGTAATGAAGAAAATGAATAATAAAGAGAGAGCAAGTTGAATCATTTTGGTGAGTGGAAAGAGAGAAAAAATCAAAGAAGAAACAGAGTCCATGAATACTCGGAACAAAAAAAAAGAATCGAGAATGTCACAAATTGCAATGTGATGGATCGAAAAAATTCCACAAGTATAGTCATTCATATTTTGACACATTTTGTGAATTCTGCGAGTGCTGTTTATGTAGCAGGTTGATATATTGATTGGTGTCTTCTATTAATGAAAAAATTGAGTCATGTTCAGGATGAGTATTGTTTTTATTAGTACTACTTGAGAAATCACCACTTTGTTGTTAGTTTTCTATCAGCGCCACGCGCCAGGCGCGTCACTCCACATGCCGTGTAACGGTATCTCAAGTGATGTAGGATGAAATGGAAGCTAATTCTGACTTCTTCTACCCAATATGGAAAACTTTTAGACGATGGATTTTTTCGGACGAGGGTGAACCTTCAAGAAATCCTGGAAATGGCATATACTGACGATACTGTTATAGCTGCGATTTATACAGAGCCTTGACAGTCGAGGATACTGGTGACGGCGAAGGGTATAGATAGGCTAAGGGCTGAGGAAACGTCTGCTTCGGGCAGCAGTCAAAATCCAACAACATGATTGAGGTAACATGAACTTTGATGAAGATAGAATAGGGCCTCTTCCTTTGGAAAAATAAATGAAACTTTTATGGGTATTTGACGATCTTCAGAGAAGAGTACAGTATTTCATCATTCAGATAATTCTGCTTTCCCCCAACGTCCATTCACACGAAGATTCATACTGATGTACTGTAACCACTTATTCGAAATATGGTACACCAGCTGAATGTGCAGGAAGACCTTTATCAGTATTATCTATAGCACTATGGTATGCAGAATAAGCAATGATTCAAGATATGACAGAAGTGAGCATTCGTTAATATATACCGAAAAAAAAAGGAGGAGACTTGAAAATGATTTTTGCATTGATTGTGAAGAAGCCTCTCCCCGAAAATAATGTTTATATTGCGTTACATATAAGTGAAACCACTTTTTTTCTTTAACCAAGTATTTTTCGATGAAAAATGAAATATACATCCTCCGATATTATCACAGAAAAGTTCCATTTTAATTAAACATTTTTTAACTTGATGATTCTCCAGAAGGCGCTGATAAAATGATAAGGGTCCTTCCAGAACATCGAACAAGGATGGCAATGAAAACCCACCGAATCTTTTGTTGACGGGGAAGGTTTGGCAACAGTGGTTGAAACCTTTGCACTATAACAGAGCTCGGGTTTTCTCTTCAGTTTCTTTGAGAGCCTTTCACGTCGCCACCACGATGCCCACTTCCCCTCTTACTTCAATTCCCCAGTCGATGTATTTTGTACCGAATATAGTCCTCATTATATTAGAGATGAGAGAATTACCGAAAGGTTTGGTGTTAAGTGAATTTTGTCATTCGGTAATCATGAGGAGGAATAGTGTGCAACTTTCAGAGAGCATCATTTATATTAAAATTTTTATATTCCTTCAGATAATCGGTGAAAAACTTCACTCAGTTTGAATTCGAAAATCAATATTGTTTATATAGGTGAAATTTCGAACATGCGTTGAAACTTGCACCCAGAAAAAACTGTTTTCCATTCGATAGTTGAAAAATTCAAATATCATTTCATTTCAAGGTAGACTAAAATCTTGTAGACTCATATAAATTCGAAATACATTATCTGTTTTTTCAGTATGTTGTGAAAAAACGCTGGATCATGGAAACATTCATCTTCACAAAAATAACTTCAACACTGAGATTGATCTTATTTTTTCTGTTACTAGAATATGGATTAGCTTTCCAAGAGGCTATCCTGAATAAAACTTATCAAACTTCTAGGTTTTATCAGAAGTGAAAAATCAGTACACTCTCATCCTCTCATGGTGGTTTTCAAGAGACACGCTCGATAATTTTTTGATCTGAGTCGAAAGAATAATAGTTACTCGAATTCAATCAGACATTTCGCCACAAAAATGAAGTGAAGTGTAGACCAGTACGTGTCGCAGTTTTGTAAATCCGTAGTAAGTGAGAATCGTACGCAGGAAACTGTAGTATATGTTCTATCCTCGATAATCGACAATTTATCAAAAAATCATTGTAACAATTATCAAATCAAATTTCATTGGAAACTGTTACTGATTGAATAGAACTGTCCGATACTTGAGAACATCCAATTGCATAACAGTTTCCTCTGAGATTTTCCCGATAACAAGGTTTACGTAACCGCTTCACAACGTCTTCCGCTATACAATAGCTTTTTGAATTTCCTTAAGGAAGAACTCAATATAATACTATGATATTATCACTTTTTTCCCGAATGTTTCAATATATTAAATATGATCAAAGTAATAGAAAATGTATCCTTAAACTTCTTTCATTTTAATGATTTGATATGCTTGGCATTCTGGTAGATCGAAAACACGTGTAATTTTTTGGCTCGTATTTATCGATTTCAGTATCATGAAATGATGTGGTGCTCCTTGAATTTGTTGCAGTGTTATTGATTTCACTCACTTCCAAGACATAATTGAGTGTTATGTAAACTGTTTATAATCACGCAATGACGTTTTGTAAATATCATTATGCAGTTGTTACATTGTGTAAGTTTTCCGAAACTCCTCAAATCATTTGGCGTTTTTATATCAAAGGAATTTTCGCATTGAATATGATAATATTCATTTGTGAAGGTAATACAAAGCATTAAAAAAAATAACCTGAAACCCAAAAGATGGACTGCACGACATTTCCACATCCATACGAAAAATTCATAACATATTTAGTCTGAATATAGTTTTTCCTTTCGGTTTGAGAGACAAGCGAATAATAGTTCGTGGATTATTTTACTGGACGAAGTAGATTGTGTATGTACTTGAGGGATGACAGAAATTCGTTTTTCACGGACTTATTAATCAACTTCCAGTATACATTGATAGTTCACTACTGATCATTAGGTAGCTGTGTCTGATTTTGATCCCGGATCGAATCAGAATTCCATTTGCCGCTTCTGGACGCGATTTACAACGCAATGTTAGTTACAACCATTCGACCCAGTCGATGGCCAATACTTGAAGACCGGCGTTGAATGAAATCATCTTATGATCAATTCGTTCAGGCCAGTCTCAAACTATCTGAACAGTAGGTTTCGGCTGGCATCTGTCAGAAAAGAACTACCCTCCTGGCTAATATCACGAAGGTTAATGCATTATATCCCATCGGTGCCAGTGCAGGTTTCTTCACAGAAGAAAATCCTGCATTTGCTTTCGGCAACGCAAATGAAAGAATTCAATTTCAATTATTGGACGGTCACAATTGCAGACTGGTTTCGGGCTATTTGGGCACTCATCAGTGCAAGGTAGTGCCATCATCAACATGAAGTCGATGACTTCCCATAATTGAAAATCAAAAAGCATTCATAGTATCGAGCCACGACCAATACAAGTATGCCCATCGACTCGGTTTGTTTTTGGGATACCTCGTCCATAGGTAGATGGCGCATTGACTTCCGCAAAGTTATCAACTTTATGTTGATGATGGCACTACCTTGCCCTGACGAGTGGCCAAATAGACGAAATACAATTCCTTCATTGATATCGCCCAGAGCAAATGCAGGATTTTCTTCTGTGAAGAAACCTGCACTGGCGCTGGTCGGATATAATTAAATGCCCTTCGTGGTATCAGCCATGGGAGCAGTTGTTTTCTGACAGGTTCGAGGCTGGCCTGAACGAATTGTTCATAAAATGATTTGCAATTTTAGTTGTCTAATTATCGCCCCGCAGCGCTGCAACACTCAATGAATAGTATATAACGTAACGAAGAGGGTAAGTAGAATATTACGCATGAGCGAAAATTGTGAGCACGAGGCTTTAGCCCAGCGCGGCAATTCGCGAGTGTACGTAATTGGCCTTATCCTCGAGTTGCGTACTGTACTTTCTCTACTCCGACCATGCTTGTGCGGTAATTTCTGCTGGTGTAGCACAAATTTCTTCGTTATTCGTCATTTTCAATCATCAACTAGATACAGTACATATCCACAAACTGCTAAACAATAGATACCCTATAAATATCATTTCAAATTCAATTTTACAAAGAATTCGATATGAAATATTACTGAATTTCGTTTTTGGCATTTGAAAATCACATATTCTATAATTTAAAAAAACAATACCGGAAGCGGCCGCCATCAATACATAGCTATTCTAAATGAGCCATTACCTGACAGCTGTCGAAAACGTAATGAACGGTTTGAAATAGTGAGAGTGGAAAAAAAAGAATATTATTCAATGTCCATGATTATATCGTTAAGTGTTGAAAACTTGTTTACAGTAGTAGTAGTTGTTGAATTCAAATTGTGATCATAATTACCCAAGGGGAAGTGAATCTTGATCCGATAAATATCAGGATGAGTAGTAAGAAACAAGTCCAGTGTATTGGCAAATTGGTTATTCGTATCAGGAATACGAATGGGTTTATCTATGAGTTATTTCAGATTATTGGTAATAGCAAGTGCCTCTGCCTGTCGTCCTCTTTCATTTGTTCCATTCGAGAATTAGAGCCATGAAGAATTATGTACATTAAAATCACCCAATATGGTGACCACAGCAGTTGGATGGTTTTCTTTGATGAATTCGATCTTTTCCGATAGAAATTCGAATTGTACTCTGTCTGTTTGTTGATGATTAATGAGCCTAAACCACATCACGTCGAATCTTTCGTTGAAAATACCTGAAACATTGCTATTATCAAGTTGACAATTCAAATTTTATTTAAATTGAAAAACACTTCCTGAAAAATATTTCCTTCATTCTACGTGAAGTATAAAAATTTTCAATACAAATTTTCTCAGCTATAATTGCATCAAATTTGCATTAAAAAAAAAGGATACATAATTTATAGTGTCAATATTTTTGAATTTTAATAACACAATAATAAAGAGGGGTTGCAAGAAGGGGGTGATATTGTCATACTGAACATTGTCAAATTGACAATAAAAATTGTCGTGTTGCAGAATTTTTTGATGAAATACATAAAAATGCTGAAAATGAATTTATTCCATACCTATACTGAGTATAATGGTGGCTCCTGGGGAGAACATATGGAAAATTCGACTTTCCAGAACAGAGATAAAATGAATCTGACGCCCATTTTCCCACGCAAGCCGGGTTGATAACACTTAGTTTCGCTATACCAAAGGCTTGAGTGTTGCAGGTGGCTAAAGGGTTGAAAAAAGGGCCCAATGTTGTAAAAAATCGTGATTTTGAATCATTTTTCCATACAAGCCCATCGAGAGTATAAAAACTCACCTCGTCACCAGTTCGAAAAACATGATGGCTTGAGTGGCGCGAATGGATAAGTAGATTTCGGGTCGGAAAACTTACCGGATTTTTTCTCGACATTTCACTTATTTTTCCATGCGAGCCTTTGGGAGTATAGAATTTCATCAATGTGTAAGACAGTACAATGAAATTGGCATGACGATAGGATGTGACCGGAACGAAGGCTAGCGTCGGGAAGTTGCAGGAAAATTGTATAAAAATTGAGTTATTTTCTCACGCAAACCGTTTGGTATATACTTAGAAAAAATGATTCTACAACTGAATAACAAAAGGCTTGAGTGTCGGACTTGGTGATCATATTAATTATACGTAATTCATTCAACAAAGAGCAATATTCTAGAAATTTCAACCATTTTCCCAAACAAACCCTTCGGTATATGTTCACAGGAGAAGTGATTCCGAGACTATATATCAAGATGCTTGAGTGTAGGACATAGTCATCATATAATCTATACGTAATTAATTGAACAAAGAGTTGATTTTTTTTTCGAGTGGGTCTACCTCTTCAAATAAAAATTTGGGGTACGCTCGGAAGACCTTAAGAATACAATGACCATAAAACATATTAAAAAATATGCAATTCAATTTTGAAATTTCGAATATGAGACGGGTTAACTCTGGGAATCATTTCACTAACTGAAGTATATCACTGAATAGTTTTACAGTATCTACATTACGTGAATTCCATGTGTATAAATGAGAAGAAATCACGAAGGAGATATTGAAAGAGATACAGAGAGCTGCAACACATGTTGAAAATATTGTCGACTCAAGCGAAACTAGCGTGGTCTTGAAAATCGAGGATCAAAATAAAGAAGTTTGAAAATAAAATAAGTTGCTGAAGGAGTAAATATCCAGAAAGAGGTTATAGGAACAAAAATATAATAGTATCGCTTCATATATAGCTTTTGAAGAAACCATCGTAGAATCTATTTGTAACAATTTATCGAAATTTTTTGAAGTAAAACTGACAGAATCTGATATAAGAGCTCTCTACCGACCCGGACGGACACCTAGCGTTCCAATGAAAATGGAATTGATTTCGCAAAAAAAACAAATTTAAAAACGCTAAAAAGCTGAAGGGGTCAGGCGCGGGATATGAAGCGTTGAAATATCATCTCATTATCGGAATATGGTAAAATAAACAAACTGCTTCATTCAATGGGACAAGTTGGTGTGAGCCAAAAAAATATTCAGCTCAAGAATTAATATAACTCGATTAAGGAAAAAGAGAGAAGCAAGCAGCGCCCCTTCCACACCCACCTACTTAGTATCGGATGAACCTCGACTACTCATAAATCAGCTACAAAAAAAAGAAGAAACTCTCGAAACAAAATATCCACCTAGAAACCAACTGAGAAATCACTATGAACCAGGCATAGTTGATATAACAAAAATTAAGTGTACATACACTATGAAAGTATAATAATAATGTAAGCAAATTATAGGTTCACAATTGTGAACCTACAATTGTGAAACTGATATAAGTCACAGAGACATTGATTCAAATAGTGTCAGATATTGAAAATGTATAGACATATTGTTTTTTCCTGCATTTATGCCGAAAACGAAACTTATTGAACTACATTCGATGTATAAACTGGTTCATCGCATTTATTTATCTGTTCATCTATGGCCCCGATGCATGTATACTCACCGGTTTTTCATGTACAACCTCGAGTTATTATGGAATTCAGGTTTGTTTACTGAAGGTCATATTCTGTTAAGATCACCACATTCATACACTTGGTAACTAAACACTATATATACACATTTTGCTGCACTCTTCTAAATTGATCTATAACAAGCTTTTAGTATTTTGATGATTTATATATTTTATTGTTATATCTGACCATGTGTCAATGATTTTATAGAAGTAATGAATTGGTTTTATCTACAGTAATTTTACAACCTTCATATATTACATAATTTAGATTTATGATCTCCCCTATATTATGCACAAGCTAAAATTTTCATCTTGTGCAAAACAAGCTTTCAGTATTGTAGTGATTTGTATATTTTATTTTCATATCTGACCATGTCTCACCAATTTATTGTGGTTATGAATTAATTTTATTTATACCAATTTTACAACATTCATTATATTACATAATTTAGATTTATGACCTCCCCTATACCATGCACAAGCTGAAATTTTCAGCTTCCGTGGTTCACCTGTTTATTCGCAGCATTCCTTCAAAAAATTATAGTATCATATTTCAGATGAATAAACATTATTATTATATATCTACTACAGTGATAGATGTACGTTAACATTGCGGAAGATTCAAGAAACTGAAACTCATGAAATTAGTTCAAAGTGAATCATTCAGTAGTAGGTATAGATGATAGGTGCCTCTCGTGTCGTTGTAACAATCCTACGAACATGATAAGATTTCTGCTACTGAAATCAAAATAAATAATTCGAATCGATTCCCCCGGGAAGAAAACCATTGTTTACCTTTGTATGTAAATAGGAATATTGCATTCGACGTGTTGTCAAACTGTAAATGTCTGTCTTCTCCTTTCATTTATGATTCTGAAAGGAGAGCAACTACCACGAACATCGAAAATTTTCAATAACCGCTGGGGCTCAGGTTAGCCGAAAGATAAACGATATACGGAACATAATATATCCCAAGTGTGTACTGCCGGTCGACGGTGACAAGTATAACTAATTCATGCTATATATGGTATACTCCAGTCAATGTGGATCAAAAATTGCCCTTGCCGTGCAAAAGGTGAGTCAATTCTAATTTTGGAATGAATATTCCATTAATGTGATGAAAAATCTAAGTATTCGACATTGGGGGAAGTGCGCGCAATCCGCCATCTTGGATTATAGGTACGTAAAATTGTTTTTTCCGATTTAATTCTTCAACGGTTGTTCCTACGATGAAAATATTCAAACCAAATTCAAAGAGAATAAAATTCTTTACAAATTTCGTAACCACACTTTTTTCTCGAGTCTAACTGGTGGCCAGTTACAGCCGACGAAACGTGTACGCTTTTTGGAAAAATTGTTCAACTCAATCTGACGAAGACACCACCAACCGACCCTGATCGTCAAAGGAGAAATGAACCAATCAAACTCTGACGAGAACATCAATAGGTTAGGCTTAGTGGAGATAACCATAATTGAGAAAAACGCGCTGTTAGCTCTACCTCCCTTAGGATTGAAAAGTAGTGAGCTTCGGATTCAAAAAAAAATCAATGATTACATAACGAATAGCTACGTAACAAGAATTTTTCAACGAATATCTGCAAATCAATAATTAAGTAACAAATAGCTGCAAATCTTTTCTGAAAATAAGAAAAACGACAATTTTTTGGAAAGATATTCCCATTTTGTCCGCTGTAACTCGCCACCCCTTAGACGTACGGGGAAAAGTGTGAGTACAAAAATCGTAGGGAATTTCGTCTTCCTCAAATTTGAGACTTACATTTTCATCAAGGGATCAATCGTTAAGGATTTAAATCGGAAAAATCAAATTTTCGTACTTTCAATCCAAGATGGCCGATCGCGTACTCCCTCCTGAGGTCGAAAACTTTTTTTCATTAGGATAACTAACCCAATAACATATTCCAAAATCAGGAAAACCCCTAGTGACTGGAGTAGTAGGACGTTAACATGCTTGTTACGCTTTATATTAGGTGATCTCTCTACATGTAGGATACCAAATTTAGGATAACAAATTTTAATTAGCTGCAGTATTGTTTTATGCATAACATTAATTTTGTAACAACTAAAAATGCACCTATAAATATTTCGAACGAATCTGTTCGAAAATTGAATTGTTAGAAGTTTCCGAGCTTCTGAGCCGTGGTCCGAAGGTTTCTGGTCCTGACGTTTCGTCTGCATCTGCGGCAGACTTCCTCAAAGGCGATGCGGCAATGGTCGAAGTACTTTTCCCTGCTGCGAGGCTTTGATTTGATGTGGTTCAGATGACGTGTCATTATTTATCGGACCTAGAATCGGATTGTCATTTAACTCTAAATGATTTTCCGAAACCATTTTTTCTCTCATTGGGAGGATCTGTGTATTTTGAACAGCTGGCATCCATGTTCCATGAAGTGAATTTTTCCGACCCAAAAATTCACTTATCCATTGGCGCAACTCAAGCCATCATGTTTTTTAGACTGGTGTTAGAGGTGAGATTTTAATACTCTCGATGGGTGCAAGGGAAAATCAGCATTTGGTATAACGAAACTAAGTTTTAAAAAACACTTATTCGGTGAAACCGGTTTGCGTGCGAAAATGGGCGCTGGACTCATTTTATTTCTGTTCTGGAAAATCGCCTTTTACATATGTTCCCCCCAGGAGCCACACGTGAATTTCCCTTCATTATACTCGAAATCGATATCCTTTTCAACCCCATTCGAGGCTTTTATGCGAAAATGGGCACCAAAATCTGTCGCTATCTGACGGTCTATCACAGGATCGTGTGTTATCAAGTTGATACTGAACCACCAATCGCTCAATTGGTGTGAACGATGGATAGAAAATACTGATTTTTCTAGTTGAAAATGCTGAAATTTCAAGACATAGAGCACATTAGTGACCTATATGATAATATTATATCTCGAAATGAAAAGTTTAACTGATATCTTGTACTGCAATAAGTATACAGTGGATTGATCCTCTTTCACACAAAATAAATAATCAAAGCGGAGAAAAATAATGAGTGGTGTGAATCGAAATCATTTCATACCAGATTGGACTTTCGAGTTCAAGCTGTGAGTACTAGGTTTTGCTAAAAGGGGAGTGCTTTCACTTATAAGTATATACTGGGAAATTTCTGTTTATTCTTGATAGGTATGTAGATGAATATGCTCCTATATTCATCAATTGAAAGATCAAATAATCGAAAAACGACCTTCTTGCTTCTTTCATGAAATAGGTTTTTACAACGCTGGGATGATTAATTTCTAGAAATATTTTGTCCAAGTATCTCAATGAAATGCTTGAAAAAATAATTGTTGAAAAACCAAAATACACGCTTTTGTGAAAAAATGCATTTTTTTACTTTTTCACAAATGCATGTTTTTAAGTTTTTTTCAACTATTATTCTGTTGAAGATTATGATGCTTTTGATTATTATTCTGACCATCAGTACCATAATGCGCAAAATGGAGAGTGTCTTGAATTTTACAGAAGCATATGATATTATTGAAAACTGCGAAACTTTCTGTGTATTGTGAATATTTTAGTTAATTGAAGGTGAGAGGGGTTTCATTGCAAACTGACTCCTTCGCCAAAAATTTTGTTCTGTTCAAGGTAGTTAGAAAAATGAATCGTTAATTCTGTAGGCCTGGCAGGGATATGGAGACGATATTCTCATATTATTTAATTGTTGTCGGTCCTTGATAAGTGGACAGAAATTTAAATCATTCCGACGATTCAAAGTTGGTCAAAACCGCGTTCAAAGTTTCCGTTACAAACATTGATGCATACCAAGATAACAAGAGCGTGTTGAAAAAAATTAGTAATTTATACTTGAAATATAAATTCAGCTGTTTATTATCAACTCTCCATTCGCTTGAGTTGGAAAAATGCTTACAAACAAAATAGCTCCACCTGATCGGTTCTGAGTTGAGTCTGGTAAGTGCTAACACAAATGCAAGTTTGATACCAAAATATATTACAGTAGAAATTCATTAACACCCAACAGTTTTGAGATTGATCCCTGCTCATCCGCCATTTTATAGTTATAGTTTCAATGACTGTTCTCACTACTATTATGAAAAGGTGAAGTTTCTAATTCTGTTTGTAGGGGTTTATCTTCAGAAATACTGAGCTGATCATGAAAATTCTTACAGCAACAGAAAGCTACACTACTCAGGAGTTATATAGGCTTTTTCCGTAGTTTTCTGGGTTTGTAATCTACCACAATCTGAAAAAATTAAAATAATATTGGAATCTATACAAGTGTAGACAGGCAGATTTTCAATCTACCCCGAAAAGTTGCTGCGTCTATTGAAAAACAGTTCTTTCTGGATAGAACAAGTCCAATTTGTCAGCAATTCCTCGTATATCTCAAATTTTGCCTATCAAAAAATAAATGAAAACTAATATATATGAAAATAATTATGTTAACGTTTCGGGAACAAAATCCATTTCCACTTATACACAAATTCCTGTTCGAGTGCAAATATTTCTTGTTGGTAATCTTCGTGATTGTCAAATATTTCAAATCTGATATAACATTTTGTCCTTCAGGAGGAGCAGCCATCCGCGATCCATATCAAGCGAACTCATAGACATGCATTCTTCACCAGGCACCATGATGATAGCATATTCCTTCAATTTTCGTTTCCTGTCATTTCTCTCTTTCGTCATAATTTAAGTGTCATTCCATTCTACTGTGTGATATCTCCATCGGCAGTAAGTTTGTGTTCTGATAATCTAGAACTACCTATCTGTCTGTTCCTGATATACATCTTGTGTTCACTCTTTCGCACTTCCAATGGTCGATACGTTTCACCGATATATTTTTGACCGCACGAACGAGAAATTTGATAAATACAATTTTTTGTGTTTTCCGTTGTGTCATTTGGTTTGCTGTGTGTCAGTATGGACCGTAAAGTATTTGTCAATGCTGATTTTACGAAGTTTACCTCTTCATCGATTATCTCTCGTGAGTTACATATAATTTTTATTCTATTATAAAGGCATTTTACTATTCCTTTCTTGACACTTGTCTGGTGGTTCGAGGTTACAGACCCAGAAAAGTACGGAACAAATATTGATCCACTACAAAATAATGACGTTCAAACAGAACTTATGGGCTATATTTTATTATGATTGAACGAAATTCAGTAAAAATGCAGTTATAACGAGTATTTAATTCTATGGGGTAGCCAAAGTCATCATGAATCTTTCACGAACCACTAATAAATATTTATCACGCTGTGAATTCCTGACCAAGCAATAATTACATTTCCACTGATATGCATAAAATGACCACCGAAATACAATAATGGAATCCATTTGAAATATATCATCTGAAGAGCTGACTTTCTACATGTATTTATCAGTTTTCTGTACGATTGTTACAGACAATGGGTTCACAAAACCGCGGAACGTGTTTCGGTATACAATATAGCGTCCTCGAGAAGGATATTTTTTTTAACTTGCTTGAGGATGCTATCGAATAGCTGAACACTTTTCACGGTATTGTGAACCCATTGTCAGTGTGAATTGTGATATTTTTGTTAATATGGAGTTTCATCATCGGCCAATTCAACTCAATACATGCATTTTGTAGATTCTTCGAAGATTTCGAATATAGGTGGCGCAACAACCTACCAAATACGGGCTACAGTTATATACAGAAAAAGCAGGAATTCTTGTACTTTGTGGTGAAAACCAGTTACAGAGGTTGTTCGATTCCCTTACCGACTATGACACACATCTAAATCGGGTTAATCATTAAGCATACACATCTACAAAATTAATGATTTTTCAAACGCTATTATTGTTCCTACCGACGTTTAAGAGGAGTATGCCACCTTCTTTTATAATATTATTATTAATTTTCAAAAACTGATAGTTTGCCTCTTCATCTCCAATATAGTATTTCCAATTGCATATTGATTTCAAATGGCAAACTATCAAAAATGGTCACTGTACGACTATCAAAATATTATCCAGATCCCATACCTTGAAATGGTCGCAAAGGACGTTTGTTCGTTATTCGGTGGGCAACATCCTTCAAATCCTGGTATATTTTGTAGACGAATGGATCCTGTTCGATTGAACAGACAAGCACTACTGGAAGTGCCGAAAAATAAAATTGAATGATTCGATCACTTTCATTCGACTGTTATTTTCGCTATAAACTCTATTTTGGTTGCGAGTAAAATTGGCAATAAAAAATTCACAGTAAAGTGTCAAGCACAGAGTTGATGTCTATCGGGTCGTATAATTGGAAATTCGGTTTGATTGATAGCCATTTTGTCGGCTTAACTTCGACCTGAGTTTGTGGTTGAAACCACTGCTCAGAGTGTGATTGGATTTCTTGGGAGGAAATAATATTCAGTCGTGTTTCGATTCTGTGAAGTAAATGCGCTTGAAAAATGATTCACAGAGATAATTTGCACTTATCATCTCCCTGAAGCATTAATTATTTTCGTAAATTATTTCACAGTTTAAAATGATTCTCGGGAAATTTAATTCACGCTCACGTGGGGATAATCATTTTATTTCCCAATGCAGTTGAAGAATTAGGAAAATTTAATATTTTAATTTGATTTAATAATGGAATGAATATAATTAATTCTACAGGAGTTTCATGTTCTCACTTAATAATCTGCACACATGTATATCGTATCAATATTGGTTTTCTATTGTAAATAATATATTAGGTATAAGAAATGTGTTTATTCGACGATATTGGTAAAATATTTAAAAACAATGTAAGGATGTATCGTTATGGCTATTTAGTAACTATCTAACTTTAAATAATGAATTGGACAGAACACATTGAAATCAGGAACCATTCAATTGATTTCACTCCATATTTATACCAATATTGGTATCTGATCATCCAATTTCATAAAAAACTAATTGCTGTATGATGGATAGAGATTGTCTAGAGGGTTTGGTGTTCCAAATACCACTTCTTTTGAATATTCGGATGGGTTAGTGACCAATACTTTCAAATAAAAAAAATTGTCAATGGTTTTGACTTGAATGAATCCATCTTCAGGGTTCAAAAACACCACGTAATATCAATAGTTTTTGATCTCTGAGGATGGTTTCATCAAAGTCTGAATCGTTGACAAAAGCATATTTCAAAAGTACTGGGCCTCAGCCCATATAACTCTTTTCAAGTTCATAAAGTTAATACCCCTCCTCGTCAAACATTTTTTATTTTTTAATTACGAGAATTGAAGGAGAAGAGAACTCTATGTACGATCTTTCTTCGATATTTTTATGAAAATGGTAGGTATTCAAGTATTTGGTGTTGAATTCTGACCATTTGTCAAGCGGGAAAAATGTTCTCTTATCACTCTTATACCTAGTTATTCATGGATAGAATGATATTCGAAAAAAAGTTTGTTGTCAAAGCATCATATCACGGTAATAGTTATTTATGGTAGTGGAAGTTATGTTGAAAATAAGTCATAATGTTTTATCCAACTTATGACAGTTATGACATTGATATTGACAGTTATGTTGGATAAAAATATTTTTTTTTCTAAAATCAAGACGTAGTTTTATGTCATATTTATTCCGATTGTATGTCTGCAAAACGTATATAAACAATCGGTTAAATTGAAAACTCTGATGTGAAAGTAAAAATTTTTCACAAAATCAATTATACTAGCACTGAACCTTTATCACTCAACGTGCATTCTGCTAACAAAGTCAGCTTAAACAATGGAACGATTGACTTCAATTGAAGTCTTTGCTTTGTCTTGCTTGGTTATTTCGTAAGGGGAGTGATTGACCAGGACGGTGTGGACAGATATTCGTCTCACAGTTCTTGAGAATGACTTCAAAATGGAAGTCGAAACGTAGAACAAATCAGAAGATACCAAACGGATAAAAAACCCGAAAATTCATCTTGCATATATATATATATATATATAGGAACGTAACTCGTGACTGATTAATGAATATGTGGTGAATCTGACTGCAACCCCAAAAGATTCACCACATATATATATATATATATATATATATATATATGTATATATATATATATATATATATATATATATATATATATAGAACAAATGTTAGTACTCAACTTGAAACCTAATTTCGAATATTTTTATATTTTTGGTACGTTTTGAACTCTTTTGAATCTAATTTTCTATTCACTTGATATTTGATCTTTCTTCGAATACAGCTCACCAAATTGGTTCTGGACCAACTCTTCATTTTAATTTATTCACTCAAATCCATAACTTACATTTGAATTTTCACTTTGAACAATATTTGGAAAGGTGTTAATGACGTTGAATAGCTGATGGAATTTCGAACTATTGCCAGTCAATTGAGATTATTAGGTCTGTGTTGATTTGCTGTCCGGACTGTTTGAAGTAGTCCGAGAATAGTCGTCCAGTTAGTTACTGAACTGACCTCAACTGACTTCGATCCTGAACAGTCAATACTAGAAACAGGAACAAAACCATTTTTTTCCAAAAAACATATGCCAGTCAACTTCCTTGAGAGCTGGCTTCAAATTCAACGAGTCACATTTCAAGTATTCGATATGGCGGTGGATACGAATAAACAGCAAATGAGCTATTCAGTCTCGTAAATCCTCGTCTGATTGAAGTGAAGCGATTCAAAACATTTTGATATATAGCTTATGAGAATTCCTGCAATATTTCCATTCGTATATGCTAGTCGCAATATCTGTGTTTCGACTGGAAAAGAGAATTTTGTTTTATGACTGGTGTAAAACAGATATAGGTATTACTTTGCGTGCATGAGAATATTTATGGTAGTGTCATATTATATTTCTCTTTCGGATTTGAAAAAATGTATTGAATCTTGTCTATATTTTTCCAGTGACGTTAACGTTCTTCTATTACATTGATATCATCGTCATCTTGGTTATGTTTTTCTTTGGTTGACGGTGGCACCGGAAGTGATTACTTATTCTGTATAGAAGTGAAAGTGACCAAGTTTGAGTCAATTTTTCACATATGCGATAATGAGATGAGAGTGTTTTTGATGCTTTTCCTCTATAAAAATGTCTGCCTGAACATGGACATTATCAATTTTCAGGGCTGATTCAAAGCAGTTGAAAGATTTGAATTTTCCACTTTAGATGAAAGTTCGTCCGTCAATCTTCACACTCACCACACAATATACTTCTCTCATTTACTCTAATCTTGAAATAGACTACAGGCATAAAGTTATGTAGGGGATGGTGGACGAGCAATCCACGGTCACGGCAGAACACTTTCTGGCTGACTCGATGCGATAGGCAATTGTTGTTTGCCTGCATTGGCTTTCCCCACATGTGGAGTAGCAAATACGCCACTGTAAAAATCAGTGAGTCGCCCCAGATGGCTTCGAAACCCAAGATAAGTTGCCGACCCGCACGAGGCCCAGCCTTCTGGGGTCTGTTTCATAAAAGTACAAGTCTTGTAGCGATCTCAACCAAACCTAACTAACCTGACTGAACCTAACACATTCATTGTGGACCTATCAACAAGAAGGATGGATTTTGCAAAAGTTGAATCATTCGGGTATGTTCGGAGACTGTGGGTAGAACGAGATGCTCCCATCTGAAACAACCTAACCTTAACCTTATCCAGAAATTCATCAATTGCCTAAATAGGATTATTGGTCAATAACGTTTCCACACTTTTTTGAAATTTATTGATAGAAGAGTCTCTTAAATTCCTCGGCAGCAAGTTATAATAGAAACTTCCAGCCTATTCTGGCGACCGCTTGTAAGATAGATTTCGAAAACTTTTCAAGTGTATGTTATTGTGATTTTTTGTCGAATTACTGTGAACATCCGAGTTTTTCTGGATGTTTTCAATGTTTTTATGGACGTATAATAATATTTTCAATGAATAAATTCCCGATTCTCGATATTCTAGAATGAAAATCAGTCGTATAATCCTTTTTTGATTAATGAATAAGTACACGGCTACAAAAACTTTCTCGAAAAAACGTTTAAAATATTAAACAAAAATTCATAAAATCTATACTAACCATAAAGAGGTAGATTCCATTGATTGGAATTCAGAACCAACACCACGAAAGATCAATAAATAAACTGTACGAATCGTTCAAATATGAAATTGTTGAATATAATTCACAATCTGACAACGTCGCTCCAATTCAATCGAAGCCGAAATTAGTACAGCTAGTTGTCATTTCTAATGAAATTTTAATTAGATATCTGCAAAGAATGAACGTTATAAATGAACATTCGGGTGATATTTCTTGCAGAAAAATATATTTAGATATGTTTTCTTACAGAAAAAGGTAAGTAAAGTGATAAATCAAACGTGATTTTTTCGTTACATAACCTAAAATTTCACCCTTTTTTCCTTTTGAAAGGGAACTTGCTGTGGTTTCCGCGCCGAATTTTTGTACTTTTTATTAATTTTTAGATATTCTGAAGCTCCCTCAACAATTTTATCGAAATCCGAGGCAATCCAGCATTCTGAAACTTTACCACAGTTTCAATCTCAAAGTGGTGCCATTTAGTTGAAGTTTTAGCTGAAGTTCTATTTCTGAATTTCGAAATATGATTGAAATTATAACGTAATCGAAAATACATTTTATTGTGTGATTTTCACCAGACAGTTTACAAAACCACTACACGTCTTCCACTATGCTTCAGGCATGTTAGGGTACTGCCCAGAATCATAAACATAATGAATATAAAGAGCAGTTGAGAGATATCCAGATATCACGTAATTAAAACACCACATTATTTTGTTACATTACTAAAACAGGCCCGAAGAAGCTATTGTATAGTCACACATGTTATGACTAACAGCTCAAGATAATGACTTCGGTAATTATAATAATAATAATAATATATTTAGAGTACAGACAGGCACCGTCCTCAGATTGAATCTGCGATGCGAAAAAATCTTTCATATATTATTTAAAGAATCATTTCCAGCATTTTTTCAGCAACTGTTTGCAGCTGATCCTGATTAATTGTCTATAGAAATGATTGAACGATGAGAGATTTCAGGAGATCATCAGACTATTTAAAAAGTGAACCATTATGAACCTCAATACACTAGAGGACTTCAACAGATATTCGATAAAGTAAATATGGAAGTTGCATACAAAACTTCTTATGAATTACAACAGCTTCTCGGTAATCCAAAAGATAAATTAGAAAATACAGAAAAGTCGGAAATTTACGAAATCAGTTGCCAAGATTGCAACAACAAATACATTGGCTACAGCCGACGAGCTATCAAAACCCGTTTCAAGGAGCATGTTGCACAAATGAAATACGAAAGGACAGAATAATACAGTGTCAACACGCTCTAGACACTGACCACAAAATTGGTGAAAGCAATCTGAAACTGAAATAGCAAAATGTAAAAACAGCATGAATGGTGACAAGGGACCTATTCCTTTCAGCAAGCTTTTCAATCTTTTGTTGAGACATTAATCAGAATAATTAGTAATAACAGACGAAGTCCACATCGGATCGAAAAACGTTAGTGGCACCAGTAATTATCGAGAAATCGATTAGAATATTCAGCAGTAAAAAACAAAGTCCATATCGGACCAAAAAACTCTAGGTGAATAAATAGCTAACCCTAATCTTAAGATTTAGTATCAATTTTCACTTTCTGGAGGTGCTAACCTTGTTAGCGAAACGCGCGTCGATTACAAAAATATCAGTTCGATGTTAGGATAATTGAGCTCTCTAGGAAAAGTTTTATCAATAAAAATGATGTTGAATTAAGGTTTACGTCAAAAACACGAAACTGCTCTATTTTAACTCTTCTTGTTAGAACAATGAGTTGCTTAAGGTACAAACGTCATACTCTTGGAAATGACTATCATTCCATGTTCGTTAGACAATATTCTAAAGTTTCATATTTTGATTTTCGAATATGAATTGGTATTTGAGAAACAAATTCAAGTCTATCTCAACAAGGTTCACAAGATCCCAACTTCAATAGAAAAAGAGTTTATGCCCTCTTCTTGGCGACGGGTGACGTCACAGAAATATTTCTTCCATCTGAGAATTATGACTTTTCACTTCAATTTTGTTTGAGTTTGATGTCATATTTTATTCAAAAGTAAAGAGGTGGGGCAGTTAGATATGGCTGCACCGTATATTTAGCATATCGTCGAGCATCTCAAGCTCAAAATTCCCCTTCGATAATCATCAATTTATTGATGGAAAAATATATGCTGAAAGTTCCAGAGCTAGCACTCACAGTCTACCAGTCCGAAATTATAGATTTGGTCGTTACGGACTATCAATCATGCGATAGAATTAGGTACTCTGTTTTCAAATGCTTTAATTTTGAATGAACTGATAATTATTTGCGAAATATTTTACCGGTTTACGAAAACTGAACAAGCCGTTTCAAAGTTATGAGCGATTGTTGATGAGCACCGTTCACTTTCTGGAAATTGAGAAGAATCATTTTCTAACATTGCGGAATATTTTTGGCAAAATATCGTCGCGATCATCTTCATTCTATTTTTTTGCATCTTCCGGAAAAAAAAATGTTTTTTCTCCGGAAGATGCTTTGTTCAGAAAACGAGGGTCGAGTGCACATGATCAGTTTGGTCAACCCATTTTTTTTACTTTAACATCAAAGGTTCTAATCTCACCGATTACCTCTATTTTATCATAAATGCTGTGTGATGACATTGGTATATAATGTATACTTTGGAAAATAAGTCTAAAGGTTCAGTGAGACATTTCGAGAAAAAATTTTGTTTATCCGTCCGTTTAGTAATTGTCGATGGTCCAATCTTCAACTCAATTATTCGAAGATAAATGGGACACACTCAATGAGTCGGTGCAGAACCGCACAATAATCTCCCATTTCATTGCTGTCGACAACGAGTGAACTTCATCATAACTTTTCTCCCGCCCAACTTCAGTTGCGTCCATAGAAGTTGGAAAACAACCCACAACTAGTAGTTTGGTAAACCCATTATAATTATGAGATAAGTTCAGTTCCGATGAACTATTCCACTAGAATATTATTGGCCCAGGTAACGGGGTCGGGCAACAAATTACATTCATATTCTTTCCAGATCGATTCACAAAATTTTAAATCACAATCGGCGTTTGTGATAGTCAAAGTAATTTATTTTTCGATGACTTACATGAGAACGTGCCAGATATAAGCTGGAAAATCGAAGAATATATTCAATTTAAAATGAACTGTCTCTCCATTTTATAATATATGAGCCGTACGCTGCACCGTCTGTCTCTTCATTCGTCAAATGTAGTACAGTACAGTGCTTTCACGTTAAAGATAGAGTGCTCCTAAACAAATACACATAATGGGTCGAGTAGATCAGGGTAGGACTTGGAATGAGTGAAAAGAGGCATTTGGCGTTTCATTTTCATATCGACTTCTTCGATATCTGCGTTAGAGAAAGTCACGATCAATATTGATATACACTAGCTTTATATACGCCTGTATGACTGGCTACTTTCGTAGGAATATGATCAACGTTGAGATTATATTTTTTTAGATACTACTGAAATGTATATTTATTCATCTCCTATGACTATTATAGCATTTAATACGGTATTGTTATCAAATTTATCCATATCTCTTCTGAACAAATTGAGTAAAGTAATACATGCACTGTTGAAGATAATTATTGATACCGACTGTACACGTGCTCATCACGCTAGATGCATTGTTTACCTGCACTATCTTTAACGTGAATAGACTATAACCATGTTATCAGTGTTACTAGAGCCGGTAAGTTATTTGCCTGCGCGGGCGATCACCAAGTTCGTTACTAATGCCTATTTGCTCTTATGAAATAACGTTTTGACAATTCGAATTTCATAGAATCCCTGAGAGCACTCATTCAAACTGAAGCTCGAATATAGAAATGAGAATATCGATTAAAATCAGTTTGCTATTCAGAAAACGACTTTTCCTGAAGTATATGGGAACCATGCCTCGAGAAGGAAAGTGTCTTGAATACAAAGAAGCATTCCAGTTGTTAGTGCTGGGTGGACACAAATATATTGAGGATTAAAACTCAACGATGACTACTTTTCGTTTGTTTTCATTTTATAAGGTCAACCGAATTTATGGGATATACAGGATATACTGTCAAAAAATAACAATCCATGGCATGAATAGAATCAATTTTGTACGAAGCACAAGCCGCGGTTCGGTCAACTTTGAGTTAGAATTTTACAAGGATTGATAGTTTTTTCATTCAAAGAGAACACTGATATAGTTCCTTCAGAGATAAATTATTATTTTGCTTGAGACAGCTATTGTGCTGCGTAACATAAAATATATCGCTGTTTTGACGAAGTTATTTATCTAACAAAAATAAAGTTTTTCTCCCATTATCCAATTTTCTGGGAGAATATACAGAGGATGGCCACAATATCCCCTGGAGCAGAAAGCAGTACCGGTGTTATGTCAATTTCATACGAGGGCCCTTTTTTATTATTGTTGTCAGTATTATTATACCAATATGATACATACATTTTTAATAGGATATTGAATCCACTCTCTCAAATAATATTGGACATATATTGAAATTTGAATATCGAAAATTAGGTTTAAAAAGAAATGTAAACAGTATTGAAATCTCCTTATCGCTAAACTGATATAGTTCATTATGACCTGATATAGTAATTATGATATTGGTACTAAGCTGTTATACCAATATTGCACCTAACAATATGCAGTTGAAATACATTTTTATTATTAGTGAACCAATATTTATATTAAAATATTGATTTGTCAATATTGATACATATGAGTTCAACATCAATTTTTCCACTGACAGTCTATCTATATTCATCATCGAATCGGGGATCAGCCAATACGATGTCCTACATAAGCAATTTTTTGTATGAGGAAACGACAAAATTGCTCTTATAGTCAGTGGGAATGCCAGATATAATTCAGAGTCCTCTCGGTAAACCCTTTGAATTTGTTGATGGTGGAAACTACCTTGTAGCTCGAAATCGGTCTACAAGTGTCCCGTCCCAATGAATGGAAATTTATTCTAGGTGTTGTATCGCCAAGAGCATATGCAGGAATTTCTACTGCGCAAAATCCTGCACTGACACCTGTCGCATATCATCACCCTTCATGGTACTAACCAGAGAAAAGGTGTTTTCTGACAGGTGTCAATCCAACTTTTCTGTTGCAGGCTAAAAACAATATCATCTTGTTGCATACAAAATCTAACATGTGTTTTTCACATTTTTTCATTTTAGAAACTTCCCAAAGGCACCAAAAACACTGTTGAGAACTTTTTGCGAATTTGATTCGCAGGAAAAGTATGAGTTTTGATGTGGTATATCATATTATTATGTACCACCATACAACCATGAATTCAATTTATGAGTGGAAGTCATAAAAATAGTTTTTGGTTCTTGAAAGTATAAGTGGTATTTTGCACATGGTGCACATCCATTCTGTACGAACTTGGTTCTTGGTTTCCTCTTTTTTTGACATAACATCATTAGCATTCATTCAGAGGCAAGTTGCAATAACCAATTGACAATTTATATTCATGAGCTGAATGATATAGCAATCGTGCATGTCTTTTGCACTGCTCCAATAGTTCGATAACTAGAGTGAACTTTCATTCCCATCAGATTATTCATAACCAGAAAGGTCCTAATTTCCTTATCATGGGTTGTAAAATGAGGTTCACCCAGTCGTTGTTTCATTTGTTGAGCGTACAAATTGATTTGAAATGCAATATGAAGAATTCTAACAATTTTCCGGGGGTTGGGTCGTTCAAGTTTCAAATAAAATCAGGTATTCCACTGGGCTCAACAAATGGGAGACGTTCTTCAACGGTTTGCCACATTTTCCCACAAAATTTTTACGTGTCAGGATTTTTTTTCGGAAGTTCCGTAAGTATTATTTCTAATTCTGAAGCATATTCCTCCAGAATATTTATGTGAATGTTCAAGGTTTGCTGCCACTTCAGGTTCATTCTCCGCAGGTACAATTATTTCTTTAGCATACTGCCGATATCTGACGCTGATTCTGCACCACTAAGTAAATCATCATTCAGCTGATTCCAGATGTTTTCATCGGCCATTTCCAGAAGTTCGAATTGTAACGGGAAGTTGTGTGGTGGTACATATAACGACCACCCCTAAAGAGAAATTGTTTTCTACTGTTCATCATCAATTATTCGTATATGAACAAAAATCAGTAAAAGAGTATGCTTTGCCAATGAATCAATAGTAAAAAAATTTATATCATCTAATAAAATACTTAGATATTCAAATTGAATTAACCGTTCGCTTATTAACAGGAAGGTCTCCTAACTGACAATTCATCTCTTTTCCAAGTGCTATCCTTCATAGCCTGTGTACCACCATACAGGAAAGAGTTAACCCAGTGTGCAGATGAGTTGAGACTGCTCGAACAAACAAATTGTTGCGTCATTTATTTTATACTTTACCCTTCCACCAACCAATCTCCTTTCCCAAAATCCCACAGATCAAAAGGTGACACGCCGATCTTTGTGACAGTCGACTCTCAATGACGCTTCTGTTTCTTCCTCGCCTCCGGTCACTCAACAACAACATTGTGTAATGGACCCGCCACGGGGATGTTACGCATCCCCGTGGCGCCTGTTCGAGGGTGAACGGTCGTCGCGACGCTGAACCGCCGACGCCGCTTTCCGGCGACCGGCCGCTGGAAATCTTTCAGTGTCGCAAGACGAGCGCGCGGAAAACGTCGAAACGAGCACACGCTGAAACCAACTGGATCGCGCGCGTCTTTCAAACGATTCAAAGTCGACTTGCGAACGTTCGTCTGAGATCCGAGTGCCGTTTTTTATATTGGAAGTCGTTCCCGTTGTTCGATGTATTCTTTGAGTTTCCGTGTATATTGTCCGTTTTGAAGTGGTTTTTATGTAAGATTATTATTGTTGTAATTCCTTGGTAGCAGATATTGCATTTTGTGTTTTCCAAAAAACTCTGATCATATTCTACCGGATTCATACCATGAAAAGACAGGAGTTATATTTTAATATTTCTCTGTTCACATCATTGATCAGTTCGAGAATTGTTGAATGATTCAATTGAATCTATTGAATTTTGTTATAATTATTTCACATCCACTCATTCCCTCGGTAATTTCTTCCCCAAAATATATTCATAGGAGGATTTGAAAAAATCTTCACTTCATTATAATGGAACCATGTCTATGTTTTCAGGTTCAAAGTTTCCCAAAATAGACGAATAATCATATCAGAAGAATTCAAAATTTTTTTTTCATTTTTCAATATACATTCATTGGAAATTGGGAAAAATATGCGTGCTTCAATTTTGTAGCGGTATAATATTTACGTACCATACCATACGTACCGTACCATGTTTAACCGACGGGTTTCAATATAGTGAATAATTTCTTCATTGCTTTTGGGTTTTTTTTACTATTTTTCGGGGTTGATCAGAAGTCTGCCCTCTTACATTTGTAAGGATTTCTCAATATTTTCAGTTTGTGGTTGAAAACACAAAAAACTACAAAAAAACTCACCTAAGAAACTATTCATCCACCACAAAATAATCTGTGTCAAACGGTACTCAATGGTAAATCATATTTTTTTATATATTTGACGATATTGCTTCAATATTTGGAAACGAGATAATGATATATTGTTAATGATAAAATAATACTATGAACCTTTAATGATTATACGAATAATACATTTCACTGAAAGTGTATGAGATGGTTGGCGTCATTCAGCTTAAGGCTTGGTTCCGCTTGTGCAGCGGACGCATGCAGCCACTGCTTGCAGCCGTTGCTGCAGCGTTCGCAGGGACTGATATCCGTGCGTCTTTATGGCATTGGTTCTACAAGCGCGTCGGTCGCATCGCATCGCATGCGACGGCTGCATCGACTGCTAGGGGGACCAGTCTGGACGCAGGGGTCGAGCAGTCGTTGTACCCGAACACGTGGTTTTGAGTATTTTATTGTTTAATTCTCGTATTTTGCATTAAAAAAAAGATGATTGGTGATAAACACTTTTCCCGCGATGAAGAAATGGCACTGATTGAATTGGTGTCATTCCACAAATGTTTGTATGACAATAGCATCGTCTTCTTCTTCGTCAAACAAATAAAGGGCTAATAATCAGGGTTGGGCTGATTAAAATCAATTGGGTAAAATCTCGATTAAAATGATGATTTAAATCGCTTTATTTTTGAAATTAAAATCATGATTTAAATCAATTTTTGTTTTTTTATTGATAACTAGATAACAACATAATATAAAAGTTTTCTTGAAGATCAAAAGAATTATTAGCTTTTAGCAAAAACAACAAAAGAAGTACATAATTCCAAATTCTCAAACTAAACGTAACAACTAAATTTTATTACTGTATATT
Organism: Zygogramma bicolorata; assembly: GCA_032362365.1. NCBI lineage: Eukaryota > Metazoa > Arthropoda > Insecta > Coleoptera > Chrysomelidae > Zygogramma > Zygogramma bicolorata. The sequence goes on along the minus strand of JAVJAQ010002783.1, from coordinate 457,533 downwards.
TTCAGTCTATTCATTTGCGTTATACAATTTGAACAAAAACACGAGTTTTTCTCGTTTTTCTATGTCTGATCTGTTTCTAATATCCGAGTATACAACTAGCGAAAGTTGAGAAGGAAAACAAAGCCTCGACAGGAATATTCTTGCAAAAGGCACAAAAAACGCGTTCGTGTTGGTGCCTCACTCGGCACTGTATAGCGAGTGTATAGGACAGAAGGAAAACAAATCGCGACAAGAATTTTCTTGCAAGAAGCGCGACAAATTCGTTGTCACAAGTTTTTGAGCTGCAAATTGTATTAAAATTTTTAGACTTATACATTAAAATAATCAACAATAATTTCAAAGAACCAAAATGTTCAAATTTTATATTCAAATTTAAAAAATCAAGAAAATCAAATAAATCATGATAAAAAAAAAACAATGATTTTTGAATTTTTTAATAAAAATCAGATTTTTTCCCACCCTGCTAATAATGCACCACGATTAATCATTTCATCACGAAAGCTCAAAATGAACTGACTAGACTAGCCTGAGTCTGTCCGAGTTTTTAAAAACGCTTGCGTCTTGCGTTTCCACTGCACAAGGTGAACCACTTCCTACTAAGCAGCCAAACGCAGCAGCGGCTGCAAGCAGTGGCTGCATGCGTCCGCTGCACAAGCGGAACCAAGCCTTTACGCTAATCATCCATATAACCAACGAATGTTGTTGTATTGCTATAATGTTGAAAATTAAAAGAGGGACAATCGCAATAACTCAATTATATTGCCCCAAAAGTTCTGATATTCGAAATCCTTAGAACTCAATCTCCACTCAGATATTACTAGCCACATAATTACCCCTGAAAGCTTGCTGGTGTTGGTGTTCAACTCACTATCTCCGCAACTGTTAGCTGGTTATGGAGCTCCCGTCTACGAGTAATTCTTGTCCACCCCCTTAGGAGATCTGTATTACGCCTTCATGCGATTATTTAGAATTAGTTTAGAGGCAACACTTGTTGGATAATGAGAAAACATGATTCACTATTCAAGAAAATAACCCAATCAAAGTTTAGTTATTATCAAAATACAATTTAAAAAATTCTAAAATATCACCACGATTTCATGTGAAAGCGAAATCGAATGTGAAATTTTCAGTAAAAGAACTATTTGTCATCGATATTCATTGCGAATCGATGGGAACCATGTGCGAACGATCGCTGAGTGTGTTCCCAGAAACTTGGATTTCTATTTCGTGTGGAGAAATAATTTACTTCTCGTCAGCTTCTAATGATCCTGTCTTGGAATATAGTTCGCATGTATGGGACTCTGCATCAAAATATTCATCGAAGCTTTGGTGATTCTTCGCTAACAGACTCGCTCACTTCATTGGAGGATCGTAGAAGGGTCGAAGTCTTGTCTCACTTCTATAGATATTTTTATGGCCGGTGCTCTCCTATATTGTCTTCAATCGTTCCACCCTTGGCAGTGTCTACACGGATGACCCGATAATATATATATGAAATATAGAAAACATCATACCTTCAGACTAAAGGTGAGCATCCACGATGAAACTAAAATGTCATGAAATTTTTATTTCACGAAACATTTGTTTCATGGTGCGTATTCACGAGGAGATAAAAATTTCTCCACTTATGATTGTTTGAAATTTTTAATTCATGAGAGACGAAGTACAGTAATCTGCTGTTTTCACGGTGACTCAATTGGTTCGTTGTTTGTGCATTGTGATGACTACAAAAAAAGATAGAAGAAAAGCTGCAGCTTGTTATTACTTATTAGCTTCGCAAACAAAGAGATCTCACAAAATTTGGGTACGCGATTGGATTAAACAAAGTCTATGAATTTTAGAGCTTCATAAAACTCCCATTTTGTCACAAAGTTATCCCCTGTAGCCTGACCGCTTTTAGTTTTTTTCTCATTTCTATTGATACTTTGGAATTGGCATCGAAGACTATGGATTCTATCATTTACTTCTTGAACGATATGCCCACAACTTCCGATATAGCATCAATGGAGATTTTTCTAGCCATACGATTTTTATACTACTCTGAAGAGCAATCTCATAAATTGGAATGGGATTCGTAAAGTTCCATTAATTTTAGTGTCTTTTTTCGTGACCAATTGACACTAACTGTTCTTTTCTTACTTTTGTTCTCTACTTCACCCATTGTTCCAATTCAAAATAGTAATCGAAGAACGTTATTTTTTTAGTAAACGCACTAGCGACTAGCGTATACCGATTTTGTTTCACGAAGAAAGCCAAAACTCATGTGCAGCACGTGAAACAAATATTTTACATGAAACAAGACGCATATCGCGTATACAAGTTGAAACTTGCCCATGAAACAAATGTCTCGTGAAATATTGTGTCATGGAATTTTTAACAATATTTCGCGTAATTCAATAGTGTTTCCACTGTGAAACATGACAGTTTTAACTCATGACAAAAAAATTTCATGATAAACCCTCATCGTGGATGCTCACCTTAATACTTCCAATGTAGAGAGATATAGTATCCTGATTGTAAGTAAACGATGAGATTGGAACCTTTGGTGTGCAAGTTGAAACTTTTTCCAGAGATCAATTACCCTCACACCAAACTGATATTTTTCCACTCCAATTAATTGATCTCTAGAGAAAGTTTTTCTGATTGTGTCCACAGGCGCGTACACAGCCTTTTTTTTACTGAGAGTACTTGAGGACTTGGTATCGAAAATCATTTTATACATGGTATAAAACAAAGCTAGTTCAGGCTGTCTGTCTGTCCCCATGTGTGCTTAGATCTTCGAAATTACGCAACAGATTTCAATGCGTTTTTTTAATAGGTAGAGTGATTCAAGACGAAGGTTTATATGTATAATACATGCATAATATAGTAGAGAAAATTTGATAATTTCTGAGTTTTCTAATGTGATGTAGTGAAATAACACATTTTTTTGCACTAACATTGCAAAAGCTGGCCGAGGGATAGGAAAGGTCTACAAATAAGTCCACGTTGTGTATATCTTACAGGGATAATACACAATAACCATTTTTTATCCGTGCGAAACGAGCGAGTAGGTAATGGGATTATAAATTAGGGTTTGCCTAGTAGTAGGTACATCGCCGATTGTATTTTTTCCGCCAGGTAACAAACTTACTGAAATGAATACGAAATTGTGATTCATCAACTTCAACTCAAAGCAGTTCATCTATAAAAAATCATAAAAAAATCAACAAAATCCCAATTATCACTCATTTGAATGAACAAATCAAGATAGACATTTTCAATCAGACTTAACAAATATATGATTTATATGAAAGTTGAAATCTTTCAATTCCACCATCAGATGGTATAAAGTAATTTACTTGTTATTCGACACTCTGGATTAGATCTGATTGAAAAAAAATAGGTACCATAGTGACTAGATTATAGAACATAGTGAATTTTTTTCAACTTACCGAAATCATGAGCTACAAAATACGGAACAAACAGCACCAAATTTTACCAGAAACGGCGAGCGAATAAAAAAAACGAACTTTTCATAATCAACCTACCTATTCTGGAGTGAAATCACGAGCATTGAAATACGGAACCTCCCTTATGAAATTATAAATCACCCAACTCTATGGATTCTGACGTCATATCCATCAGAAATGGTATGCGAATCGAAAATGTAGGACTTGTCATTCTCAACCTATCTTTTTTGGACTGAAACTATAAGCTAGACAATATGAGACAAACTTTATATGATGAAATAGCACTCAATTTTTTCATTTCTCATATTGAATTCATTACAAAGGGTGAGCGAGTCAAAAAAAAACTTTTCAATCTCAACGTACCTATTTTGGTGAAATCATGAGCTTCAAAATACGGGATAACCTTTATTCAACGTAAAAGTACCCAAGTTCTGGCACCAAATTCATTAGAAATGGTAAGCGAATCATTCAAGATTGTTGAATTCATGCTAGATATTCTTATTCCAATTCCTATTATTAAAGTTTGATGAAAAATATGGTCTGGATGTACGCAGATATCAATTTGTATCCCATTCAAAGAGTGGGCGGCATCGTCAATGACAGATTTTCACAGTCCGCCCCTAAACGAACAAATAATAGAAGGTGAAAAAAATCTTCATTTGCAAAAAATATATGAGTTTCATAGTACTTCAAGTAAAAACCCAGAATTGGCAATCGTTGAGTACCACCATGATTTGGAAGAAAGCCATTTCACAGACCCCGTTGCATTAGTTACACATAATATCAACGCTCATAGTACAAAAATCATGGGGGCATATTGTTTCAAATAAAATAAGGTGATTTACAACTCACCCGATTGTATTGCGAAAAAATTTAATGAAAACCAACTACTTTCATCATGAGATTGACGAACATTCATGGTACACTGTTATATTATGCCCTGTGTTCCAACGCAGCGCGTAACTTTTTTGCAGATTATTGTTTGTTTCAGCCTCAAGAATTTTCTCTTCCAAAGGAAAAATTTCAAAAAATGGTTCCGAAAATCTGTCTTAGAAAAGAATATAGATATTGTAATTTTGCGACCTATTATATTCTGTAGCAGACCAAGTACTCATATTCCTAGAAGTTGCTGTTTTTGTAGCCTGCAAAATATTTATGTTTGTACCTCCTTTATTTCTGTTAACATCCCATCGAGATATTAGTCTGACCAGAGGTTGTCGACATTTTCAAATACAACTTGTGCAACAATTGCATCGATCTATGAGATGATTCCTTAGAGAACTCTCATTGATTTTAATCATCTACAACCACAACCAGGTCCATTAACATTTGTAGTGATTTCAGCTCTAATGCCTTCCAATGGGGGTATGATAATTTTTATCCATTCATTCCCTGGTCTATTATGTGTTATATTCCCATTCATCTGCTTTAAACAGAGCAACTTTTGGATTGAACTACACTACTTCGGTACCCAATTCTTATGTCACATATTTATGGTTGATACCCACTAATAATTTATGAGAACTTTCGCCAACGAGAAAATAATATCACCTCGCCTTTCAGGAGTAATGGGAGTATTCCACCCATGGTTAACTTTCCATACCTTTGGACCGTTATACAACGATTGTAGTGACTCGATTTAGTTTTCGGAAACGAATTTATCGTTTGCCGAATGTGTAAACTGAACATAACCCGATTGACATTTCATTCATATAAGATTAAACATCCTTCTGACATCTTTCTCTGAGAAAATATGATAAATGGAGCAGTCGTTCATTATTCTGCTCTACTAACGCTGAACAGGTATTTATGTTTCTCGTTAAATCTGATTTTCCCGGTGGAACATTTTAATAATTTTCTTGACTCACCTTGAATATCCTGAATATCCATATTATATTTTCCTTGAGATCTATATTTTGTTGAAAATCGCGTTCGTTAGGAAGGCATTCAGTGGAAAAAACTTCACTTAGTCATCTAGACCTAGATGACTTAAGTAACCAGTTGAACAGAATAGATATCAGTGACTCAATCAGTAACCAATTCAGGGTGTCTTTCATATAGAGTTCATCCTAATTCATAACGCTTTCAGAGATTACAATTCTTCATCGATAGTTTATATAGTCGAGTCGAGTTAACGACGGCAACAAAATCATTTTTCCATATAGTCGACTGTGAACAACATAGTTCCTCATGATGGATGATTTTTTTTGTATCAAAAAGTGGGGGTAAACTAATTCTGAAGCTAGTTTCATCTGGGTTTTCACCTGTATGTATCACAGAGCTTGAAAATAAATCAATGAAGCTTGTTCGAATCTCATCCATCTGAAAACTCACTAACCAAATATTTAGCTTCGGTTTTATCAAATTCAGCTATCTGCCTACATTCACAAAAATTCATTAATGCTGCTTCAACGGAACTTTTCCGAGTATCTCAAGTCTACTCATCCCAACTAATTTGCTCTGTCGGTGTTTTGAATAGTATTATTCAGAACGATGTTAATAATATATATATATAATAATAAACCTGGAAATTATCTGATGAATATTCCATTCTCTCGCTTCTACACGAAATCTGTAAATACAGTGCTTTTCAGATAAAAGTATCCACCTTTAATAACTTTTGTAATAGTGGTATGTAGGAAAAATCCAAAAACACGTCAATTTATGTTGGAAGGGGCAAGCATTATGGCTTATTTAAACTTACCACCCCCTCACCCCTAGCATCATCCCTTGTTTTTTTCAAATTACTTCTCATAGTTTTTATGTAAAATTTGGATATTCCTCTTTGAGCTGATTTCAAAAATGAATAATACTTGTAGGTTAAAGTGGTTAGTGTATGAGATTAACAATTTTTCTTTTAATAGCACAAAGTTTTCTTATTTTTTACTTTCACCTTATTTGCCTGTAATTAATGGGTTGTACAACAGTAATCTTTTTAACTGTGCTATTTATTCTTCTTCAGAAATAAAATTCAATGAATTGAATTGTTTTTGGATTTTTTCTACATACCATTATTACAAAAGTTATTAAAGGTGGATACTTCTATCTGAAAAGCACTGTACATAATTCCAGTAGGAGTTCCGACCTGATTCATTTCTGAGTGTCTCAAATAATGCACTCGGAAGAAGGAAGTAATTTATAATTTCAACTCCAGAAACCGAATGTGGAAGTTGTTCGACTCCTTGGAAGAAGTACGGTGAATTTATTTCGTGAAAAGGAATTACCCAAGATTATCATCTTTTTTCGGTTCACTTCAATTTGTAGTCTCTTTCATAATTTGAAAACTTTTGAACTCGGGGATATGCAACTAGAATTCTTCGTCAACTTCTTGCAATACGAACCTAACTTTCATGATCTTGAAATTCTACCTCAATGAAGTATGAGTATGGAAGTGATTTAGGTCATTCCATCCGGAAATAGTGGTTCTGACAGTGAGATACCATGAACTTGCTACTGAAAATATATTCACATTACCACTAGGTGAGACTGAAGATGAATTTTTTTTATAATATACCTATTTTCTCATTTCTGTTGTTTTTTATTATTTGTAGATGGATGACAATTTCAACATCTTTCTTTAATTCTGTATCACTATTGCTGAATGCATAGGTAGTGGTCCTTTTGTGATGATTGAGTAATTTTTTTGTTTTCTATAACTTTGCTCCTGGTTGAATTATATCGAACGGTAACAATGTATTCAAAATGCCTCGCATGCTTTAAAAAATGTCCGAATTTTCTACATAGAGAATCATCGAACTTGCAAATCCAATGCTAGGCTGCTGTTTCTCTGCGAAAAGACCAAAGACGATTTCCGTCTGGGACGGATCAACCGTGATAGCTTGGCTCTGCGATGTGTTTGTTGCTTGAGATCTTCATGAGTGTATCTGGAGATTGAGTCTTTGGTCAAACCCTGTAAGTCATTGTCATTTTTGCTAGTGAAAATCATTTGCATTATTATTGAAATTCCTCAATTATTTTCGAAAAACTTCTATCTCTGAAAGGTTCATATAGTACCTAAGGAGAAACTGATTCTTACCTGGGGTCTGTTTAATCAAAGTACAAGTTTTGTTGCTACAGGAGAAACACTCTGTGAGTTCAGGTCAAACACAGGTAAAAACAATAATTCATCATTGTGTTTCTCTTGTAGCTACTTTATTTTCATGAAGGAGGCCTCTGTAATTCTCTTGTATCTCCCGAGTATCTGACACTCGTGAGTCCTGAGTACTAATCCAGTTATTCCTGTAATGTCTGACTAATTCCTGGGACTTATATACCAGAACTGCCTGTTTGAGCATATACAAATGTTGCTCCTATTGAATTAGACTAGCCTATTAGATTCTTCGCCAAGTCAGGACTCCATTTCTCGAGAGTGACGCTGATTTAGATCTCAAGGGAAATCGAAAGGAGACTTGTCCTCTTCAAGTTCTTCACCGGATTGTTATTTTGGTTCAACTATATCTCATCGCATGCAATATACATAAACTCGAAATTAATTTCATTCTGCTCGCTCCAATGACATCTGTGAAGTGTGAAACCGGTACAAATTGGTCGAATGGAAATTTGTTTCGAACGAATGGTTCGCGTAATTAACGTTTGATTCGATTAACTCTGGATATATATAATTTAGTTGTCGCGTACGTTTTTACGTGAGTGTTTCCAAATGGTCTGCGTAGGATGTACGGTGATTCATTTGAATCATATACTAATAATGTTTTCTTGTTTTTCTTTAAATCTGTATGCAACCAATGGATCAGTATGATTATAATATGATATCATAGTCTGTTTCTGGTCTTCAAGCTGTATGGAGACTGTTTGTTCAGGAAACATATAAGTATGGGTATCTTAGACCTAGCAGAGGAAACCCGTTCTATGGCGTGACTTCATGAAGAGGCAAATATCAAGGCTGTTGTGTTCCATTTAGTAACTAGAATAGATAACAATTGAGGAACATCACAATAGATCTGCATAGGTCGTAGTGAACCAGAGTTTGTGCCAGATCAAGAACAACGAATGATAACGTATTCGCTGAATAACGTAAGTGGTCAAAAATTGGACCTCTGGATGACCGACAATGAATGGCCGGGGCTAGTAAATTATCCAAGTCTGCATGTGCAATATCATGAGAATATTGTTCAGTACAGCTTATCCAATCCATCCTGGCACAAACTCAGCTACTTTTCTAGCTATTGCAGACCATGACCGAAGAAAAAACACCAACTAGGAATAAATTTCAACACAGTGAATATAATAGGTGTTTTTTATCTTTCTATACTTCAGGAAGATTGCTGGGCATAAACGTCATTTGTTCTATGCCGAGATGGATTGGATAAGTTCTACTTCTCATAATTCTAACAGGGATTATCACTTTCTGAAAGAATTTGTCGAAAATAGAAATGAAAGTATGGTGTGGACTATCAGTAGCTTTTTACTGTCAAAAGCTCGTTCACAAATAGTTATCAGAAAAATCAATACTTCATTTATGGGAGAGATTAGAATTGATGAATGATCGAGGAATACTTTATACTGTGAGGCAATATTTATCGCCCTCAGAAACCAGACAAAGAGCTCTGTCCGAAGTAACTATAGTAATGTTTTGGCGATATAGACATTCATGGTTTTCTGCTATTGTGGATACAATAGGCCTAAGACCGTAATAGTTATTTTATCACGACAATATAGGAAAGTACCACATATCGCACTCTACTTCCAAGGAAAGTGACTTTTATTCTCACTCGTGCGGAAAGTACTTTTCGCACTGCTGTCAATAAGCCGTCTAACCCGTGAATCCTGTAAGATTCACATATGTAGTCACCAACTGCTCTTCTTTATTAATATTATTCACATGAAAACTGTACTTAATACTAATTATTCATTGAAATGATAAAAAAGTATTAACGACGAAAATCGAGCCGACCACCCTGCGGTTATCTTACCGGAAACTCTACTAGCTGAGCTCATACAGATTTGAATAAACATTATCAGAGATATCTACTTATATCTCGTGGAACGATTTACATTATTCTAATTATGATATTTCTTTTATTTTCGTTTCATCAAAACAAAATTCAGCTATTTTTGAATGAAAGCTTGAAACTGTTGATTCATGACTATTTCAGTGGTTGGTTTCAATACGATTCACCTGTATCTAAGATAGGCAATCAAAGAACCAGGCGCAGGCACATTATTTACAAAATTTGAAATGCTAAGTTATCAAAGACTCACGAATTTAACGTAAGATTAGTCAGGCAACTCATTTTACACGATCTGCTATTTACATATTGTTCAATAAAATTGGTGGTCGTAGGAAAAATAGTGTACATTGCCATCACACTCGTATGAAAACTGTCAGTTTCTGCACTTGTTATGTAATATACTATTACTCCTACTACTATTTATTACATTAAATCATTTCGGTTTGTCGGAACTTTATTATTTCATTTAGGCACGTTTCAGGTCATAAAACAGTTAGGGGGTTCGAACTCTTACGATTGCTACTCGGCGGCAAATATTCTCAATCAGATTTTAGTGATTCCACCTTGAGTATTTTTATGCTGGTCCTATGTTAGTAAAATGTTCGAAGGTGTAGAGGTGAATGATTTATTTAGACTAACAACTCCTCCGATTTGCTGATTAGCGAATTCAGAACAGCAATAAAATACGTGATGAGTGTCCACGTAATATTTAACTTAGACTAGCGACCCACCCTGGCTTCGCACGCACGAAAATTGTTATTATTATATCATTATTATCAAAAGATAGACATATGCCATCGCGGTCTTTTTTATAGACCTTTCTGAGGTGTACAATTATTTTGATTTATCACGTGGTGATGTGTTTATTTACGACATCACATTAGAAACCTTCAAAATTATCAGTGTTCATTTATTATATTATTCATGTATAATAATTGTAAACCTTCTTCTTGTATCACTCTATCTAATAAAAAGCGCATCAAAATCTATTGCTTAATTTCAAGATCTAAGTATTCAGGGATGTAGTGATGAAAAAAAATATTTTCATAGTGAAGTTTCTGAAATAGCAATGACACAAAATGATTTATAGAATGCAAATGTATAGTATGTTTTACAGTAAATGGTATTGGCTTATTAACTGCAATGAACTACCTGATTTAATCCCATTGTGTAGAAAATCATCTGGTAAAAGATGCAAATGTGCTACAGGGTCGAACTTAAGAAATTTGAATTTTGCATAATGTAGGAGATATACAAGTAATTTATTTAAATGTTACAATTCCATTCTATATTTAGTTCAGTGTCTCTATCGCTATCCTCATCTAAATTAATTATAATTGGCGCAATTGATTACAGAAAGGTACGAGTTTTCAACATTTATAACATGACTAACAGAACTTTTCCAACTCTCGGTAGGAATGTCATTCATACAGTTCCTAATTAATTCTACCACACTACCACTTAAAGTCGGAGAAGTATTTTTTCCGCGCACGCTTGATTCAAGTTGGTGCCACATAAGCTCTATGGGATTGAACACGCAGTAGTAGGGAGGTAGTCGTAACACTGTATGTCCCAATTCTTCTGCAATTGTATCACAAACATACGGTTTTTTTTTAAGAAAATGACTGCAGCACTTGTAAAAGTTCTTTTTTTGTATAATTTTCCTCAAAATATATGTCATTTGCAGCCATGAAGTTTTGAATCTCCAATTTCGTATTCTTTGAGCCAGGAATTTTTTGCAATTGTAGACTATGATAGCTTGCGTTGCCCATTACTATAACGCTGTTTGGCGGAATGTTGAGTAACAGACAATTTTTAAACCAATCTTCAAAAAGCTCTGCTCTCGTATCTTCGTGATAATCAACACAAGAGTCCTTAATATTTTTGGCAGAAAGCTACATAGCGTTTGGGATCCAACCATTTTCTGATCCTGCGTGTAATATTGTGATTCTCTTCCCCTTATTTGATGGTGCTTTTGTTTTACACTTATCAGAGGAATCAGACCATCTTTTGGAAGAGGTGTCATGCGTGTCAAACCACGTCTCGTCGAGGTAGAGTATTGGCCGATTTTCAGACCGGTATTTTCTTATTGACGTTATATATTCAGAACGCCAGTTTATTAAACGTGTGGATTCCATTATTACTTGTCTCTTGTCAATTTTGCCATATTTAAAGCCCATTGCAGAGAGAGCTCGCCAAAGAGTAGTGAGGCCACAGTTGATGTGAGTTTCGTTATTAATGAGCCGCTGTTTCAGACTTTCGATTGTAGGGACACGCTGCTCATCGTACATAGTGTAGATTTTTCGCCTTATCAAATCTTTTTCCCAGTCGTCTAGACTTTTTGTGACACCGGAATCTTTACGCTTTTTTCTTGCTTCCATGGAATTTTCAACAATTCGTTTAACTGAAGTAAGAGGCACCTTCGTCAAATTAGTGGTTACTTTTGCTGCAGCACCCGCGTTATATCGTTGCTGAAGTAAGGAACTATACACATTTTTCATAATGATTTTCGCGTCACAAGATAAGTGATTCTTCTTAAGCGAACCACTGGAAGAAAGAAGCACTATTACTTTCTATCCACGGACGCCACATACTGCCTATTCTGTACGTTGGGGTATAAAATCTTTGCTATTAATGTCTGTGATAACAAATAAATGTTATAAAATTATTGCACGCCGTAACACAAGTGAACACTTCCAATGAAATACAAAGACTAAAATGAACAAGAAGTGTAAGCTGTAATCCTCTAAAATCCCTCTCTGAGAAACAAAATTACCTGAATCCGGCCCTTTTACATTTATGATGTGCATCTCGGATCTTACAACTTGAGGGTCTAATTGGTTTTATTATAATCCTTCAGTCAATACCATTTATCATGAAAACTACTATATACGAAAACCACTTTTGATTTTTTAACTTGAACATTATATTCCCTTGCAATTACAACCAAGCAATGAAGGGATTGCTTTCATATTGGGCCATATGAATGAACCAAATAATAATTGTGATATAATTTTCCAAAATCAACTCAAAGCTGATGTCTCATGATAATTTTCTGGAATAATTTTTTGTGTAGTCGATGAAACCACTAATAGAAAAACGTGCAATCGCTAACAGCAAATTGAACTGGGAATGCACTAATGAAAAATATAAAAAATATAATGTTTTCTTTCAGTCATACATAAGAATTCCTCACTCGATAACCGGAACGTGCTTTATGGCTTCATTAGACGCAGATATTTTATAACCTCGCCGTAAAACAAACGACCAAAGCCGTTCATTCGCAATTTATTTCACCAATCAAGACTCAACTCGTTCACAAGACTGGTAGAATAACGATTTCAAAGGGGCCGAACACGTGCTGTGAGTCATTGAAATTATTTCTGATCCGTTAGTCACGGATATATGATCAACGACACAATCGGGTGGATTGGAGCGAATAAAATATGACACGAATCAATAGACAATATCGCGATATAGTTGGAAGGAAAGGGCACCGAAACCACATATCGCATAAGCACTAATTTGTAAAAATGAATAGAATTGTGGAATGATTGAAAAACAATGTATCAGACTTGGAAATTTTGCATTAGTAGTCCCCTTGGTGAGTCACTATCAGCTGGAATTGTATAGCCTTGAGAACTAAGCAAGAGTACAATGAAAGACGACTCTTCAAACAGAATCTGTTATTATCTGTACATCTTTGTTTTCGTCATATTTCAAATATTATTTTGCAATAACAAAGTGTTAATATCGAAGAAGACGTGTTTAGAAAAAATAAACAAGAAAAGAGGTGTTGAGTTCGTCAGTATAAAGAATTCAATTACTACTAATTAACAAAATATCTGCTAAAAAAAAAATAGAAATAATGTGGAAAGGGACCATGGAAATTTCACTTCGTAACATTACCTTGGTCGATTCGTTTCATCAGTTAGTCTTGAGACCGTGTCAAAAAGGTGGCTAATTTGAATCAAACGATAGACAATCAATGGAATAGCATAGAGTTTAATCTTCGCAGAAAAAAAGTTGACAGGTCATTTTATGTGAATCAATATCTAGGGAGAAATCGCTATATTTTTACTTATATCCAGACCTTTGGTAGCTCTTCATTTTGTAATTGAGGATGATATAGCCAAACTTCAAGATAATCCAATAGATATAAAGTAAATGACAATGAAATGACAATGAAAAGTAAAGGATTGGAATAGTTGTGATTACTGAAGCAAAATTTACGTTTTCCAAAGATGGCGAGCTATCGATATTCGATTAAGAGGAAATTATGTTCGAAAATCTGGCTGTAGCAGAGTATAATAGTAGCCCGAATAGTGATTGGAAAGCCAATTTTTCCATTCCGCTTTCTAGTGCAATATCTTGAACATATTAGGGCGATTCAACTTCATCAAGTGTGATTTTGAAATGGACAGTTTCACGGGCGATAGAAAGTCGTTTTGGGAATTGAACTTGTGTGATATACTTTAGTGTTTGACGTTTCGACTACCATGCTGAAGTCATTATCGAAAACTGATAGATATATCTATGTCGATACTAGGTTTCGATTAATCAAAATTTCTATTATTCAACAAACCAAACTACAATATTTGCCTCGACTGTTTGTTTCGAGTTCGAATTACTGGTATATAGAATATTCCTCTCACAATTCCAGTCCGAATGTTGACATAACTGGGGTTGAGTTGAAAAACAGCAACTGCTGACACTCCGCCTTTTCTTGAATGAATGAAGTCGATTTATTATTATAACCCACTACGTTTCAGAGCCTCTCATAGTTGCAATACAGCCCTGTTATCGATATTGGATAATATCATAAGTTCAAATGACAAAATTCTGTTGACGTGCTGATTCTGCTCGACTATAGCGGAGTATTTGAAAATTGATCATAAAATCCCCACCCCCATGCTACATCTCGTGAGCCTGAAACAATCAATCTGATCAAAAATTATCTTACGAAAAGAGTTCAGATGGTTGAATATATAACTACCCTCTCCGCACCACTAGAAGTGAAAAATGGAGTTCGTCAGGGCTCGATTTTGGCCCCGTTATTATTTCGTCTATACACAAGTCTCCTTGCTGAGAGTCTCAGATACACAACATCATTTTTATGCAGATTCGTAAGTTTATCCTGTGCAGATACTTTCGATAAAGGTATCCAACAAATACCTCGCGACTTGAACAATCTATTCATGCTCTCTCACTTCTTTTGTACGGATAAAATTCTTTCAAATCACAGGTGATGTTTTTTGAAAGAGAAGTGTTAAAACGCGATTCAGTATTCGGCTCCATATCAAAATCGATAATGGAATATTGCCCAAAACAGATGTCGCTGAATTTCTTCGTATTTTTCCCGATGTCGACTTGAGATTTGGGAAAAAAATTAAGCATTCTATGAAATTTGCTTTGCTGATATTAAATTACCTCATGCTAGTATGAAAGAATGCGCAGAAAAGTCATCGTTCATTCCAAAAATAACTCACTAATTTTCCATACTTGAATCGAGTGAAAGGAACCGCCCAAATGAAGGTTTGTTATCCTTCCGACGGGAATCGGGTCCAGCACAGTTCCAAGAAGTCGCACAGACATGTCGGGATAGTCGACTCGCTTAAACGTGTCCAGTTTATATCTATTCGCAACTACTTTGAACTGTTCTAGACACGATCCCTGTCGGAAGGAAAACAAACCTTGTAAAAAAAATATCTTTGGATTAAATTTTCTACCTATATTTCGTGTTCGAAGTACAGTTTCATTTGGAATACACGCTGCGACTATTGAAAGAAGATTTACATAACACTCTCATTTCTCTTAAACTTTCAGGTGAGTAACAGAAAATAATGTATTCTTTTGAACTGCGTCATATAATGTTAGTCTTATGTGACGCCATATATTCCGAAGAAAACTGCTTCCTGCAAAGGAGATGTTGTAATTTGGTGGCGAGATACATTATTATTATTGGTCGGCTTATATCAAACGATTAAAGTATGGAAAATCCGTCATCAGCTCGCCGATAATACAATGTTAGCAGTTTCTACAGTTTCATCTAATTCAACTAATGTTGTTGAATAGTCAGGGTCAACAACCTCCACAGAAATGTGAAATACTTTTTGAGTTTTATAAGTATTCTGTTGCCTATCTGAACTTGTTTCTGTAATATTGGTCGAATCTATCTGAATTATTGATGAGTATCAATACTTCTTCAGGAGATGCCAACTTTCTTGGAGAAACCCGCATTAATTACAATTGTTTTCTGTTTGGTGTTTGGGTAGTTGAGCTCGAAGAAGATTTTGGTAGAACTATCATCAGATATAGTTCCTACTACCTAAGGGTGATTACAATGAATATATTTTTTGGTTTAGTATCGACTCTTCCCTCCCAAAGTGCAAAATTTGTCAGCGGAATGTGTCTATGAAGTGTTCTTGCTGATAATGAAGGTCTATATTTTACCTTTCAGATGGTATCCCGCTTACGAAAAAATCAAGTATCAAACCTTGAACTATTACTCTTTCCCAATGATTATTTTATCGTACAAATATGATCCTTCGGATTAGGCATTCTCAATTCGAAACAATGGTACTATCCATAAAATATAAACCTATTAAAAATTCGAGAAGTTTATTTATTGTTTCTTCCAGACGTTAACCTACACTTCGAGCATGTTCTCCCCAATTTGACGAGCAAAAACACTACTCTTACATGAAAAGCTCGCACGCACATTTAATCAGCTCCGATATGACTAATATTCGCATGACGCAGTGGCCCTCGCATTTCGTGTCCACCCCAATTATATCTTATCGACAACCCCTAAAATAGTCGTAAAAATACTTTCGGCTGCGATTTTCTCTAAAAATAATCCTGTTTGACATTTAGAAGTAATACTCAAAGCAGCAAATGTAAGTGGGGGAATGTCAGATTCCGCCTTTTAGAGTTGATGATAATAATTAATTACGGGAGTTTGATCTATGAGTGTTGAATATAGCACACGCAAGCGAGGTAGATAAATGCGCAGAGGAAAGATTCGCGATGAGTAGTGACTACTTTGAAGCTTTCACGATTTTTGACGATTTATATCGTTGGTTTTATGAGCCGATTACTTAGTTGTTTGGCTTTACAATTTTTCATGAGTCAGTCACGAAAATGCTCTAGTGCAACTGATGTTTACTCTTGTACTCATCGAATTTTTTATGATTTCGATAAGTTTGTAGAAATCGCTAACAAAAAGTACATAAAGTGAAAGTCTCAGATGTTGTTAATACAGACAGTTGTATCAACATAAGTTTTCTGAATTGGTATGGTTTGTGAAGGAAGATGTAACAGAAGTGAAGACCGCACAGTGACAAGTGAATATTTCTGCCAGTAAATCTGTAGAGGACTTCAGCCCCAGATAAATTGATGAAACAGCCCCCATCATATTATTAACCATAGTGACAAAGCGCCATATTCTGAGGCTCTTGTACAAAAAAGCCAACCTAGGATCTAAAGAAATTACTGTTATCGTTATATTATGATCAACTCATTGGGACTTTTGCTGGTCATTAAAAAAGAAAAAAATTCTAGGTATCTACACCTAGAATATAGAAAAAATCATCATAATGTGCAATATCTGCCATTTCATTTTGGAGAGAAGTGAAAAATATAGTTAAAATTCACGGCTTCACAAGGAGAATAATGCCAAATCATAACCGCTATCTTCTCGTTACAGCACGACCAATACAATCAGCAGTTTTCATTTTCGCTCTAATCGGAGCGACGAAAGTTAAAACCTACTAAGCCGTCTTAGGCCCGGTCTTTTCACCTCCAGATATCCTACAGATAAACTAACTGACGGTTAGAATATTCTTTTGTTTATCGTTAAGTGATAACAAAAGCATATTCTAACATTCAGTCAATCTATCCTTAGGATATCTGGAGGTGAAAAGACCGGGCCTTAGTGGAGTGGACTGTTTTTTGATTTTTGTTGGTCCTGTGCAACAGGATCTTGCCTAGAGTGTCAATTTCATGCTGACGATTCCAAAGGATATATATATATATATATATATATATATATATATATAACCCAATTTTATGATGTGTGTAATTACTAGACTTTCAGCATTTAACTCACTTTCACTATCTACCCGAACAAGTTAAAGAAGATGTGTAACCGTAATAAGTTTTCAATATATTTGGCTCTCACAATTTCTGGCTTCATATTAAGGACAGAAAAAATGCCAATATAGCAGCAATATTCGGGAAATATTTTATCCCTACAGATTATTCAACTCCTCCTCATATTATGAATGTTTCCAAATGTGTACCATAAATAATATAAAAATGTGAATTCATACAGTCGTATAAGTTATAAATTTTCAAATAAAAAATGAAATTACATTGTCAAGTACTGCGGTTGAACAAAATTCCACGGTTGCTTCTACGGATAACTTCTACTAACATGAACGTTTTCAATAGTCTATTAATAAGTACAAGTAGCATTCACGGTCACATGGAAGTCCAGGAAATTACTATTCGTCTTTGTACCAGGGAATTTCAATTTTCATTGCACGTCGATTTTTTTTAAATCATCAGTTTTCTGTTCATGCATACGACATTGACGGGTTGGTTGTGTAATATCAAACCTGAATTGGTGATCGTATTGATGAGGAACTGCTGTATTTTGTGTAGTATTCATATTGGAACAGATACGTTTTCAGATAGAAGATCCGAGATTCAGCATTAATGAAGAATTCCATAAAAAATATTACTATGCAGAGTATTTACACAAACCAATACCAAATTGATACAAAGTTTCTTTTCAAAAATGCATTGTGTTTCAAATTTCTCTTTGAAAATATCCAACGAATAATTGGAAAATATTGAATATTTCACTATAATATTGGTAAAAACGGATTGTTTCGGAGAGATTGGAGATCTTTTAGTCCCATTTGCACGGCACTATCCAGATGTCATGTTTTAGTTTTTAGTTTTTTATTAAGATGTAATATCTGGATTGGTTACACCAGCCGATCCGGTAGCATTGTGGATTTTTTTGGGTTTGGCCTACAGTTGAAATAGCAATTCACGGTAAAAATCAGTGAGGCCCCAGAACGTTTCGGCACCCGAGATGATTAGACGACCCTTGCCCGCACAAGGCTCTGCCTTCTGGGCGCACTCGTAAGCAGAGTGAAAAAAAAATTCTGTCTTGGATCATACTCAGATAACCAATGCAAACAATATATGATATAATTTTTGGAGAAGATTGCATAGCTAAAAAGTGGGGATCTAGAGTCGACTTGCCCCACTGAATGGTGATACACTCAATTTTTCTTTGCAGGTGATATCATGAGATTTATTGAAGAATATCGATTATTTCAGTGGTTCTGGAAAAATATTTGTTATTATTGAATATCAATACCCCATATTTCAAAATTGTACATTTTTTTAAAAGAATCTTTTAAATCACCTCGTGATCCTTTTAGTAAATGCCTCTGTAGCCAAATGATAGAAACTGCAATAAAAGAAACATTGTCTTGTGATTTTTATGAATTCTCTCGAAACCCAAAAAGCATGTGTTTGAAGCCAAGGGGCCATTACATCCATTACCCCTTCGGATAAAGTCCGTTAGAGGAAACATTTTATGGGATAGTGAGAACGATCCCTACTTGCGACGCAGAAATCATACTCATTCCACAACAATAAATCATCATCAGAGACGCAAAAATTACACTAGGTATATAAGTCCGAGGCATAATGTGAAAGTTTGTTTATACGACAAACCGTTGAGAGATAATCTCCATCTGAGTAATTTCATTGATTGTAAGTTTAATTTTTCCATCATATCATAACTTTTCTCTTAGGTATTTTAAAACATTCGATGTGGAAGTGAAACATTTCTCAATTGAGGTCAGGTACTCCTGAAAAGCCGTATGAACGGAGTCGGGTCTTTATCACTACTCATGCTTAGCTTCTTTCAGACTTTCGAATGTATAGAGAAGATATTATCGTCATGTAGATCCTACGATTTCAAATTGCCCCACTAAGACTGTGATTTCAACTATTCTTCGTTACTTAGATTTGTGCGAATTTTTACCAAGTGTTTCATATGGAAACTTGACAACTCGACTTCGAGAATTTGGACCACTGATACTCAATCGAAAATATCGTGTACCAAATCAAATGGAAAGAGGAGTTATTGTTGAAAAGGAATTTCAAATGTATGTCTGACATGCTGAACATAAGCTGAATATTTCCCTCATATATAAAATGTCCCATAAGAGCAATGCAATTATCGAAAACTTACAGCTGGGTTGGATGGAAGAGCAAGTCCTGTTTGTATCATTTATGATATGATCAGGAATTGAATCCTGCCTTTTGATAGGGTTTCATTTTTATTTGCACATCTACATTGTATTCTGATTATTCCTATCAATAAAATCTATTATTATTATTATCAAGTCACCATAACAACACATTTGAAACCGTATCGCTAGACACCAGTAAACAACACAAATAAATGTCAGATAGACTTCAAAATTAGAAAAACATTTCGCGTTCTGGTGAGTGCTGCATACAATCTATAGAGGAAAGTATAAATGAACAAAAAATAACATTTCTTTGAGAATTTCTTTATTCGTGAAATATTCCAATAAATTACATTCGTGCATAAAAATGACCAGATAATTTTGCATTCAAGCGTGATATCTTATACAAATTGCATTCGGTTATTATCATATTTTGTAAAAGAGCCCTCGTCCTTCGGACTCGGGCACTTTCGCCAAAATATGAAAATGAACTTGCAATTTTTAGATATCACGCGTTCTTGTAAAATTAACGATAATTTTTATGCACTCGTGCAATTATAACCGAAAATAAACCTAGTCGTGGTGAATTTAATTTACAAGTTTCGAAATTATCTGAATATCAATACAAATCTGAGGGGAAAACTTAAATAGTTCAGTGAAAATGCGCACAAACTGTGAATATTCCCCCTTTTACGAGAAGCCCACAGGGCAAACCAGCTCGTAATGAGAGAATTTGTGGAAATATCCTGGAAACGATGAGTAATTGTGCTATTACTTTGCCTGTTTACCAGTTAGAGCAGGTGGCGTAGTAGGAAAGTGAATTACTGGGATAATCTGTTAGGCAGTTATAACTCGTCGTGGAAGATTTCGTGTTACTAGTTCAGGAACGGCCTCGAAACTTCATAGCACTGTTTCAAGAAAGTACAAGTCTTGTAGCTACAAGAGAAAGACAATGCAGGTACAGGTAAAAAACGAGTAAAAAACAATCATTTATCATCGTGTTTCTTTGTGTTTCTCTTGTAGCTACAAGACTTGTTTGTTCATGAAACAGGCCCCTGGTGCTTTACAGTAGCAATTCAATTCATTACTTTCAGATATATACACTCAATATTACCTATTAAGTTATGCTTTTCTTAGTGTTGTATATTTTTTGGACAATAATGACAGCTCTTTGAAAAATAATCAAACGCATTGGTACTTTTTTCAAGATTGGATAGCTCTCTTTCCCAAATGGTTAGCGATAAAATGCACTAGCAATAATTTTGAAATGAAGTATCAACTTTTCTGAAGATGTCAAATTCATTGAGGAAGCGTGCGTTCAATGCAAATGATTTTACTTTCGTAGGTATAATACCAAAGGTTCACTTCGTTCCTATGATATAATGGTATTGCATTCGACAATTTTATAGTACTGCTCTTTCATCAATATTTTTCCTACATCTAATATATTATTTTTCCAATTGTTTTTTTTTTCGCTCTGATGCAGATATAATAAACTGTTCAAAATCAGTTTTCTTGCATGATGTTTACAGAATTCTGAAGATGCTCGTCGAGTGTGAGTGTTGACAGTTTGATATAGTAATAATTGAAATATCCTTTAATTGCTACCCTTGACACCTATCGAACCCCAAATTTTTGAGTGTCGTTGTCAAAAACAGCGGCTGAGCTTTGGAAATTTTTGCTTACGAAGTTTTGACCAAAGCTTACAATCTTTATGAGTGAGTTGATGCAAACTCATACAATTTTGTCTGTGCAATCAACAGAGTCTAGTGCCTCACGAAAATAATGCTTATAACGAGAAAGTATTGGTCGACTATGATTTTTACTGAAGAAAATGTGTTCCGAGAAATTATATAAATGTTCATAGAAAGAAAATAACCTATATAAACCGCAACAAACAATCACCATCCTGTTGTTTTTCGTCGAATTGATTCAATATGTATGTTCTCAACATTCAAGAATAAAATACTGCCATTTGAAGGTAAAGGGCAGTAAGTAACAAACATAGCAGTAGCTGCTGAATCTTCAGTAAAACACAAAATGAGAGAATTTTCTTTTTTGTTTAAAAATAATACATTTTCAATAACGTTATTCGATATCTTTGTATTTGAAATCGAAATGAAAATGAATTATGTGAAACAAAAAAGACTTATTTGGCAAGAACTCGAAATTGTTATCATGGCACTTACTGCTGCTTACTTTAACGCGGCAGAATAGCTTATAGCTTTAGAGTATGCGATCAAACTAGTATGTATCCCCTGATAATACCAATTTGGATGAAAAACGTGAATGTCATTCCACAAAAGAGAAATAATTCAAAATTAATGGTTTTCACATCAGGTACCGAGTACAATACTGATAACGACCGAGGGGAAATGTGTCCCAATATATTCCTTGTAATAATGAGTCGGACTTACCTGGGAAATTGTATGAGAGTTAATTGATCAGCTCGATACCTCCGATAGCTGGGACATCGATATCCGGATCCACAGACCCGGCGAAGTGGAAAATTTGGGAAGGGTTTCATTAATTATCGTCGAATTTCCAAATTGATCTGAAGTGGGCAAGCTCTCTGGTCGGTAGTCAAATCGTTGATGAATTAATGAAAATTTGATTAAGTAGTGAAACAGGATGAAGTTTTCGAAGATGGTGTTCAATGTTTATTTTCAATCGGATTAATGAAATTGATGGATTAATTAATGCTATTGAGATTAATATGGGTGTAATGACGTATAGATCGAAATAATTTTTTTGATTCATGTTCCTCGCTCAACATATCACTTGAATGTGGTTGTAAATATTCTTGAGTGTTATCGGATGTAATTCACTCTATTGACAGCTGCCAAATAACTTATCACATAGGAAAAATTGAATGAAAAGTTTTTTGACGGGTTTCAATAGAATAATCTACGAATACACCTATTAGGTTGGTGTTAGGATAATTAATATCTACGAAAAGTTTCACCAGAAGTTAGTACCAATTCCGCTTGATCTGTGTATCCTTGATTGCAATTTGCCCTTACGAGCTGTATTTTGATAATGTATTCGTCACTGTATCTGAGCATATTATTGTTCTGGTGAAAACAAAACATGAGAATATTCCATCAGAACCATCCTGTCATTAATCAACTAAGTGGTAGAAGAAAAGTCCTGATTTGGGGTGTAACGATTAGTACTTACGTCATGCGCGGACTTTGAAGCTTCAATTTATTGGAAAAGAATTTGAAATGAATTAATATTCTTCCTTTTCCCCCAATGAGTGCAGATCCTTTCCCATAATAGTTATATTTCGTCATTAACATACTTTAAACTAAGGGGTTCTAATGATTAGCTGAACACACTTGAGTCAAAGTTGAAATATTGTTATATCATCGGTGTGAAAACTTGCGTCTTTCTGTGTCTTTTTCACATTGAATTTCAAGAATGAAACAGTTTTTTCCAAAAGTTATTGCCAGTTTTTTGAGAGTTCTATCATAAGACGTAAACAATTTTCTAGTTGTCTACAATTTATATGTGATCACATAATTTTCCATATACGTTACTGTCGATTCCAAAGCAGTACATATCAAGAACATTTCCTGAAACCATTATTACTCGTTTTTTTTGTATTGTCACCGGTTTTGGCACCCTGAAAAGTATTGAAATCCAAACGGTCAAATTTCGGCCCGAAAGGCAATTGCTTGTTGAGTGGATGCCAATTCTGGTAGGTTGGTACACCAACCGACCCGGTAGCACAGTAGGTTTTCTGGGTTATCCTACACTTGAAGTAGCAAATGCGCTACCGTAATATCAGTAAGATGCCACAGAGCGCTACGACATTCATAAACATTTGAGTGTTTGACAAGGGGAACTATAAAATAAAAATAAAATGCAACCCTCTCTTGGTGACATCTTGAAGGTAAGCCTGGAGAGAAGAGTACTGTACTTTTTCCTATATCTGTAATTCATTATATCAATTCCATGTTGCTCAAATCTTCTGTTGAGTTGTTTTTCAGTTAAATGTGAAATATTTCCCTCATAATTTCAATAATCAATAATTATATGTGCCCAAAGTGTTTTTCATCTTCACTGGACCACATGTTATACTAGATATTGATGAATAATTTCAATGTTTTGAAACTTTTGAATACAATAAAATTTTCTGCGGTACAGTTATCACCATCAAATTAGTTAATAGGGATGAACAGTTCGAAGAGAATCGGTAAGTCTTCATCGAGGAAAAAGAAATGGTGAATGCACAATTTTCATTTTTTCGGATATAACATTTCAATCCATTCAACTTGAATTCAAACTAGAAAACTTTCACGAGATCGATAAAAATAGCATGCTTTCCAGTAATGGCTCATAGAGAAATGAAAAAAGTCTAAGAAATGCAATTTCAACAAGACATTAAAACGTCAAAATATTTTGTACGCAAATGACGAACTTCGTGATTTATCGTATCGGACGCGTTACGTCGCAATAACTGTGCATTTAGTCAAGCGGTATATTGCCATTTTTGGGCAATACACCACTCCGCTCAACTGTTTGTTGAATCATCTCTTGTTTTTAATCAGCTTCTATTCAATTCGAATGTAAGAGCTCGAATGAACAAGAAAAAATGAATTTCCGCGCACCGATACTCATAAATAACACATATTCATACATTTTACGTGTTCGAAAGCTTGTTCAGTATCCGTGCATTGAAAAACTGGTATTCCAGGATGTGTTCTGATCCTGTTTTATGATGTGTTGGATGCTATTTTTAAATATATCCAATCACATCAAACTTGCCTTTCTGTTTTCATTCCCAACAAATTTTTCCGAACAGATTCAGTAGAGTAATATTTGGAACGTCGTTATAGTCATGAAGTAACGATTTTACCAATCGGGATCATCATCTCAGAGTGAGAATTATTGAAATTGTCACTTTGTTCAGAAATCATTTCATTTTTAATAGATTTTTGCTGCAAAGGGAAAAATCGTAGGGTAACGACGTTAACTTTCCAAGTATTACTCTTCAACTGGGATTACATGTAAATGTATAGCAGATTTCGGTTCATTGTACCATTTTCACAAGTTTAATAAGAGTTGATTTATTGTGTTATATACCCATGCAGTTCATCATGAAGTTTAATTCTGGTTCACATATTCTTCACTGTATGAATATATCCCCTCAATTCAACATTGTTTAATGAAGAGTCGTTCAAAAATTTGACAAGTAAAATATTATAACACAAGGGCAAAATATGACTGAGTTCTTTCCGCTTGACGGCCTAATTGTCCTAGGCATCTTGAAAAACAATATAGTAATTCACATAATATTGCATTTTCAGGAATATAGTTAATTGAAAAATAGCGTATCACACACAGAAAAAAAGACATTTTTGGTCGAGTGTGCCAACTCAGTCATTTTTGCCCTTGTGTTATAATATACAATTCGGTATAGTTCAGAGATGAAAGCAAGTTATGTAATCAGTTTGTGGAAATATGTAAATTTCTGGAATCGTCATGGTGAACAATTTTCTTCTAGGTTTTTTTAAGTTATATTTGAGGAACGTTCTTAATTTGAATGTTCAACTCAAAATGCACTCAAATGCAGATGGTATTAGTAATTGAAAATTTAGTAATTATTATGAATTTATAAAAGATACTATTATAGGGTATTTACTAACAGTTTATCCATGTAATTAGGCAATAATGGTCTGTATGGGTAATAAATGAATAAATAAAATAAATAAAAATAAATAAACATTTGAATAAAAATTACTTCAAAATCAATGGATTACTTTTGATAAGGTTGAATATCTTATAATGATCATTTCAACTTCGTGTTATTGATACGTTTTTTGGTTTGAAAGTTATGGACAGATCTGATTGCCACAGTGGTTTTCAAAGCGTTGCAAAAACTATGACTATGCTGTTCCTGAGAACCTTTGACAAAGCATGTTTCTCTGATACCAATGATCAACCCCATAATTGAAAGTCTCAAAGGGTAGTATTTACTGAAGTACGTACTATTTTCATTGCCTTCCATAACATCCGTGATTTTATATTCGAACAATTTGTCTCACATGAAGTTCTTCAACTGTGTGATAGTCTTTGATATACGAAAAGATACGTCGAATGCTGAAATCTTGTCCGAGCATGGATCACTTTTCCAGTGCCACCCGCCTAAATCCTTGAAATAACAAGCTTCATAGATGATTACGTTCTGTGCACGTGATACAAATATTTGCCAAATCGATTTTTCCTTGGGTATATAAAAGTAAAGCTATAATGCACGAAATATGCCGCTTCAGTTCCTTCCTTGGTTTTTGCTTTTTATGTGGAGTTAATGAGGCTTGTAAATATAGCTGACACTTTCACTGGGGGGCCAGGGAGATCGATGAGTTTTCTCCTTTGAAATGTCATCGCTAAAAGGATGATTGGGTGAAAGTTCAAACTGGAAATACTAATCTGTATATCTTCCGGAAAGTTTTTCCTCTTGGAAAACCTAGTGCGTGATTGGACACGTTACGCAGTATCAAAACGAATCGAATGAAATATAGACATACACACGCTATAAAAATGATGATCATTTCACACTATCGCTTATAATCTGAAACACCATTTTAATTATTAGTGTTCTGTATAAAGTCCACGGAATTCGAAGGGAAGGAAGGTTTCGATGTTTCATCCGCTTCTCCCCTCTTTTTTTGAACAACTTTTCTCCATAATGCCAAACTGAATATACTCAATCTAACTGTGCTTATCAAGGAGAACTACATCACGAAATCAGTACATTTACTATAACCAAATCAAAATTCCACGAAGGGAACACAGGTATCTTGTTTTTATCATTATTATTTATGTACACAGCAATTTGATGTCGTGGATCCCTATCACAAAGAACCTAACTCGATGTACTGTGCTGCTGATCGTTAATTAGGCCTACTTACGAAAATTGTTGCCATGTCTTACTGACATCTTGAAGCTACTGGATTCTGTTGTTTGGTAATACTGCACTTGAAAACCCACTGATATTAATAGTGTGTCAATTATTTCTCAATAGAACAGCTATAATGTGGGATACTTCACCGGGAGAAGTATTTTCTCATGAGATTTATTTCTCTTCATGTTTGCAGATGCATCATCTACTCTTGCAGTTATCTAATGAAATGTGAATAAGTTGATTTTTTTCCTTCAGTGCAGACGGATCTTTACATCATTAATAATGCCAGTTTTGTGAATTTTAATCGTCATCATGTAGAAATGTAAGATCAGTCATGAACATTTCCACTCTGCTTGTATTGATTTGTTGATAACTTATCAAAAATTCTCTTCCTATCCTAGATTGTGGGACCACTCGGAAAGTTCAATAAGTCAACAAAACAAAGAGGAAATGAAACAATTCTGGAAAATTAATATACCGTCCGATGTTCACATTATTCACGAATCATGAACGTCCCAACAATACGTGGAGCTATTTCGAACCCTTTACGATCCTGATATATATCAAAGTCTAATTTAGAATTCTGATAGGAAGGGCACACTATTGCGATGAAATCGCAATACTCTCGAAATCCTGTAATAACAATGCTGTTATTGGGAAATGCTCTAACCCCAAAGAGGATTTTATTGGTATTCGCTTTTTAGGTGTCATTTTGAATTTTATAGCAGTCGTACATATCTTTTGGAATTAGAGTAGTAATGATTCATTTCATCTTTCCCTGTGTACAGAGATAAAACAATGTATCGAAAAACTATATGAAGGAGTTCAATTTCCCTTTAACCTTGACATATTTTACTTCTTGGTCACATGGATGAAATATAATAACATTTGAAATAACAGTTGATAATGATAATATCACGTTCTGGAATAGTCCTAGATGGAAAATCAATAGATCATTCGATGAAATACATATACACAATATCTAATTAAACATATGAAAGATTTCGGTGACTTGCAATATTTTCACATGATGATTGTTTGAAATTCATTAGCCCCTTTTTTGCATTTGCCCAGGACTTTGGTAACAAGGAATTCATACAGCCGCTCTTTTCTCAGTATAAATCCCGTCATTGATGACTTTTTCCAGAGATCAATTACCCTCACACCCACCTGGAGCCCAATTTTTGACCCTTTTCGTTATTTATCTACTACGCTATCACCAAGATAGAACGCATCTGACTGGTTACACGTTAGCAATAACGAATACGTTATCATAACGAAGATTGTCAAAAATTAAGCCCCTGATATATTGCACTTGACGTGAGCTTCGCTTTCAAGGTTAGCATGTTCAGGAGAAAAAAATACCTAGAGAAATCTACCTTGTTTTCCACTTTCTCTTTCAAAACCCCAATCCTTTTCAATAAGTAAAGCCCCACTCAGTTTCCAGTTGGTATTAACTAGAATTCTTAGAGACTTATTTTGGAGTCTGAATATTGAATGTGTTTGCTCAGAAAAGTGTGCC
Source organism: Zygogramma bicolorata (assembly GCA_032362365.1). Lineage (NCBI taxonomy): Eukaryota > Metazoa > Arthropoda > Insecta > Coleoptera > Chrysomelidae > Zygogramma > Zygogramma bicolorata. The sequence goes on along the minus strand of JAVJAQ010002783.1, from coordinate 429,391 downwards.
ATTAAAATATAAAATAAAAATATTTTGGTAACATCATCCGTGGTATATCGCTAACTCTTCGATTATATTATATATCATTCTAATTCAAAAAAAAATCGATAGGAGAACAGAAGACTATGGAAGATTTTTGAATTGATAGGGTGATGCTATCCCATGCAAGGATGGATTACGATGAACTTTCTGTGGGAACATCCATGATGTGATGTAAGATTTTCGAATCTTTTTTGTGCCCTTGTGGATATACGACAGTTGTCACTCCATATCACAGTAAGGGTATTATTCTATCCAATAAAATCACGGATAATATCAGTTCGTTTGGGGTTAATGGAGTCTTGTGGTCCCAGCCGCTGACTCCGGTTGCTGTTTGGCCTGATGTTGAACTATTGGTGGTAGAAGAACATCTTATCCCAGTTGTTTTTTGATTGACTTCAATTAGTAGGTAGGTAAGCATGTCAGAGCTTAATCTATGACTTGTCGTTCAGTCGTAGAGGCAATGATATCCAGAATGAAGTATTATAAATATATAGCAGTCTTTCTTCAAAACTGCATAACTTCCTTCGAACTCCTCTACAATTATTCATCACTTTATATCCGATGAATGTAATTTCCCACGAATTGCGAATGACATTCCTACTATTAGAGCACAAAATTGTAGAGTAATTGGTGGGGTTGGCAACGTATTGTAATATATTCCGAATATAATTACATCTTACCTCCCTCTTGGTCGATAGTATTTCCTTGACAGATACCGTCTAACTCACTTTGAATTTTCGCTCTTCGGCAACGTTTCAGTCCATTAAAATGGAGCCGGGATATTTGGCGGTCTGAAAGTTCTAGGCGTATTGTCGTCACGAAATATTTTCGGTGGAAAAAATCGAAGGGACAGAAATTCAAATAATGAGGAGGGATGGGGTGAGAAAAACGAAAGAAAAATAATCAAAAGGAAATGCTTGCGGTGCGAAGAATTTTCCACGCCTTGAGAAAACGATCTAAATGTAGTCTCAATTACTGTGCCGTCTGCATTCGCCCAAAAACATATTCACCTGAGTATTGACACGGAGCTTTGATCGCTATTTTGATTACATTGATAGCGAAATCCATTTGACAAACATCGTGAAGTGGAAACCTTTTTTTTGTGGTTCCAGTGATAGTAATTCATCTATTGAGCCTTTCCCTCGAATGAACACCCCCCTTAGTGTTCGAGGCTTCTGCAATCATTCTTTATTTCTTAGCCAATTACAGAAAATCGAATGTTCTGTACTCACGATAGGACTAAGGTAGGTCAAGATCGATGAAAAATACCCAATTATAATTTTCCACTGTCGATATTTAATTGGAAAATTTCTCTCCTCATTCATTTTTAAAACCTGCCTTCTGCACGCACTCGTGGTTGTATTCAAAACGATGGAATATAAGATGGAAAATGAATTCAGGTTTCGGATTCGGATTCAAAAAATATTTCTGTGATCTTTGATGAGCTTTTATTTGATATCCTTGAAAACTGGTGTTCGACGTGAATCCATACTAACATAAATACTTTTTTCATCCTATACAAACTATTCAATGGCTCGACTTTGGGTTGGAAAGATTGATGATTCAAATTGTTTCGCTTTTAGCAAAATCTATAGATGTCTTTATCAATACCCCCTTTTGGAAGTGAAGTTTCTTCAACCGATTGCAGTGAATTCTGCAACTTTAAACATTTTCTAATAATTCAAGACACATTGCTTTTCTGTAGTTAACAATCATCAATCAATTATGACTAAAAATGGTAGGTTCAGAAAGCTTAAGCAATACAATTAATTGCTTCACACTTTTAGGAACATTTAGTTGAACCGGCCGATGGAAATCAATATTTAACTTATAAAAAATGCTGGACTAGTCCATTTTCGAGGTTGCATGAAAGAGCGCTATTTCTTCTTTCCTTTCAGAGAAAAGCGAATGCTGTCTTTTGCTACCTAGGGTCGACATATGTATATTGAATTAATGTATGTAGCTAATTATGTTTTGAATCTGTTCATCTCGTCTGTTCTCGTGGAGAAGTGAAATCATTCATTATTATTATTCAACGCAAAATACTTCAGTTCTCTGTATGATTCACACTACATTTTTTTTACCTGCTTGAAAAAGCTGTTATCTTAGCACGTGTCTCGATTTTGTTAATATATTTATAGAGAGAATCGTATGGAAAACTGAATAGTATTTTGTGACTTCTGTGAAACATGTATTTATTTAATTCAATTTTGTTGGAATCAATGAAAAAAAGTTCTCATTGAAGTAACAGACTAATAATTGTTTCTATGTCTACTCAATATGAAGGAAAATATGGTTTCCATTACAATTTTCTCTTCACACACCCCGTGTATTCCTTGAAACCCAGACAAGTTGCTTTCTTCATCCAAAATAGCTCCTCCCTGAGCTGAGTGGACATATGAAAAGATTGTGGAAATCAAGAATAGCAAACGTTTCAAAAATTGTATCAGTTGATCTGCTTTGAATATTTACATTTCAATGTAGTCGTTCACAATGAGTATCTGAAGTTCTGCTTTTCTTTTTAGGTCGATTTGAAGAAGGATGCGCTTTAGAAAAATTCTCGTTAATTTTTTTTGCCTAATCAGCTTTCTAATACCGAATCTATATAATACATTCTGATCGGGTTGGGTTTAAACTGCCCTTTCTCGAACACGGGGATTATACTTAAAAACTTCGATAATTGTGGACTGTATTTCTTATGATTGCTGGGTTTCAATTGGGAATTTTTGCAAGACCAATGAAAGGGCCCAGAAAGCCTACCGGGTCAAACATTCGAGCAGTTATTGACAACGCCTTGCGCTTGGAAGGGGTATCATTGTAATAAATTTTCGGTAAAGGAATACCTAAATTGTCAGAACAAGGATTCCAAAATAAAACTAACACCTTGTTAGGGTTGTCTTCCATTTTTATTTCGTATTGAATTGGATCAGGAGATTCACAATATTTTTTCCTGAACTGTGAAGAATTGGATGACCATTTGTGTAGTCGAAAACCTCCGGAATTTAACAAACTATTGAGTTGATGATAAGAATCTTCTAAATCGGAAAGGGAATCTGTGCCATGGAGCACATCGTCCACGTACGTCTGTTTTAATAATGCCTTTTGGGCTAACGGGAAACCTTTTGAATTGGAAGCGAGCTCCTTTAGAACTCTGGTTGCTAACAAAGAGGAGGAAGCAACTCCATAAGTCACTGTGGAAAGTTGAATACATTTTAGCTCTTCTTGGGGGCAGTTTCTCTACAAGATGTTCTGAAAATGTCGTTGCGACGGATTTATTTCAATTTGACGGTACATTTTTTCAACATCGCAGGTCAGGACATAAGAATGCTGACGGAAACGGCAAAATATATCATACAAATCTGGCTGTACTTGATAACCCTTGTGTAAGATATCATTCAAAGAAACTCCAGTAGAAGTTCTACTGGAGCCATCAAAAACTACTCTGAGTTTCGTGGTTTCACTAGACTCTTTGATTACGCAGTGATGAGGAAGGAAATATTTAATCTCAGCGGCCTTGTCGGTGGGATTAAACGGAATATATGTGGCATGGTTCAATGATACATATTCATCAATAAAATTTTTATAAGTGGAAAATAATTCTTGATTATTTTGGAAACGTTTCTCTAAACTGATAAATCGCCTTTTCGCGATATGGAAGGAATCACCGAGAGGAATCTTATCAGTGGGACATTTGAACGGAAAATCTACTTGGAACCTACCACTTTCAAGACGCACATGCGTTTGAATAAAACTTTGTTCAGCAAGCTCTTCGTCTGCTGATAAGGACTTAAACTCTGAAAGTTCTTCGACTTCCCAGAATTTCGAAAGAATTTCGTCTAATGAGTCTGTGGATTCGCAGGCATTTTGGCAAAAGAGTGAAACTTTGTTTTGTTTCGGAACATTTTGAGGAGGCAACTGTCCTCCAATAACCCAGCCGAGCCTCGTCAGCTGAAGGGTAGGAAGTTTGGGACCTAGCCTGTGGATTTGTGGAAGTATAATGTCGTAATAGGAGTCAGAGCCCAGGAGAATGTCCACATCGGACGGAATGTGAAATTCGGGATCAGCAAGTCTGAATTCTGGCGGAATATTCAAGCTATTATATATATGTTCAGAAGAATTCTGGGTAATTTCGAAGTGATTACCGGGAGTACTGCACAAGACACCTTGGGGATAAAGTTCTCATGAGTATTGGAACGGATAACAATATCTAACATTTTGTTAGAAACAGTAGGAGTGCATTTTATGCCAGAAAATTGAAGTTGACTATCGTAAGCTTTATTATTCAATTTTTTTACGAATTTTTCTGAAGCGAAGGAACATTGACTACCGTTGTCTAGGATCAACCGAGCTTTAACGGGATAACCGGTTTCGGAAAGAACATCTACGACCGCTGTGGCCAGTAGAATTTCATGATCTTTTTTATCTACAAGAAGTGAGGATGGCATCGAAGGTGCCGAAGAATACCCTTGAGGTTCAGGCTCAAGAGCTTGGAAGTTTGCTGTGTTGTCAGCATTTGGGGATGGAGAATTAAGAGGAGAAGAACGCCAATTTTGGCTGGAACTTGTATTTTGGACTGATGTAGGAATTGCCCCCCTACTATTTTGAGGTCTGGAACTATCTCTCGGAATATAATTTGAATTTTGGGAATTTTTTGGAACATAACCTTGGGAAGAATTTTTGTGGAGTAGTGTGTGGTGTTTTTTACCACATATGGTACAACCTTTAGACTTACACTCTGTCAGCAGGTGTTTTCCACCCAGACAGTTGAAACAGAGTGATAAGGACTTAAGAAAACTGTATTTTTCATCAGTACTAATTTTGGAAAATTCATAACATTTATAAATATCATGATCAGGAACTTTATAGAACCAACAAGCTCGTCGTTTACTTGTCGGAGAACTACTATATACATGTAATGCCATTTTTGAACTTGCCCTTGAGATCTTTTTTGATTTTAACTCAAGAGACGCGGAATGGAAGGAAGGAGTCAAGGATTCTAAAGCACTGCATCTGGCTTCAACGATTTCAAAATCCTTCCTTTAAAGTAGGATTAACTCTCAAATCTCTACTGGACTGATACTCTTTTTTAGTACCGTAATCTAACTTTCTCATGACAACATTAAGAATAATTAAATCCCAATGTTCAACTGGGCATTTCAAATTTTTCAAAGCATCTAAATTCTTTCGAATATTTACTAAAAATTCTCTGAGGGAGGAAAAAGGACATTTTGTAATGTTCGGACAATCCATTATGGAATTCATATGTGAATTTATAATAGCTATACTATTTTCGTACCTTTTTTCTAAAATATTTATAGCAATTTGAAAATTTTCATTTGTGATTTCAAATGATTCAATGAGAGACAAAAGCTCTCCCTTCATATAAGAACGCAAATAAATTAATCTTTGAACATCAGTTAAGGAATTGTTATTTTTTATCAGAGCAGTGAACAATTGAAAACGGAGCCCATTTTGCATAATCACCCTCAAATTGTGGTATGGGAATTTGAGGGAGTTTTACTCGTCCACTTTGTTCATTGAAGGCAGGTACAGATTGAATATCATTCGGAAAAGAAGGAGGAGAAAGAGGAGTAGGAGGAACAGTTAAACTGTGAATCTTTTTTCTAAGACTTGAAACGCATAAATCAAAATTATTTTGAAAACTATCTCTATCTTCTCTATCAGATTTTTCTAAATCTAATTCTTCAATTTCATCCTGAGCATTAACATATTTAGTAATTTCAGTTTCTAAATTATCTAATTTAGTTTGAAGGAGAAACAAATCATTTTCGGACTCTAAATTCTGAGTAACCCAAGTTTGGGTTCGTATAATTGCGGCTTTTGCCTTTTTTCTCTTTTTCTTTAAGGACTGCATTATGTGTTTTGAATCAAGAAATCGTGAAGTTATTTATCAATCTAAGTGGTACAACTATTCTAAATAGAAAGAACCACGCAGGATTCTGTGGAGGAACACTGTGCTTTTGCCTTTCGCGATGTGGATTTAAATTTTCACTTACGGCACAAGCTTTTTTCGACACTGAACATTAGCCTAAATGTTCTTGCTAAATTGGAAGACGTAAAGTTTTTTAGACAAAGCAATAAATGCACTAGAACATAGGATATAAATCAACTCAATCAAATATAAGTATGCGCAAAATAGCAAAAAAAAACAATGTATCAAAGAAAATTGCATGGAAGAATTCAAATATGTACAGTGAATCAAACTGTGTAATAAATCAAAAATGTATAGCAAATCAAACTGGTAAGTAAAGTCGACTTTATTTAAAATTTCATAAATCGCTACGGGAAAAAAAAGGGCTGTGAAATTTTCAATATGACCCTGGAGTCTGAAATCAATTACTTCAAATTAGTTTTTCGACGGAAAAAGAATCAACTCTTTTTAGAGCGTTTCCTGGAAGGAATAAATTATTTTAAATTAAGTCGACTCAATCAAATAGGAGAGAGCAAATGCCAAACAAACATGTAGGAAACACACAACAATATCTTATATCTAGATCAACCTGCAAGAAGATATAATTGGAAGCAAAAAGAAACGGCAAAAATGACTTTATAAGAGTTTTTGAATATTAAGAACACTACGCTGTGCGCTCGGCGGAAATGCTTTCTGGAGCGAAACGTTACCGGCCAGGTGACGATATCTTCTAATGGAGCTGAAAACTTGGGAATTGTATTTTTGTTATACAACTAGGGAATCCGAATAATCGGGAACAAAATGTTCAGCATCCTGGCTCGAAAGGACCAAATGATCGGGTTGGGTTTAAACTGCCCTTTCTCGAACACGGGGATTATACTTAAAAACTTCGATAATTGTGGACTGTATTTTTTATGATTGCTGGGTTTCAAAATAATTTAACGCTGAACCAATTTCATCAAACCAATATATTCAGATATCTTCAACAGCGACTGATTCGTAGGAACAGGTAAGAATTGGACTCTGGCAATTGCTTCTCATGCGATAGTCAATGGAAAATCTACTTACAGGATAACAGGATATTCATTCATCAAAAACACAAAATGCACAATGCCTTACTAGTTGTTACTGATTACGGAAAATTCACTATTTTTAATAATGAATTGGAGAAGTACAAACGCCGACAATTACTCGAGCGTCGTGGATCTGACAGGAAAGTAAACAAAACTCAGATATCAATTGTCTTCATATAAAAATGTAAGTTACATCAACTGAGCGCGCTCAGGGACGGCTCGAATATAATTTGAATTGGAAATGAATAATTGATAAACTACATAATAAACTTGTTGGAAGCTGTGATTCCAACACATTCATTTCGAGTTATTCAAGAACATGGATCAAATGAAAGCATTCACTAGATTGGTATTCGTTTCACATCATGATAGCTGATGTTTACATCAAAGCTAGGGTTTATAGACCGGGAGATGGTGTCACTTTCGAACTAGTGATCGATCTGCACACAAATTTTTCAGCAGGAGTAGTTCTCCACCTGTACATATGAGGACCGCGAGTCAGCCAGTCCAATAGCGGTGGGTGTGGGCGTGGAAGGCGGTGAAACTCGCTGAAAAAATCTCAAAAAAAAGTGATTGATCTCCTCGTAAAACTTTGTAATGATGTAAATTATTCATGATCATGGATGAAAATAGGCGTCAGCGACGTTCCCGATGGTGGAAACATCGTCAGTCAGGCCTTTGAAGTGGTCGGAAAATTGAAGTGACCGATCTGCACTTGAAATTTTGAAGGATGATTATTGTATTCAAATTGAACATAAAAATGGACGTCAGCCACGTTAATAGTGGTGGATTCTGCGTCAGTCAGGCGTCCAGAGTCAAGGGCAGTGACCATCTTCTTTTGGCGCGCTGTATCTTATGCAGTTTGACTGACGCATATTCCACCGGCATCGTGCCGGCTGACGATTATTTATCGAATGTACATAACAATTACATGTTTATGAAGTGCATTTCTTTGATGCCCCTCCTCTTTTATTTTTTGAACGGGTCAACGCAGATAATTGAAACTGATGATGATGAAAGTTATGCATGAATACTATATTATGAGTAAAATTTACACATGAAAAGTTCAAGATGGCGACTGGGCGCCACCTGCAATAAGAATTGAATGTAAAGGGGGGTCTTGTGATACATCATGTTGAAGCTCCTGACGAATAGTTAACAACCGTAGAATATGAAGTCGATATCTTAACCAACTACAAAATGGCGGAACATTTGATAATTGCCTGCGCACATCGACGTGTGACGTTATAAGGTGAGGAAATAAGCTGAGTTCAGTTCAGAAGATGCTCGAAATAGTTGCCTTAAACGTCTTGAGATAAAAACAACTTTTCGGATATTTCACGTCAAAAATTTTCGAAGTCAGCAACGTCGATTGTTTTTCAAATATTTAATTATTCCCTGCCGTACATTCAATATTGAATCTGGTTCAGTTTCGTACACCTTCTGCTCCAAATAGCCCCATAACAAAAGTCTACAGGTGTCAGATCTGGCAAGCGGGCTGGCCATTCCGTAGTATGTTAATGGCCAATCCAACGACCATGGAAAGTATTACCCAAATAGTTTCTTACGTGCTTGGAGTTATGTGGTGGTGCTTCATGATTTTGGAATAATAATATCCATATCAAATTCATTAGGATTCACTTCGACGATGTCGGTGATTAGAGGATCAACAGTAGTTGCCGGGTTGTTGGGATTGCCATATGATAGAGATAAACGAATATTTCTAGTAATATCGATATTAATGTGTTTGTTTTCAGGTAATAATCAAATGTTCAGGCTCCATTTCAGGGTTATAAAGTATTCGTCAGGAGCTTCGAGATGATGTATCACAAAACCCCTGTTCCATATTTTTTTTCAGATGGCGCCCAATCTTCTTTATTGCATATGGTTGTATTGACTAATTTGAAAGAATAGTCGTAATCAATATTCAAAAAGTTGGATATAGTGATTTATATCACCTTAAAATTGATATATAAACATGTAATTGTTATGTACTTTCGATAACTAATCGACAGCCGGCACGATGCCGGTGGAATATGCGTCAGACGAACTGCATCAGATACAGCACGCCAAAAGAAGCTAGTCACTGCCCTTGGCTTCGGACGCCTGGCTGACGCAGAATCCACCACTATCAACGTGGCTGACGTCCATTTTCATGTTCAATTTGAATACAATAATCATCCTTCAAAATTTCAAGTGCAGATCGGTCACTTCAATTTTCCGATTTTTCCGACCACTTCAAAGGCCTGACTGACGATGTTTCCACCATCGGGAACGTGGCTGACGCCTATTTTCACCCATGATCATGAATGATTTACATGATAACAAAGTTTCACGTGGAGATCAATCACTTATTTTAGAGTTTTTTCCGGTGAGTTTCACCGCCTCCCACACCCACGCCCACCACGGTCGCGCCGGCCGACTTTCGATTTGGAGTACAGTAATGGTAAAACTCTCTAATTAATCACATCCGAGTTGCAGATAAATCACTGATGAAAAAGTGACATCACCTCCCGGACTATTACCCTAGCTTTGAAAACATTTTGAGAATGTTTGTCCTTATATCTATCTATCTATCTATCTATCTATCTATCTCTCTATCTATTTGTACATATGGCTCCGATTCCCTAGTGGCCTCTTATCGGGAGAACTCATATTAGGGTAAATTTTCGAGGATTCGTACCGGCGGCATGACTTCTTCTAATCCAAACCCAATTTCCGTGGCGATAGACCCTGGCTCCAATTTCTAATCTAGAAAATCCTATTCCTCTCGGTTATTACCTTGCTCAGCCGGTATGAATTAAACGCTGGAAAACGGTACTCGTCGGATTACCTGCGAAAACTAATTGTAGGGACGTTCCAGAATAACTAGGACTTTGCGGCGAGGATTGGATATGAATCCGTAGCTCAAAATAAACAGCTTCCGGCTAAGCTTTGTACCAGTATGCCCGACGAGTCGACAAGAATGTTTGTGTTGCCGAGATTTAAGTGATCAGTGCTTGACGTTGATGTTGCGGAATTTCAATTTCTCAATTTACTGAGTTGTGGTGATGATTGCATGATAGGAATACCTGGCTGAAGCTGAACATGTCTGAAAAAAAAGCGAAAAAAATGGCAATTCACGAAAATCATTTCCACAATCCATCAATGAATTTTGGTTAAAAAAAAGGGTTTTGATATTTTGTTGATAGGTTCGAAATTTATGACGAGGCGTAAAACTTAAAAATATTTCAAAATACGACAACTTCTCCAATTTCGAACGTCTTAATTTCTCATAACTCCTCCATGAACAATTTCATTTTGATATTGGAAATAGATATATGCATTACGCATAGCTTTTGCTCAGTCCTTTACAACATTACGGAACCAACCATAGAAACCGTAAAAACTCGAAAATCATTATCTGGACACCAGAAATGAAATTTCCACCGATTTTTCGCTTCTTTCCACATTGAAAATGAAATATCAAACTGTTCAACGAGTTCCAGTTCGTATGAATGTCTATCTCCCGAATATACAGTCACTATTAGGAGAATGTCTAACGTCCACTCCCCATAGAGTGGAGAATACTTTCCTGATCTTTTCTGCAAAAGTTCAAAACGGATATTGCAAATTGAAACTAAGTTTTACTTAACCACAACAAACTTTATCAAAAAGGAGAGTCTTTCATATACGTAAGAATTCTGGCATTTCTACTCTATTGAAACCTGTTGCTAGGAACGAAAGGATAGAAATACAAATCAAATAAGTTAATCAAATCCAAACGAAAGGTTGAAATTGATTTTTGGTCGAAAATAAAACTGAAGGTTTGGTTGATCAAAGAAAATAATGTTGTCAACCACATTTAAGCAAACGTTTGAATTCACTCTGCGTTTTGAACCTCATTCATTTTGATATGTTCGTCAATTATAGACATTGAATAAATCAAACCACATACATTTTTCCAAGCAATTACGTCGAATGAAGTATTCATAAACAATATTTTTTCCAGATCCTTATCTACAGATTAATGTGAGTAACTTCAATGTGGCATGCAAATAAATGTTCGATAGGGTTTTTCAGAAATTGAATATATCTAGAATGTCCTAGTTTGCCTGAATTCAATTTGACTCAAAACTCAACTATAGATGCTATGAATCACTCTCTGTATCATTCATATTTTCTGACCGGGAAAAATTTATCATTCATTAATATTTTTCATCTTTTTCAACACTCGAAAAACCCTGCTTGATTTTATGTACCGTCTTGAAGGACAAATGCGTTTGATAAGAGTTGTCGAAAAATCTTCATTCTCTTACAGATTTTCATTTCTTGAAACAGACTGAAAGATTTCCACCTATACTTTTTCGAAAGTCTCTTCCTCTGGTTTCGCTCTGCATTATTTTTCCTAGACAAGAAACTGAAAAGCTGCCATCGATCCTATTCTTGCTTTAGGCAGCTACATCGTAGCGAAAGACCTTTAGAATTTTAGTGAAATTTTTCAGAGAATATTCCATAAGAAACTCCATGACTATTCATCAGTATTGGATTTTACCATTGACTATGTAAAATTACTTTAATTTGTTGTTCATTTCATTCCTATCTTGTGACTGCCTCATAATTGATGTGAATGAACAAGATTTGTGATATACCGTCCATGTGGACTAATTTTCATATGGGAAGAATGACGAGGAGGGCTATGGAATATATCTGTTGAACTGCAACACAATACAAGGAAATCCCATAAATACAGCCTCTCCTCACACGGCAACCAATCGTTCAACCGATCATATCAACAAAGTATATATAGTATATACAATAATAGAGTTATAGAAACAAATCCAACTCTTCATTCGAGGCACTTCTGATTCAATCTAGCCGGATTTTTCTTAGAGAGCAAGTTGGTTTATCTCAACAACTGAAGAAGAAATCATGACTGCAATAATAATTTACTATTACACAGTTCAAACATATTTGACTGTATGAAAAAATGAAATGTATTCAGATAACTATAGTCAGTCCGAAATAATATCCTCAAACTAGTTTGATTTTTATGACTACTCTTTTGATATGGTTGGAAATGATTTTTCTAGTATACGATTTTTTTTCTGGCACCAGCTACGATTTCCAGCAATACGGGGCCATAATACATTTCTCTGCATTGTTCTTAATGCGAGTTCCAAGAGCCGTTTTCAGTGGGGATTTTCCGAGAACTGGTGACAAATATCAATTTTATGCGATTTTCACCTAGTTGTAATTGTTCCCTCGCAAATTTATTTGGAGCATAAACGTTAAAATGCCGACGTTATATCGCTATCATTTGGACACTTTTGTCTATCCCGACTTTTGAATTAAACGTTCAGCAATGGAGAGTGCTTTATATTCATTAAAACTTTGGTTTCATTAATCACAATATATATGGCGATTCGGGAATTGCAGCATTCATTAGTCAGCAAAATGAGTTCAATGCTGGTCTGTTTGTTAATCAATTTCAATACCGATAAACGAAGCATTGAATTTGAAAATCATTAAGCATAGAGGTTCATTTGTGACGAATTGCATGTGTTTTAATAGAGTCGCCAAATAATGGGGTATGACAGAACACACCTCGTATTCTGTAGACGTGAATGACCAGTGAGAATTATGAATATGAGAATCTTCCCCAGTTTTTTTTTCTTTATATGTGGGACGTTACGAAACTATCCATGAAAATGCATCCCCTATGAGATATGATATTTTATTGATTTTTTATACCTAAAAGGAATTAAGCTTATTTTCAATTCTCCTCCCGTACAATATCCGCCAAATCACCCATCGAAAAATTTGGTATAGACACTTCTAACTGTCGATTATCTATAATGAACTGTTTGAACTATCGACTATAACTCATCGACAGAATCTCCATTATCTATGATCGACAGCTGAAACTGTTGATAGGCAGCTCCATCTCTCGATTATGGCTAATCGACAGTTCGGAAAATCGATTATAGATAATCGACAGCTTGATCTGTCGATTATGGCTAATCGGCAGTTCGATCGATTTTCCAAAAAATGATCTGTGGCAACTCAGCGCCACTTATATTCCTTTTGAATGATTCATTATTAAATTCGCATATTTTGTTTACCTACATGAGTGTATTTTATATGGGGTTACATTTCATTGAAACATATATTGAAAGATTGTGAAATTGTCTTCGCAACGATACAAGTGTCATTTGTATTCAAATTGGATATTTCTGAAATTCCATTCTATTTCACTTCTACCTAGAAGTATACTGATTATTAAACGTGTTCAATTATTCTGTTTCAGTAAAAAAATTTGAGGCCGGAATCTTCGATATTTCTCAGTAACTTATTTACTACGATAATTTGAAATACGTAGTATCTTTCATAAAAAAAGAGGTATAATCTTTTTAAAAGAACAGCTAAACTTTGGAATTCCTTACCGATAGAGGTTTTTCATGAGGCATACAAACTTCAAAAACTCAAAGTGTGTGTGTGAGAGGGAAAGGGGTTCGCATTGGAATGTGTTCCTTCTGCCACAGAATTTTGAAACGAGCATATAGCCCTATATTTTTAATTTGCACGATGTAATGTATTTGATGATGGCGTCGTGTACTTCTCGATTGTCAAGAGCAAGAAGATGCGTGATATTAGTTGGTAATTGCACATTTAATGATATTAAATCAGCTAATAAGACAGAAATATACCTAGAGTTATTTGCACATTCAAAAAAAATGTGATTCAAGCTCCCAACTGATAAATTATTACATGAACATTTATTAGAATTCATTATACCTATTTTGGCGAGGTGAGCAGGAAAGCAACCATGATTAAGTTTCATTCTACTAATTGAAGATGAATAGAATTTTGGTACTCGGTATTGTGTAATATGCGGAATCTCTCTTGGTAGTGTGGGGTGTATGCGTCTGTACTGATTATTGCTTGTTCGAACGAAAGACAGCCATCTCTCTTCCCATTGTTTTCGTTGTAAAGTTTTCAAGCAACTAATTTGATCTTCATTTGCAAAAACGATTTCAATGTCCTTAAGTGCAGTTGCTTCTTTGGCTGCCTTGTCGGCTAATTCATTGCCCTTTATGCCTACATGTCCTTTGCTCCAAATGAAGGTAACTCTGATATTGTGCTGGGACAGTTTACTTAAGGTATCACGTATGTTCCTGTTTGAAATTATTTGAAAGTTGATTTTTCAACGAGTGTAAAACAGATTGTGAGTCTGTTATCATCACAATATTTTCCAATCTCTCAGTTGTAATCCACAGCAAGGCTCTTTCTATGGCTACCGCTTCTGCGGTATAGACGGAGCATTAATTTGTATCCCCTGTACCTTGATTCACGCGATGTTCTTTGAACATTACAGGGCTGCCCTTTTGTGTGAATCTGCATATAAAAAAACTTCTGTAAAAACTGAAATGTTTAAAGTGGTCAAAAATTTAAATTTCTCACGGAACCAAAAATTTTCATTATAAATTGATGAGTGTGTTATATCGTTGAAAAGGAGATATTTTATCGAATAATCCTGAAAATATACAGGGTTCTTATCAAAATGCTCTTCTTGGGTCGACTTCCGGCCAAATCAGAAGTTATATGCAATTGTTTCATTGATAAAAACGCCATCCTCATAGTCTTATTTCAAACATCTACCTGACGAACAAAAAATGGCGTCGTATAGGATGATTCTGTTGCCACCCGGTGTATAAGGAAATAAAAATTTACATCACATTTACTTCATGATTATAATTTCTGAATCAACGGTGCTGAAACCTGGGTCGGATTCTGTACTACGAATAGATCAAGAAAATTTTAAGATATATCTGCCCTGCATTGATTTGTGTAGAGATTAATGGCATACTCGACTGATGACTGTCGGGAGAACAAAACATTCATACGAATATATTTCTGAATCAATGCTGCCAATTCACAGTGTATATGTATGACTAATGGAATCCAAAGTGGGATCTAGATCTGGATTGCATGTTTCTGGACAAAGGAAGATATATTTTGAATCCTTCTGCTAACTTTCAGAATGTCCTATTAATCGTGTTGGATGGAAATATGCCGAGGATTTTTTCAAAATCAAATGTGTTATTTTTGTACAATGAAATCTAACAATTGTCTTTTGAGATATAGCAACTTATATCAAATTGGAAACAGTCTGAGGATTCAAAACATAAATTTCAAAGGTATCGTCAAGAAACCTTGATGGCCGTATCGATTACATGTATTTTTCATGCACTCACATTATAAGAGTGAATGTAGTGCAGTATTCCCTTCGAATGTAATGTGTTCCCGGTAAATTGAGATTAAATGACCACTTAGGAAGAAGAAAACGAGGAGAGGAAAACCACTTATCTAGATATACAGAGCTAACGTATATTGACATTATTTTTACGATGCTCCGTACGTTCCACATTGTTCACCATGAAAATGATATTATTACAAATCGGAATGAACTTAATGGAATTTTGTTAAATTATTAATGGCTTGGTTCAAATTCACTCGTGTAATATGTTAAGTCACTTGGGAAATCACACTTACAAAATGATTCATGAATTCGACGAAGGTGAATGCTCAAAATTTCCAATATTACAGTGATTCAAATCCCTATATGACACGTCATATTCATGTCCTAAAAACTGAATTTTTTATCAAACCATTCTGTCTGGAAGTGAAACTAAACGGTGCGAGATTTACTTTAGATTTACTGAACATTCCAAATTCCAATTCCAAATTTTAGAATAACGGCTGTTGTGTGGAGGGATGGCTGTCTTATTTTTACGTAAAACTGTATCCCTTGAAAATGATGGCGTGTTTCTCGATTTTTACAGGCTCAATATCAATTGACTTGATCAGAATAGCACGTTTTACTGGAATGGACCGTATACATCGATTTAACGCGGCACTATAGTCGGGCCGTTCAAAAGATAGAATTCACGGACGCGTGAACAGTGAATGCCTGCAGCTAAATATAGCCTGCGCGGCGTACGATGCCACGCCTTCCTAATTGAAATAAATGGAGAACTGTTTACACTGTACTGTACTCATGTGTGCTTTGTATTTACGTGTGTTACGTTAATTCAATAACGTGATCATTCTATCTTTTCAGCGGCTACACTATAGAAACATCATTTTACCTAGATATTCGTATTGCATAGACCAGATATCAGTGCTGCCTTATTTATGCTCCGGAGTATATTGAATCCGTTGTGTTGAATCAAAAGTGGCGAATATATTATAATTAAATTCCCTACATTCATAAAGAAACCAATCAGCCTAATGTAATCCTAGATCATTAGAGTGCAACAATATTTGTTAAGGAGTTTTCGGCTCTCAGTGATATCAATATTATCTGAAAAGAGAAGAAAAAAATATAGATTTTTTGATCTCTATGGGATATAAGATTTTTGGATCACACTCCAAGGATATGAGGAGTGCCACCAGCCCCAAACGTTAAGGATATTCCACTCACTCTGTGTCTAGATTGCTGACAAGAAATCGAATAATAAGTATACAATCTCACGATTAGCTTTCTACGACTATATTTCGCAAGGGCAAGTTCAAAAAATAGGAATTGCCAACTACATCAAATTTGAACGAAAATTAGTGTCAACTGCTGAATTGCACCTGCATTTTGAAAAAAAATATCAATATCAAATTTGGTCGGAGCCAAACATATTCCAATGAATATTTTTCGTATCTGAATTGTAAATCATTCGAAAAAGGTCATCGACAGACAACACAGTTTGAATTTCAAAATCCGATCATGAACAATGTGAAACATTTCCACATCAGACGTGTCAGATATCTAAACAGAAACTTGTATCTACTCTTCCTTCATTTCCAATATCAATCGAGCAACAGTTCGTAAATGCCACTAATGCTCTTTAATTCCATCACTAACTATCGATCGGATGAACTTTGTAATTGAAATAGTACGGACTATACTCACAAAGGAATTGCAATTGCATTTCCATTTCCAAATGGAAAATGTGTTCATACATCAATGGCTGAGTTATTCTATGGCAGGGTGATAATCGAGTGGAAATCATTTCGCATTGTTTATCACAGCAAGAAGCGGATGTTTTTCGTTCAATGCGAACATTCAGTTCAAATTATCTCTACTACAACAATATCGAGTGGTTCTCGGTAGCGTAGGGGCAAAAACGTCCGCCAGCAAGCGGGATTCCGAGATCACTTTTCCGCCGGACCACCGAGTTGGCATTATCACGTTAAAAATAAGGGCATCGTGAATCCATTTATCTACACCCGTACTCTAATAATACACTTATATGCCCACAACCAGTTTTATAATGAAATCCATTTCGATACAGATTTTCAACCAATAGAAACCCATTATTTTGCAATCAAGCATGATGTGCAAGCTTTGCATTTTGACGTTTATCAAGTCAAAATCAGTAGGTATTGAATTTTTGAAGAATTTAGTCAATTTTCGATAATCTTATGAAAATGTCTTATAGCAGTGATATGGAAGAATTACCAGCGACCCTCCACACATGTCTTAGACAAGAAAAAAATACAATCGAAAGGATTATGTTTTTCATTTGACAAATGCAACACGTATGTTTTTATTTTCGACCAAGTTGGATGAGCACTAATGGCGGAGTGGTCAATGGCGCAGGCAGTGATCACGAACGTCCGGGTTCAATTCCTAATCTGGGCAGATTTTTTTTCTTTTCATTTCTCATTGTTGTATTTTTCGTGATTATACCATTGATTATAATTCTGTAGAATTTTTCAAAATACGATTGATCACCTACTATTATCGTGCTCAATATAAATACCTAACAATATAATTCTTTTAGTCCATTATTAATTGGGTATGGGTAAAATAGCGTATGCAACTCTCATGTAATGGTTATTAATACACTCGCATAAACCATACGAAACTCACCTTCGGCTCGTTTCGTATCCCGGTTGATGCTCATGTGTTAATAACCATCATTACACGATCGATGCATAATATACTATTATCTACACCCGTACTCTAATAATACACTTATATGCCCACAACCCGTTTTATAATGAAATCCATTACGATACAGATTTTTCATTACGATACAAATTTTCAACCAATAGAAACCCATTATTTTTCAATCAAGCATGATGTGCATGCTCTGCATTTGACGTTTGTCAAGTCAAAATCGGTATAGGTATTGAACTTTTTAAGAATATAGGCAAACTTCGATAATCATTACAAAATGTCTGATACCAGCGATATGGGAGAATCACCTTCGACACCTTCACAGACAGAAAAACAGTTGGAATAATTGAATTTTTCATTTGACAAATGCATGATTTATTACTTATTATTTCATCATTTTTTTGTGAGCTCTCCGTAGCCGAGTCGTCTGTGGCGTTGAGATTGAATATTTTAGTTGGCGAAGACATTGGTTCGAATTCGGCCTCGAGTAATCTTTTTTTTCTTTAATTTTTGATCTTCTTTTCATATCTCATCGTTTTAATTCTCGAAGTAATACTAATAATTATAATTCTGTAGAACTTTTCAAAGAAATTCGTTTAATTCGTATTATTGTGTGCAATACAAATATAAATATAATATTTGTAGTTCTTCACTATTTATCGGGTATAGATAAAATAGCGTATGCAACTCTCATGTAATGGTTATTAATACACTCGCATAAACCATACGAAACTCACCTTCGGCTCGTTTCGTATCCCGGTTTATGCTCATGTATTAATAACCATCATTACACGATCGTTGCATAATATACTAATTCTTGCACAAGTTTCGACTACTGAAGGTTGGCGTCTGTCAGCTGCTTAACGGAAAAATAGTTATTTATGGCAAGTACTGGTATGCTATTTGAAAATAAGTCAGGCGAGCCTGACGGCCTTGTGGTATAAATTCTCAAATGACTCAGGAAACTCAAACTCGTTCAAATTTAATATGGCTAGAATTTCCTATTTTCTGAACTTGCACTTGCAAAGTATAGTACCATGAATCTAATTGTAGATTGTATACTCATTATCCGATTTCTTGTCAGCAATCTAGACATAGTAACCCACAAAGCTCAATTTTGGTGAAACCCTATCTTGCAATATGTGGGAGTGAGTAGAATATCATTAACGGTTGGCGCTGATGAGCACTCCTTATACCCGTGGAGTGAGTGAGAAAAAATCATGTCCCGAAAAAAAAAATCTTAATTTTTTCATTCTCATTGCGGAAAAAGTTGAGTTCTTCACCAAGAGCCGAAAACTCCATAACGAATATTGTTTGCACTCTAATGATCTAGATTGCATTAAGCTGATTGATTCCTATTTTTCTGAAGGTGGGAAATCATAATATACTCGACACTTCTGATTCAACACAATGGATGCGATATATCCCGGAGCATAAGGCAGCACTGATATCTGGCCTATGGAATACGAATATCTAAGAAGGTCGATGTATACACTCCATTCCAGTGAAGCGAGCCATTCTAAGTCAATTGATATCGAGACTAAAAACTCGAGAAACACGTTATCATTTTCAAGGGATACAGTTCCACGGAAAATCAACAACAGCCCTTTCGATAAAAATTTTATTAATATTGTGACAACTTATTTGAAAGCTGTCTAACCTTTGATTTTGTATTGATCTCTGTAAGGTAACCCTGTAACATTTGTTGCTTCAAACCAAATTTTCGTTAGTTTTCATTTGAAATTTTCGAATTGAGAACAATCAATTTGCATATCAAGATTCGAACAGGATCTTCCCTTTCATTTTAAAGAATATCAGGTGAAATGACACCTAGTAGTTTCTTCCAGTGAGTATTGGGCTGCATCTCGTTGACGTTTGATTCTCATCATGCCCAAAAGTCCAGTGGAGTTGAATCTGGAGACCTGGGTGACTACTTATATATTATCGAGGAACTGTTACACTTGTATTGAAGAACTTTCCCATTCCGCAGAGGATGGATAGCATAACTTGAATGTTCAGAAAATCAAAATTTCCCTCACCGTTTGAGTTCACTTCCAGGAAGAATGTTCCGAAAATCAATTCAGGTTGTAGGAAGTGAATATGACGTGCCATATAGGGATCTGAATGACTTTAGTATTGAAAAATTTGAGCATTTACTGTCGAAATCATCTTTGTCGAATTCATGAATCATTTTATAAGGAGGGAATTTGTACCTATGAAAAAAAATCTGATAAATTGATAGTGATTTTCGGATTTTATATCCGTGGTCTGCAGGTTTTTGTGTCTGGCGGTTTCCTACAACTGAGATGGACATTGTCAAATATGATGCGGCAGTGGTAATGCCACTATCGATTCAGTCACCGCCGGTTAAAGTCTGCACTATTCGATTGATTGTGATAATGATTGGAGTACCCACTGCTGCTTGGGATAACTTGGTCACAGATTGCATGATTTTCATCAATTTGCCATCGTAATTGACTATCCACCCACTGTTTCAATACGGTCTTGGTGTGTAAAAAACATTTTTTATGAAACAAAGGATAATTAACGAGGAGTAACTTGAGTTCGAACAGGCAAAAATGAAAAACTCCATACCAAAACAAGCTATGTTCCATCGTTAGGAAACATTTCTGTTTTTTCATTAGCATCAATCGAAAGTACTCAATTTGAAAATTTTATAATGATTGACCTCAGAGTTTGGAATTGAATACAAACTTAAATCAACTGATTGGTTCATTAGAATCGTTCAGCCAATACCATATACCGTGAAACCTACTATTATGTTTCACTCTAATTGGTATTGGCTTATTATCAACTGCAATAAACTGTTTGGTTCAATCCCAGGTCCACACTTCAAGGGTCTAATTGGTTAATTATAATCGTTTAGTATGTTGAGAACTTTGGGTTCTTTTGCTCTTCGTGGAACATTTGGTTCTTAGTCGACTGTATTTTATGATGCTCGTTGAAAAATAACTCAAATCTTGGTCAGAATTGCGTATAATGTTTCTATTTGTTGACATTGGAACTGAATTTCTTGACAAGTCATTGTCAATCACTTTCATATCTAAGCAATAAGTTACCAAATCGTTATATAGAATGATTGAAAGTTCAACACTCAATAAAGTCTCTAACTTGCCGGGCGTCTTGAAATATGTTCACGAATTTCAAAACAATTGAATGAGGAAACAATAATCATAAAAAATGATGAAGAGAAACTGTCAGTCAACGGGAAGAACACAAATTTTGGAAATAGCTCTCTTCACAACGTTGTTGCGAACTGCTACGCTAACGGTTATGCCGTCGTCTCCGGGATGCAGCTGGAATATTTTCCCCAAGGGCCATTTTTTCACTAGCACCAGCGCGCCTAGCTGTAACAACTCATAGGCGTTGTTTTTACACTTGACTCAAACTTGTAATTTGCTGATATATTCTTTCTGTCAACGCAACCAGAAGTGTTGAATGATTTTCTGTCGATTTTCAGATACATCAGCATAGGAGGGTTGAGAATTCCAGCTTTGGTTTTTGAGTAGATGAATAGGCATACATAGACCTTCATCAGATTAGCCCCTCTTGTATTTCGATCTTTCAATAGAAATGGCCCTGCGTAATCAACGCCTCTGTTGTGTGTGGGCAAGAGTATCGGATTCATTTTTTTATAGCAAAGATTGCAATCTTTCAACCCAACGCTAACTCGAATCAATTATCCATGAAGGGATTGAAAGAGTTCAGGTCTCTGTTTAGTGCAATATTATTCTCCAAATTTTGATATTCTTCTTTGAAAAGTTCTTTTTGAACCACTTTCAAAACAACATGCACTGAACCTTGCAATCCCTTAGATGATTAAATGAGGGATGACATTCTATTGTCCTTGAGTTTACAGTCAAAAATGAATCTCAGGCAAAGAACAATTACTCTGAAGGTTATTCGAAAATCTATTTATGAAATCGATATCAACAGAAATTGATTAATTGACTAAATGTCGTTCCTCGGGTACATATTCCAATGAAAAATAATTACTACAATAGCGATTTCATCATTCAACCATGCCGGACTTGTCAACCAGAGAGAAGATCCCTTTAGATTCTCAACAGATGTTCTCCTGGAAAGCAAATCTGTAGTAGTTTCTCCTGATGCCAATCGGAAACTTTGGGTAATTCTTGTATTTCAGTCGAAAAGGTTTTCCAGCGATTAGCGGGTGCTTTCATCCACGATAAATAAATAGTGGAATCAGACTACGAATAAACGGTGTCGAAATGGATTTCTAGTTGCTTCCGAATTATTTCTACCATTCTTGTCAAAAGAAAAGCGGCACATAACTCAAGTCGGCAAAGTGGTAGGTTTTGTTGGGGCTACCCGAAAACGAGCACAAAGTAGTCTGTATTTGTAAGTTCCATCTAATGATTTACATCTCAAATATATACAACAACTATACGCTCTCTCACTTACAGTGCCAAAACCATGAAGTTCAATGTATTCATACTCCTTGATTGAAACATTACGAGGACTTTAAATGAATTTCATTCCACTTAGACCTGAACGGAACTCTATCCACTTTTGTTGTATGCTTTCAGGTAGAGTTTCGTCCCAGGAAAGCTTGGATTTCCACAATGTTTGAACTATGAACTCAGCTTTGACTATGAGTGGTCCTATAAAACCTAGGGGATCAAAAATTTGCGACAGTACTGATAATATTATACGTTTAGTCATAACTTTAGTATTGAATGTCGATTTAGAATAGAGAAATATGTCAGAAGAAGAATTCCAGAAAACACCAAGTGTTTTACACGCTTCGTTTTCATCTATTTTCAAAATATTCGATTCTGATTTCTAGTTCATTTTGAACTGATATAGTAACAACGAATTGTTACATCTCCATTTCCTTAGGCGGAATCCACCCTCAGAAAGGATTTTCACACATTGTAACTTTAACAACTCTTGTTCAGTATTCGCTCCTGCTAGATAATCGTCAACATAAAAACTATTTTTTAATGAGGATAATGTGTGCTATGTTCCGATGCAGGAAAGCATTCAGTTTCGAATTCTCATTATTACCATCAATACCACCTTCATTACATTTTTTTGTCATTTTTGACTCGAAAGATTCATCAGGTGGCGCGATTGAATCGATACCTGCGCTAGATGATTTGGAAAGTATTGTTTCATTGGATTTCTTTACAATAAATTCATCAGATGTGTGAAAGATTTGATCGATTCTTCAATTATTGCTTGTGAGGAATAATAAGTAGTTTCATAATTTTCCATCTCTTCCTCGTCTACTTCTGGTGGCAATGGAATTGAGTTCAATTTTGTATTGGATGTCTTGAAATTGCTCCAACAGAGAATCCAATTCAGTTAATCTAGCTCTCAATTCATTAGAAATTCTTTGATCTAGCGAATATTAATCGATTTTATCGCAAAAGTATTGATTCTCGTCAAGTTTTAATTAATGAGCCTTCTGTGAAACTTCAATTCCACAATATCTCTCATTGCTCAAAATGAATCGATTGATAATAGTATAATAAAGATGGGTTGAGGTAAAGAGGAAACTCACTTCCTGGTACTATACCTTGGATTCTCGTTTTGTACTCGCCGGATCTACCTGGCAAAATCCGGCTCGAAGGATCAAAATGTTAAGAACTTTGGGTTGTTTTGCTCTTCGTGGATTTTTTTGTTCCTAGTGGACTTTATTTCATAATGTTTGTTGAAAAATATCTCGAATTGTGGTCAGAATTACCGTAAAGAGTTTCCATTCATTGACATTCAAATTGAATTTCTTTACACCGAGTTGGAGCCCGCACGGAGAAAAGCTCACATCAAGGCTGCAGAGAATGCTAAAATGCTGCAGCTGCATACAGACCATAGCTAGTCTGTTGAGCTGACATTTGCCTTCCTCAGGTCAGGTGAGATGAAGTCGGAGTTCCCTGATACTAGATGCAGGGCCTGCCGACAGACGCCCGAGACTTTACTGTCATCTTGTGCAGTTTATGCTGTCTCGGCCTATATCCATGGCCATAACGCGGCTTCACGAGTGCTATACTATTCTCTTCGGCAGTCGTTTGAAATAGACAGGACACCGGTACAGCCTTACGCTCCAGGGGATATTGAGTCTGTTGTGGAGAATGACAGCTGTCGAATTTTCTGGAACTTCTCATTCTGCACCCTCAGGCCAATACAAGCCGATATGCCTGATATAGTCCTCTTCGACCACCGAAGTAGGACGGTATTCGTTATTGAGTTTTCGGCCCTTGCCGAAACGAATATCGTTCGAAAAGAGGAGGAAAAACGGTCAAAGTATCAGGATATACTTAACGAACTTCGCAGGCTCTACCCGGACTATTCTGTTGAATTAGTGGTTCTGATTATAGGTGTTCTCAGTGGTTCCAGACCAACGCTACTCTCGGAGCTCAGGACCATACCGGCATGCCGTAATGCGGCAGATCTTGGCCAGCCGCATGCAGAAGGCCGTTATTCTCGGTTCGTTGCGTCTATTCAGGACTCATGATTCGCGGAGCCAGTGATCACTCACCCTGCGGTGCGGGGAGTGGTCACTGGTTAAGGGCCGTTCATAAAATACGTCACACTAAAATCAGCTTTTTTTTACCCCCTCCCCCCCCATTGTCACGCTGTGTCACACTCTTTGTGACCCCCCCCCTAGAAATATTTCGTCACAAAAACTAAGACCGCCCCCTGATGAGTATGATAAATTCTAAATGATAGTACACAAATTCTGAAAATTAAAAATATTCATTCAGTTATCATGATAAAATTCAAATAAATTAATAAATATCTTTCATAACGAACATATAAATAATAAATAATATTTCTATTATTCAGAAGTCCAAGGATTTTCTAAATGGGTCGAAATATCTACAATCTGTATTGCACCATCTTCTTCTTCATCTTCAAAACTACCGTCCACTTCATCGTCATCTAACCATTCTGGAGTCACTATAGATTTGATAGAAAAATCTGACGAGTTTAGGAATTCGTTAGAGGATGTCGCACATGTAGATTTCTACCAAAATCTACTTAAGATTTCTTTCATACCAAAATTTTTCAATTTTCATCAGAAATCTACTAAAAAAGTAGATTTCTACCAAAAGTGGTCACGCTGGCTAGCGCTCATGTCGAAAAATAATAAACGGCGAACGTCACGTTGCCGTATACCTCCCCCCGTCCCCCCTTGTCACATCTTGTCACACTCAGCCAGACCCCTCCCCCCCCCCCTTTGTATGCGAACCTATTTTATGAACGACCCCTTAATGATACTAGCGCGTTCGCCCACTGGGTCGGAGCAGTGGGGAGTTCGGACCCGACTAGGTTGGTTTAGACGAAAAATAATAATAAAGGTCATTATTAATGATAATACAATCAAATACATAATAATCGATAATTGGGCGACATTCAGCTTGGTATTTTGTAATCAAGAATACAGACAGCCATCTGTTCTTCCACCTAACCCGAAATAGACAACAGATATCTCGAAAAACAAACTCTAGAATACATTTGGATTCAACTACATTTTTTTCACTATCGGCAATCGATACGTAATAGCTTGAAATCTGGTGCAGGAGCGCATATGGTGGGTGTGGGTGAAGTATCATCTGGATCCGCGGAAGTTATTCGAAAAACATGAATATTTGCAAGGCGGATGTGTCAAAATTGCCATCTATACAGTGGTAATATAGTTCATGTTGTTTTTCGATATAAATTAGAATCTTCCCTATGCATTTTTTCCTATTCGACAGATGACTGATGAAATTTTGCGATTTTGGAATTCTTGGTAATATGAAATGTAAAGCTTCTATAAGTAATACACGGTGATGTTTTCAATCCCTTTCATTTTATCGAATGAGAATCCTGTATATATTAAAAAACTCAAAGAATACATCCGCGTGAATGACTAACGTATTCTCGATCTACAGTTGAGATTATCGGAGAAGCATATGCGCTTATTGTAAATAGAAAACCTAGTATTAGTATCAGTGAGCACAAAATCAAGTGACCGACGTCTACATACGAAACAATGGACTTCTGACCGACATCGTCGACCATCAAGAAGACCCTGTTCAGCATTGTCAAGATATTCTCATCGAAACCCGTTAAGATTGCCAGAGAAAGCCTGAACATCGACAAGGAGCCGGGGCAAAGCGCCGAAGGCAACCAGGAGTGGAAACGGTTCGTCGGGTCCATTAGGAGAAAGGTCCAGAGACATGTGCCGGGATCTGCTGAACCGCAGCCGGCCACTTCTCAAACCAAGGGCGAATCGCTCTCTCGAAAAAATTCCCTAACGCATTCTTCCAGGTGAGTAGCGAGGTGGCAAGTTGAGAAATATTCTGACAGGCTGGAAATATTAGCAAGTCATAAGTTTTTAATGTTCAGTTTATTCGAGCAAAATACATACACTTTTGGTAAATCAGAATAGATACATCTGTTGGTAACGTGAGAACCGTACACCAATCGTTAAAAGTTGACGGTGTCAGTGCTAGCAATATAATAAAATTCAAGCTGAGAACAATTATTCATTCAAAAAAACACAATTGAAGGAACATGTGGCACACTGTGGGGAGAGTCCATGCCACAAATTATGTATTCATGCGAGCGAACAAATTGTTGAATAATTGCATGAAATAACTGATATATTCCTCTGTGGGATGAAAACAATTCGTTTTCATCAGTAATTTCAACTGGGATTGGAACTTCAACAGATGTACTTTTTCAAAATAATGTGGAAGAATGTTATCTAAGCGAATGTTTGGAGATTTTTTGTGATTTGGAAAGTCGGAGTAGCTGTTCTGCAGAGTTGGTATCATGTGAATGAAATTTTGAGTTATTCCCAAACGAGTTCCTACTCCTCTCTTTATCCAACACGGATCAAAAAATGGAGAGGGATGGTGAAGGCATTATTTTCAGCTTAATGAATGAAGGCTCGCAGTGCTCCCTGTAGTCAGCGTTTGCATGAAACACATATTTATATCACAGTTAATGTGGGAATAAGAAAAAGTTCTCAGTATATTGAAACTGAGTCAACTCCTCAGATTCTACTACAAGTAAATGATTTGTTGCACAAATTGTTTATGATTTATCTAACTAATTGAGTCATCATATAATTCCAATCAGCTGCACACTTTGTGGTTTGCAATATTCCTTGTTGAAAATTGAAACTCAACTTCCACTCTCGATATCATTCAAAAATATTGAAACAAGCCAAACTCATCTGATAAAAAAATCTTATGAATTTTATAAACCAAAATTTCAGTATAGACAGTTTTTCTGAAACGGCAAATAAATAAAATTGAAAAATCGAAAAGGAAACGAATACAAATGAAGAAAAAAATCGTAAAAAAGTACCTAACTTGAAGCAGAAAAATAATTATATTATACAGAATAATGGAAATCTTGAATACAGTAAAAATATTGGAAATAATCTACAGTGATCTTCTAGGGCCAATATAGATTTATTTAACGCCAATATTGAGTGTTATGTTATTCTACAACACTTTCAATATATTTTGAGTAATATACATCATCGACATCAGCTACACATTGGTTAAAATATGGGTATATGATCTCTAAGAGAAATAATTGATATTTTCACTGAAGGAGACAAGTTTGTTGAAAGAAGGTACGTCGAGTGAAAACGTTTTAGTTTGGTATCAGAGTAGGTATATGACCTCCGTTGAAAAATGTTATGGACAGTTATATCATCCCAATCCTAAATTCAAACCACATGTTATGAATCTGAACTATTCTATATAAGCATACGTTGATTAATCGATAATATGCCAGAGAAAAATAATGAGTCCTCGATAAAAATGCCATTTCCTCAAACAGATCCTCTCAAATAGAATCTCAGTACTTCTTAAGGAAAATATCTAAGACTCAAAAATTCATTCCAATACCAGAAATTCCATTTTTTCAAGAAAGAGTTCTGATGAACGATTTGAACTTGTTTAATTGAATCCAATTTTTTTCCTATCAGTCGGTATCATCCGTATAACTCGAGTATTAACGGCAGCATTGCAATTCTGCTTGCATGTTCACATGCATACAAATAGATATAGTATAGTTGAAGCTTGATGTGATAATATACTGATCAGCCCCATCAACCATAACATTCATCGCAGCTATATGTCAACACGACCTGAGTAGAACTGATCGAATTATGTGATATGCATTGAAATCCATTATATATACACAGTGCCTTCACTAATCCAATATTACCGTCACAAAACGTTCATCTTTTCATTAACTGTATTCACTTCACTGAACACGATCTTCCTGTTTCCCTGCTTTTTGTGATATGAAAAGACATATTGCCTGCTCGAAATAATGAGCTTGTGAATGATGACATATTCAAGAGAAAAATAGAGTTTGAATGATCCCTTTCATTGAATATTCTGACTCTGCTCAAAGTTTAGTTAAAAAGACAATGAACAGTGCATTATTACAAAAACGAGTCACTCTCAATTGGTCAGTTGATTAGGACTGTAAAAAGTGAGAAACAAGTCAGCTTTGGTTTTCAGAGGTTCACATTGCTATGTAAAACTGAACCCTGCATCTGAGACTATATATCATAGGGATGCGACAATAACGGCAATGTTGTGTATCTTTTTCGTAGACGCATGCGTCGACTTGGTTGTCACGACGTGATTCTCAGACTGGGTTGTCTGAGTTGTCTCCATTTGTCTTAGTTTCATCATTATTATCAAATTAGGAACAACGAAACAATTAATCACTGCTAAAGTTGTTAGATTGGCAATATAAGATGCACACACTTTATGTTTTTTATTGTTGAATAATGCTGAAAGATCATTTTTCTCAGTGATTCATTATCACTCAAAATCTTCAGATCGAAGTTGGACACCAAATATCGAAGGAACCGCAGTTACGGTCACTTCTCTATGGTGAATTTTCTCGGCCTGTATCAATCACTCCCCTGAAATCAACCTTCGAATCAAAAATTAGTAATATTATGTTACTCGCGTACGTTGTTCGACAAGAGCAGGGTACGATAATGAGGGCATTTAACTATAATTAACAGATTTTTCTTCGTCTCCAGTGTGGAAGCCATAACTTCGTATGTTGCATATATGTTATATACATTCAAATTTATAAGTATCGAGAAATGCCACATGGTTTTTTGTCTATCTCATACGCGGAGAAAAAGAAAATTCCAAAAACTGTTTTTTCGATCATTTCACAATCGACTGTCACGACTAAATATGATAAGATTCAATCATTCAGATGCATAATTATCAAAAAATGCCGAATGGTAACGTGTCTATGGTCTTGTCTGACTCGTACACGGAGAAACAGAAATCCCCATTAAATTTTTTTTTGCTCATTTCCCGATCGACTGTCACAACATTCGCCCAGATGTAAATACATCAAAAACTGCCGAATGGTTACTTGTCTATAGTCTTGACTGTCTCATAAATGAGAAGTATACAGCTAGCTTTCATCCGTTATTTGCAATTTGAAACTGCACCACAAAACATGGTTCATTCCATTCCAGAACGAGGAACTTTGTTGATACCTAATTCGCCTGTAATGTGAAACACAACCGCATAACTTCATCAGATCAAAGTTTAGAAATGAATTCCAACGAAATCTATAATATTATATGAAAGCAAATGGATCACCTTTTCAACTCTTGTTGAAGTCAGGTTTCAATAAATCCTCTCAACAACTTGCTCACTTTTTTTTTACAAAGTACCGGTACAAAACAATAGAAAACAAATTGTAAATGTTTTGATTCCCAATGCCCAAAACTGGCAGTTTGCTTTTCCATACGATGTATCACTCAACCCCATTTTCCATTTGAAATTTTAGAGTTGTCACACTTCATCGCTTGGGGTTTGAATGCATATATTAAAAGATATGTCCGTTGAACTTCACGTGTCCGAGCTTCTTTTTGCTTCAAGTCACAAACAAAATAGAAAAGGTGGGTGCATACTTTTCTTTGGACCACTGTGTATAATCAATAACTACCAGAGCATTGCTCTCAATACAAATACTCCTTTGCAATAAACAAATATATTTGTGTGCATATATAATGTATATATGTATATTATATATATAAAATTTGTTTCTGGGGTACTATCTTTGCTATTGCTTTGTGATTTCTGAACCAACCAAGGTGTCAATCGACATAATACCATTTGAAATTTCTGACATCAACATTGATATGAGAAGAGTATAATGGCTCAGGATTGAGTGAAATGTGCTCGAAGTTAACCATTTTCAACATGTTTCACGTTTGTTCGATGGTTCGAATGTCAAGTTAACCATTCAGGTTGATTCATTTTAACTGAAATAAGGTCTAGGTGTGAGGTGGAACCTTGTCTATAAAAAAAGTTTGGACTGAGGTGGCCTTTACTTGATGGAAATCCATAGTTATTACGCTATAAGGTAGACACGATTAAATTTCCACAAAATTTTGTGGAAATTTAATCGTGTCTACCTTATAGCGTATAAAAAAAGTATCTCGAAGGTCTAATCACTACAAGGCATTGTACAATAAATGAATAGGATCAACCTGTTTCGGTTAGTTAAGATATTAATCATAATTGATTTGGTTGAGTCTTCAATTTTTTTTAAAGGAATATATGTAACCCGTCCAACGAAATGTTAGAATTTCAGCCTGTTAGAATTTTCATTGACTGAATTCGCGGAATAATTTTTTACCAGAGGATACGCATTTCAGGTTCGAGATGTTTAAACGGGAGAAGAGTTGCGAAAAAGACAAAAAAAGTGATAAACAGCCGCTGACGAAACAGAAATCGATCGGGCCCGAAAACGCGTCCAAGACTGACCTGTTCAAAGCGTTAAGTTTTAAGGAGAAATCTAATAGTGTTTCTGTGAAACACTCCGATATTTTGGTGGCACCAAAACCGGTCACCGACCAATCGCAAAAAAGTGTTCGAAAGGGCGACAAAAAAGACAGTGACAAGGGCCTTAAGCCCAGCATTAGTTTCTGTAAGGGAAAGAGTAGTGGTAGCGGCAGGAGCAAGGATGGGTTGAAGCAGGACGACTTCCTCAAGGCAACCATGCGGATATTCCTCGTGGTGTCTCCTCCCGTGGGAAAAATGCAGGTGAGATTTTATCTTGGATCGTATTCGTTCAATAACTGTTTCCATATGTTCGGCACACACAAACATTAGATCCCGAAAACACTGAAAAACTAATTGGTTTATACGGTTTCAACATAAGTATATTGACTTCTACGAAAATGAAATCAGACATCAAATAATAAATGAATATATGCAAGTGGTTTCAGTAGCAGAATATCAACTACCAGTTTAAACAAATACTTTGATTGATATGCAATAGCCCGCTTTACGTATGACTGACTATCCAAAACCGTATCATCGACAGAGGTGAGACCACGAAAGAATTGACCGAGACATGAGTCAAATGTTTTCTAGCTTTCCAATGTTTCATTTTGAACAGATTCACCTCCAATGAACCAAATGATTGTTTATATCATCTCAATGCATTATTGAATCATTCGATGAACAAAACCAAACACAATTGGATATGTATGTCATGTTCCCCACTAAGGATTCAAATCCTGTTTGAGGCAAGATAAATTCGGGTTTGCTTTGAGGATGGTCTACCGCAATATACGTGAAGTGAATGTGTAATATTGGTTTCAACGACCGAATCGGTAGTAATATAGGCTTTTCAGGCTCTCCCGCAGTTGAAATAGCAAAAGATATATTTATCAACACATAGTTATTTGCCCCTAAGAGCTACAGCAATCTTAAACATCACCTGTCACTTGCTTGCATAAGATTCCGCATTCTGGGCTCACTCGAAAGAATGTTGACAGAATGAATATGAATGAATTATTACCCCATTTGTCACCTCGATCGAAATATTCTGAATGAAATTTGATTAATTCATGAACTTGAAGCAGTAGTTGTCATGTGAATCCCGATTGATTTCTGGGTTGTGACTGGATTGGCCTGAGTGGTTGTATTTTCGGCTCATGGTCGAGAATCAGAGAAACGGAAATTAGTTTCTGTCATATTGACTAGTGTGTTTCCCAACTTTCGTGTTAGACGAGTTTTAGAATAACAATGCTGCTCCTGAAGATTGACGTATGGCTACTAGTAACGAGGACTAATTGATGTAGGTCATTGGCGATCGATATAAAATTTCATAAGTCACATTTAATGTAGCTATTCCTTATATAAACATGCTGAGCCCATAGAAAATAAGATATAGTTTACCAAGAAATGAAAGTTATGATAGCAATGCTCGAAAGTCGAAACTTGTGTGATCAGATCACCTGTATTGATATATGTGCAACCCATATCAACAATGAAGATAATCAGGTCTTATAGGTTGATGGGTGACTCCTAGATCCTATAGTCGATAGACTTATCTATCGATCACTGGATGTTTTACATCGAATCCTCCGTATCGTCCTTGAAGATCAATAAATCTTTAGCATCCAGTCAAATTTGAAGTTAAGACTGTTTGCATTTGATATATTTTTTCGTGATGTTTCAAATATAGTAGGATCACCCTCGATTCCAGCTCTAGCCTGAACTGAAAGAGGACGACCGATGTACCATTAGGCTTTTGTCATTTATTTCCTTTCCTTCGTGGTTCGCCATTACTTTACGCAAACGCCACATTTGCATGATCTAATCACGTGAAAATGTTTCAGCAACGCAGAACAACTCCGTAAGGGTTATGGCGTTCGATATTTCCGTAATGTTCGCACCCTATAGTTCCTATGGCCGACATGCCATAGCTCAATTATGATAGATAAGATATAATTCAACACGGGGCCTTAGCTGTAATTGCTGATGAGCTGTAGTAATTACCGGAATAAACGAATTATTTGCAGTGGTAATTTACTGAATTTGATTGATATCCAGTTTGACAGAGAGTCATTTATTCCTGATGAATAAATGGTTCACTTGCAGCTTTTTGTTTTTCATAAAGAGTATATCTTCGACATTGAAATTGAATTATAATAACTTTGATGTTCAGCGGAAACGAAGATGGCTAGTGGGTTGGATCTAGCTCCTTCGATCATTTGGAGATAGGCAGGCCATGATCTTGGACGATGATCCGACTTGGACAGACTTTCACTCCTCATACTCACCCGTTCTAGAATTACACGTAAAATGATTCGACCTCGTTAATCCCTAGCTCGTACAAGTTTGTTTCATGAGAAGTGACGTTCCCCATGAGAGATATCAGCGGGATGAAGAAAATATCCATTCACAAAATTTGCCGGTGGTCTAGCGTATATTGTATATTCGATAAGACTATTTCACTGTTTGTTCGAAGCGCAATCGGAGCACGACCCCGTGGCACTGTGAGTTTTTTTGGGTTTCCATTCAGTCGAAATAGCCAATGCGCTACCGTAAAAATCGATAAAACGTCCCATAACACTTCGGCACCTAAGATATGGCCGACCCTTGCCCATACAAGCTTCTGCCTTCTGGGCGCACTGATTTAACAAAGGGATATCATGAATTAAAACATTAAATACAAATTGTCATGTATCTGTCGTTGATTTGAAACGCGCTGTAACATTTAGTGTTATTTCAAGTTGGGTAACCAAGTATGCGCCTAGGGCTTCGCGAGACCAAGACCAATACTGATCAATATTGGTCTTGATCTTGAAAAATAAATGTACTCTTGGTCATGGATCAAAATGCGTCTAGAAATTCTAATTATTCAATTCAATTGTCGAACAGTTTATTTGCATCTAAAAAGTATTTCGTATTTCTCAGTATTTAACAATTGTCAATTTGTACGGGTCAACAAAATTTTTCATTTCACCAGAAGAACATAATCTTCAAGAAATTTTTAATAAGGATTTAGGGTAGGAATGATGATCAACTTTTTATTGACCATTTTACAATGGATTGTTGTGTGATGAGCAGTAAGATGCAGATGCGGCAGAGGGGTGGAATCGGAATCCTGAGGAAATTGAAATACTTGTTATATTATTAAGGAGTGGAAATATATAAATATATCGATCATATTTTATTATTTTTATTCAGTTTCGAACTCTGGTGGTTGTAACGGTGTCTTATGGAATGAGCAAGATAGAGTACTTCGAGTATAACTTCTAAACGGATTATCATTTCAATATGACTTCAATGTGCATTTCCTTTTTCTCTCTAATGTATTCCGCATCGTGTTACGTGGAAAACTGTTACAAAGGCCAGTCCATTAGCTGTAATGTCTATGGAATGTCCCAATTCGTTATTTTGCTATGAAGGTAAATAAATCAATTTTCACTACATGAAAACTCAAGAGTTTCAGGTTTTCATCACTTGCACAAGCTCTATAATCAGCTTTTGTGCAGTTTTGTAGAAAATTTGGCTATTCGTTGGAATAAATTGAATTTGGAATTTTCAAAAATCCTTTTTATTTATAGAAGAATGTAATTTCTGATGAGACCTCTTAATCGTATCGTGTTTGGAAATTGAATGAATCGAAATTTTCGTTGATGCTTAGTATTCAGAGTCGCTACCGAGATATTTTTTTCTGCCTACCTCTATCCAAAGTATACATTTCCTGACCTCACTGTAGGGAACAAAGTCGTACGTTTCCCTCCTAGGGAGAAGAAGAAAGAGTGACTTCATTGTACGTCATCAATGAAATAACTTATACGGCATTGACTACCTAAACTATATTCAATTATATATGTATGAATAGTAGAAATCAGTGGAGAGGGTAATATACAGTGTGTAACAACGAAAACTTAACAGAGCCGTTGTTGAATATAAAAATTAATATTTTAAAAAAATGCTCGGACACGTCGATTCCTAATTGAAGGGGGACACCTTTCAGACTACTCAGATTTTTTGTAGAACGCACCTCCTCGGAGGGGTGCGTCCGACGACCCTCATTTAGATAGGGAAAGTAGGTCGAGTGGCACCTTGTTTCAAAAGTCTTTCGAATACCTTTACAACTCTGTTAACAGAACATTTTTGTGACGATTAGTTTTCTAGATAATTTGAAGTTTTAAAGGCATTTGTATTGAGTTCAACTCTTTTTAAGATAAATCAAATTGTTTTTAAGGTACAATTTACGTTCAGAACTTCCATAAAAAAATACATTTTTGCTTTTTTTGACAACCTGCTAATACGTGTCCGCATTTTTTGTTTATTACGAGGAGATTGTTTCGGAGGATGGGGTTGGTTACCACCCTTACATTTCAGGTAAATTGAGTGGCACCTCCTTATGAAGGTAGCCTTTTGACGTGGATATATCATGCTCCTGATAAAAAAGTGAATTATACTAAAAACTTATCTACACAACGAATACAACCTGCTGATTTCCTTCAATGTTGATGACACAGAAAAGTTTAAAAAACTGTTTTAGGGTTAATAAATCCCAATAATTGTTTTTAAAGCACACACAAAAACAGTAACACCTAATAAGGGTAACTCACATAGGAAATTTAGAGTAAATGTTCAGAATGTGCTCCATTTTGCTCCATGCAACGATAAACATTTTGTTCGAATTTTGCTCTTACATTATTCAACATCTCAAAAGTTATAGTTCGGCATTCATCAATAATTCTACGACGTAATTGATCCAAATTGTCTGGCTGTGTAGCATAAACTTTAGACTTCAAATATCCCCTCGAAAAGTAGTCCAGTGGTGTTAAATCTGGTGATCGTGCTGGTCATTCAATTGGACCTCTTCTGCCAATCCAATTTCCTTCAACATGATTATTCAAAAAATTTCAAACCTGCTGGGCATAATTGGGTGTTGGACCGTCTTGTTGAAAATGGATGAATTCATCTTGACATCTTGGATCCTGTTCAATAATTTCAACTATACGAGGTTGTATTGCCTCTTCAAGAAGTTGAAAATGAGAATCACCGGTTAAATTTCCATCAATGAAAAATGGACCTATAATATTATTGCCTAATATTCCGACCCAGACATTGAACTTTTGGGGATGTTGGGTATGTATTTCTGCGTATTGTCTTGGGTTTTCATCCGATCAATAACGGCAATTGTGACGGTTCACTGGAAAAAGAGGAGTGGGTATTGATTCCAAAAAAGGATTTATTTAAGAAAAAAATGATAAGAAGAACTGTGATTTTCTTATTTAGGCATACAAATTACCGAGTGGTCTGTCTAATATATTATTAACATGTCAATTTAAACTTCAAATTATCTCGAAAACTAATCGTCACAATTTTTTTTAACAGAGTTGTAAAGGTAATCGAAAGACCTTTTAAACAAGGTGCCACTCGACCTACTTTCCCTATCTGAATTAGGGTCGTCGGACGCACCCCTCCGAAGGAAGGAGTGCGTACTACAAAAAATCTGAGTAGTCTGAAAGGTGTCCCCCTTTAATTAGAAATCGATGTGTCCGATCTTTTTTTATAAAATCCTACTTTTCATATTCAACAACGGCTCTGTTAAGTTTTCGTATTTTCAGGAAGTAACTACCTATTAAAGGAAAATAAAAGTAAGTCAGCAAATATTACAATAGAGCTACAGCAATACGCTATGTTCATGATTTCACAGAAGTTGCCTTCGAGTCCCAATAACGCAATAGTTGGTGCATCACTCACTGTTCATGAAAGAGGTGTAGGTGTTGGTTCGAATTCCAGCTACGACAGCTTTTTTCTTTTTAATTATTTTTTCTTTGCTTTGTAGGTTCTCGTCATCTCCTATGCTGTACTTACTTCTCAGTGTTATTATATTTTTTTGTTATTTTCATTAAAAAATTATTTGAAAATGACTTGTTATTTGGGGGAGACGGAAAAATTATCTGTTTGAATAACATGGGGATAAAGTGCCCTTCCCTTTCTTGAATGATTACAGTAAACTTCATCCTCGGAGAAAAAACCAGCACTGTCCTCCCTTGTTATACATACAAATAGCTATTTTCTATTTGTGAGAAAGTGAGTGATAATCCAAAAGCGATATGTAGCAAGAATTATTTTAAAATTATTTCAGCAAAAAATTGTCATTTGCAGACATCAAAAAATATATGAAGAATCTACTAAACGCTCACCATAAAATATGTTAAAGTTTTTTTGAGTTTCATTATAAAAATCTATCAAATCAGAAATTGACTCTCGACTGCGAACTATTCAAATACTTCTTCCACAAGAAGAGTAGAAGTGTTGAGAACAGGGAGTTGAGAATGTG
The DNA here is from genome assembly GCA_032362365.1 of Zygogramma bicolorata. Lineage (NCBI taxonomy): Eukaryota > Metazoa > Arthropoda > Insecta > Coleoptera > Chrysomelidae > Zygogramma > Zygogramma bicolorata. The sequence continues at coordinate 392,253 of JAVJAQ010002783.1, read as the reverse complement.
TGGACCTACTTTCACGTGTGCTGAATAAGCCTGGCTCTGATTCCATTTACCTTTCAAAGTATATTTTCGTGAACTGATATGACATTTGAGGGACTGACAACTAAAAGAAAAGAAGATATATTTGTTTTGAAGAACATAGAGTTTGGATTTTATATATTTGGATTCGTTTTTATGACAAGATGTTCTAATTTCCGTGGTATAACGGCATCAATAGACAATCTGTATTGAATCTCATTCAAAATTCTATTATTCATGATTACAGCATGAGACAGTAACAATATTCTGATACGGTAAAAATTAAAAGTGACTTCGGCAAAAAATCACTTCTTCATAATGGAATACATATTTGTAATAAATCTACCTAAGAACCTGAACAATTAAAAAAATATGTTGAAATTAAAACATGACTTGAAGCGATATTGCATGAATGAGTGTATGATTTGGAGTTATAGATTTAATTTTTTTTCTGATCATTTCAGTTGTAATTTCGATCCAGCTGTCATCTATTTCTTTCTGTGTTCCTTTTCATATATTTTGTATGCTTACTTTTGGGATTGAATACATACAACAAACAAAATTCGAGTTCGATATTGTTGTCCATTAGTTAACGATTCAATACATGAAACTCTAATCTTCCTCAAAGCTACACTTGCGACACATTGAAAGATGTTATCCACACAGCCTCAAAGAAATTTTAAATTTGTTGATTTTCAAACGAAGCCCGCACAAGAATGGAGAGAACAATGTGAAAAGTTTGATCAAAGGCTTCCTTTCGAAATTAGGTGGAGAATCCACACTTATTCTCGGAACGCTGGCCAACAAACAACAAAAGATTCCAATATGTGTCGATATACTTGGAAGTGGATTTTGCTAAGGCGAAGGAAACAGTTCTACGACGACATAACCAGAGAAAATATTGCTTTGAATGTACACATACTCGTTGGTCGGAAATGAATTTCCAACCCCGATACAGTAAAAAAAGGGATAGAAGTTGAATGATCTACACTAGATATTCAAAGATCTGTTATGACAGTTGAAAGCAGATCCAATAAGGGTTTCAGTTGTGATTACATTCACAAAACCCCTTCATGGAGGTTTTCAGGAATCCTTCTCAATGTCATCGTGAAACGTTTTGGCTTCACTGGCTAGAATCTTCAGAATACCTACAGAAAAAGGTATTAATTTCATTGTTCTCAAATGGATAAACACAGAAAACACACCCCAACAAGGATTCTCTTGTCTTTGATGAAAAGAATTCAGTGTAACTTGTTTGATCATTGGTTATAAGTCGTAAATGCAGTAATGGAGCCCTTGTTAGACAATATTGATAGAAAATCTCCGAGTATTGTAAATTGTCTTATGGAATGATATCAAATACGTCTGTAAAAGTCACGTTCCTTATTGATCATAATAATGAAAATAAAAGGAATGACACTTGAATCGTTTAAATCCTTTTTTCTTTTTGGTGTCATTTTCTCCTGACAATGTTCAATATACATTCATAAAAATATAAATAACTGGAATTGTGAATTTTCCATGCTTTGTTGACAAGAAATACTCCCAATTTTCAAATTTCAAATATACGCCATTCTGAAGGAATATAAGATGGTTACTTCACCAACCAACTAAATAGCTGTTTCTGATGTCGTGGTAAAGTTCTAAAAGTCTATCTGCCGTCAATCACAACTCTGAGTTTTATTTCTCTGAATATCTCACAGTGAATTTGGTAAATATCTCGCTGGAAAATAAATATTGGTTTTTCCATCCAATTTTCATTTGGAAAATGAGGTTTTCAGCAAAGACTGGTACCTGCTGCAACAAAAATCACATTGATTTAAAGTCGGCGAGTTATGAATGCTACTTTTGGAATCTATTATAATCACATCTGATGCGAACAAACGGAAAAAATCCAGAGTTGCCCAGCATGCTCGCAATGAAGATCACAGGTCCAATAATCCTGGGTACCATTTTCTGTGCCGTAAATATGCTGAAACGTCACAATTCTGATCTATCTACCCACAAATACGAAATCCAAGTTGTTTCTTTCAAGTATAAATAAATGTACTTATATATAAAATATTCTCTATTTCATTGAGTCAAGTTTGAATTGGTACAATTGATGTTTTTTTTGTGGGATTGAGGAACATACATCTACTCTTCCCACCTACCAATAAGCAACTGAAATTGCAGTGTCCATGTGGCCGAGTGGCTGAAGTGCTAGAGCCCCCTGGCATCAAATATTTTATGTCTCGGGTTCGAGTTTCCCCCAAAACCGACTCCTTTTTTCAATTTGACATTGATAATTTGATTTGTATCGTTCAATATTGAATTGAATAAACTTCCTTTTTTTGAGTTTTTCATAAATATCGAAAAAATACTCCATATCTAAAATTGATAATCAATATGAAACTTAAAAGAGAGTTCTGAAATATTCACCTGGTCGAAGAAAAAATCAACTGTACAACTCGAATGGACATTGGCCATATCGCCAACCTCTCTGATTTGTATAAAATCAAATGCGATGTGTCCCAGTTGATGCGTTGGCAAATAATATGTAAACATCGAATCTGGCAGAGATCATAGTGATTCGAATTGGCTTGGAAGTCTTGATTGCATTCAGTGAATGAATTCCGTTTATCTATAGATATACTCCAATAGATTTGCCAACACACGTTAGCATATTTCCTGGTTGTATATCTCAGAGGCGTACACAGAATTTGTGGACAAGGACGGACTTAGTACCTGAAGGCATTATTATGATCATTACTCTTCGTACACAACGACGTTCAAGCAATTTAGTTGACAAACTGGTATGTACTTTCAGATACACGTTGAAAACCTTGCTGAGCTGCCAATCTATAGTAATACCCGCTCCCAATGCATTTTTTTAAAATCGATGCAAGTAATGTCGAGTTCGAAACTCAATCATCACACCTAGAAGATGGCAAATGAGACAATTATCCTTCAGAGGATCAAAACCACAGAACACAGATTGAAACCCGAAAATACATTTCATCATACTTCGTCCGTGAGAATCTTTATGCTAACATATATATAATAATAATAATAATGACTTTATTCATCGAAAAAGATAATTATAATCATACAAACAAATATAGCTATGTTGAATAAAGTAAAATGGCAATAAGTGCAGAAGCACTTGTTTCGCCTAAAAAAGAAAACACAACACATACACACTCAAATACATATAGACACTATTAAATCTATATACATGTTTTAAAATAATGTTAGAGCTATAAAATGACCAAATTGTAAAATTATAAACCTAATACATAATGGTACTGTTGTAAAAAAATGTCGTAAATTAATAACACACATTCAACATTATATCATAAAACTGCTTTATACATAAATGAATAATTGATGGTAATGATATACATGCAAACATATGCATCATATGGGTTCAGGTATATGGCAAACATAAGACACGAATTTCAAATATTTTTTTTTCAACAAGTTCGGCAAAAAAAATATTGGTTGAGATAATATGAATAATCTTAATTTTTTCTTGAACAAGTGAATAATTGTGGTACTACGCATTTCGTCGGGAATACTATTGAACAGCTTGGGAGCGAGGTAATTCTATAAATGCTGGAAAATTGATTTTTGCGTTTGAGGAATAACGTGGTTATTTTTTGTACGGGTGTTGTATAATTATTATTTATTATTATAGTAAAAGAGTTGGCGGATATCGAAAACTTTAGCTTCGGAATACAATGATTCTGTTGATTAATGTGGTGGTTTTGATAGTATCAATTTCAAGAACCTATTTTGGAGCACCTCAAGTGGACGAAGGTGTATATGGAATGTTCCACCCCAACAAGCGATTCCCTAGTTCAGATGACTCGCTACGAGTGCATGATACAGAATTTTGCGATTAGAGTATGTCAGTATTTTCAACAAATATTTGAATTTATTTAGTATACAACGTAACTTATTACAGATATATTGAATATGTACATTCCACTTGAGATGTGAATCAATCATCAAACCTAGGTATTTCACTTTTGCTTCGGGAAGTATTACATGTTGTCCAATCTTCAATTGTGATGAAATTATTGCAACTAAAGGGTACATAATGAGTTTTCTCGAAATTTACTTTGAACAATCGATGTTCAAGACAATTATTTATTGATCCGAGATCAGATTCAACAATACTTCTCAGTTCCTCCCAGTCATTCGCCTTGTAGAATATAGCCGTATCGTCTGCGAATCCCAATATTTCACCTTTGCTTTCGATAGAGTACAGTCTATTCACATATATATATATATATATATATATATATATATATATATATATATATATATATATATATATATATATATGTGTGTGTGTGTTCGGATAGGTTTCCGTGGTCAGTTGTGTGTTGTTGTTGAGTTCGGGTTGAACCGCTTCTGGAGTTTTGTTCCGATTTTGGAGCAAGAAGTGACTTCCCCTATTCCTTTTTTCAGTTTGGACCACGACTATTAGACGGTATATTTTGCTGTTCATTTCACTAACATTCGTATGGATGGGTTCGAAAAACTCTTGCGGTGATAATGTAGCATCAGAATATGGCTGGATACCTGGATACGCCACTGGATTGATCTAATTAATATTACTGCCTATACCACCTATAAATCTAGAATATTGAATCCAATCTACAATACGGCTTGCTTGATTACGATTGGAATCTGTTCGTGTGTAGGTAATATTATTTAATGGGAATCCGATAGCGAAGCCTTAGCCAGGGGTAACCGAAATATACGAAGTATACTCAAGTAGGCCTTTATGGAGAGAACTACGCCGTTCAACGACCGGATAGGGCCGTCCTTCTCCGCGTGATTCCTTGGACCCCTTTTATAGCGACGTTCGAACGAAAATCAAATTTGTACCGCGAAAAGTTATTTCATTATTTCACCAGTGCAGAGGGTTGGAAGTTGATCCGCCGCTTACGAGCGGAAAATCGAATAAAAATTCTCAGCATGTATACGGTGGAGCATAGAAATCAGTTTATCGCTGGAAAGATTTATTGATGCTTGATAAACTAGTAAATTCAATTGGGAAGTTCAACATCCAGATATGCCCCTATCGGAATATGTTTAACCTATTCCAATTAGTGGAAAAAAAGTTCTGTCACTGTCTGGTCATGATGATGAAAAATGTTGTAAGATTGTGGTGCATTTTGGTGTTCTTGTGCTTCATTTTGGATCGATGTGTCTGCAGAAAAGGTAGAAAACTCAACCTTCCTTTTCACAAGTTCCCCTTGTATTTTCCTGGTGAAGGAAGAAAACTCGAAATAGGTCTTGGATTACATCACTGAAACATGAAAACGTGTCTCCGAATCATCAGTATAAGTATCGTCTAGTTTTTGAATGGAATCAATAATGTCGATCTAATTATTTGATTGTCATTAAGCGAATACATTCTTTTGAAATTTTCAGTAAGTTTGAATTGATTATATTTTTACAATGATATGTGCCATAGTCAATTGGTCGAAACCTATTTTTAGTGATGTCAAATTCATTGAGTAGTTATATTTATTCACATATAAAATTTTATTGCTTCGAAACCACACCATCTGGAGAATAGCCCAACCACGGTTGATCCTCACTTATAAGTTCTGTTTGTTTGACTTCATAACCATTCCTCTGGATGTGGTGGCTCGTGCTTTGGAATTCTTTCTTAGAGCATTCTTGAGATGGTGAGGTTTCTGCTAGGCCTTTGATCACTTGAGATTATCTTGCCTCGTGGAATATCTCCTCTAATTAAACATCAAATATTTTGTTTTCAGTAGCATCTGCCTGAAGATTGGGCTTGGATTCCCTTTTCCTTTGACGCAAATCACAAACAATCATAAATATAACTACTCTTTGTCAAAGAAGAACCTGTAGAACCTTCACATGATATTTAAAGATATCATCACTTTCTCTTGGAAAATGGGGAACTTTTTCTGTTGAACACAATTCCTGACAGAATGTTCTCAATGCAGAGAGACTCGATCATTTGAATTGGTTGGTGTTCTCCAAAGCACCGATTTTTTCCCTTTTCAAATATGCCCCAATGTCAGTTATAAGAATACTTTTGAAAATCCATGTTCTGCCCGAAAATGAAATACTTGGCACATAAAAAAGCGAGAAACTATATCTTGAATGTTGTTCGACTAGTAAAAATTGGGATTACACGAATTCAATAAACACCTTCGAACAATTAGCCTACACAAATCCGTTCCACAACTCGAAAAACACTTACAAAAAATATTAAACATGTTTTTGACAGATCACGATCAGTTGATTACATATTGAAAACATTTTTGAACAGTTATCAGCGCCCTCATCGGTAGAAATTCTTCCCAATACTAATTGCTGATAATGGTGATTGTGGTGAGCCAGAATTATGACTCGTCTGGGTTTATGTGAATATGCTTCTTCCTTTATTGGTGTAATCTACTCGAATTGGGTTGAATAATAACAATCCCTCACGGTGAATTTTCCAAGAGGGTAAGCACGTCCGTCTATCAAGTGAAAGACCGACGTTCAATTCCCCGCCAAAGCACCTTGTTGGGAATCTTACGTTAAAAGTTAAGACCTCGTTAATCCGTTGATTGCACCTGTTTCATCTACGGAGAGGTGACGTATGTCAGCTGGTTGACGAAAAGAATCATTCATTTGGTAAGAAAAATAGACTGGATGCCCAATATCTAGGTGTACTGCTTTTCGTCAGAGGCAAACGGCATGAGCTATGATGGTCCAGACGTGGGTAATGGAGGAAAGTATACATCAACTATCCACCTAACTTTCGATATTACCACATTTGATGTAACTGTCTTTGAGTAAATTATTTTGTGTGTTATAATTGAGAGTAGAATATACACTGAAATAATTTGCTGAAAAGAATTTCGATAATTGGTTATCACACATTGCAGCTTGGTGAATCTTGATAAATATCTGTTGAAAAATTGTTCACCTTGAGAAATTTCCTCGTTGAACAATATCTCTGAGAAAATGAAGTACTCTCCCTCTTCGAAATGTGTTTCGAACTTGACTCTGAGGGGCAGTTAATAGTTTTATTTGCAAGCAGGAATGGTTGTACCTCCAACTATTACGCTCTATTATCGAGGTTTATACTGCAATCCTACCATCTAAGCTTTTATTTCGCAGTGAGCTGAAGATCTCAGCTTTGATATGAATGAACGCTATTCTCTCATAGTAGTATAGGTAATCACACACTCAAGATCTTCCTTGTTGATGCAAGTTTCGTGTTCGCTACGCATTAGAGACGGCATTTTGAACATGTTGGGGGAGGCTGATGGCTATTGAGACTAATTTATGCCTTATCATACATCTTAGGTGGTTGTTATGAAGTGGAAGAGGCTATGCGATAAAGTAAGCGATTTCAGCCACCGAGACAGTTTCTATGCAAATAGAAAGTGTATTTGCATCATATTGGAGCTATTTAGTGCTGTTCCGTCGTTTGCGATGAGCATTAGTAAAAACAATCTTGCTGTCTGGGGAAAGCACTTCCCGGGATAATATTTGTACTCACAGTGCGGATGTTGAAAGTACCCACCCCTCTTAATTTTTGAGCGGGGTCAGATATCAGTCGGACAAAGTTTACATAGAGAGGTATTAGTTTTGATACATGGAAACATCGGTAGTGTAACTCACTGCGCTATCGACCATTTTTTTTTTCGGGAGAGTCATACTTTGTTTAATAACTCTTTCAATTCTCTATTCAACAGCTGTTTATTACTGAGAATGTCTAAGCGGTATAATTTCGGAAGATGATTCCTTATCGGATGCTTAGGCCAAAAAAAGAACACCCCCCAAGTTTCAGGTCTCTACGATCGGTTTAGTCTGTGCGTTCATTCACACCCAAAGTAACTGTCTACCCCTATTCAACACCGTCAGGCGAAAGCCTATACAACTGCAGTAAAATAGCATATCATAGCTCACAGGCAATGTATCAATGAGTACAAGATATATTGCGGATATGCCCAAAAGCGGCGGTCCCGAGTCCGTGAATGTTGGGCTCGTAAAAGATCCCTACCTCCAATTGGAATAACGAAAAGTTCTTGAAAATATTCCTTTCGAGTATTACCGTGTGCGAGTTGTTGAAAGGCGGAGAGAAAGCTGATCAACCAATGATGTTCGACCGAGGAAATCGTATTTGATCAATCAGTTGTCGGACCGAATTGTGAGAGGAGTATGTTTAAATACCAGTTACTCAAACGCAGTGCTCACTGTGGAAGTTGATATTCTAGTTTTCCTGGTCCACTCGTAAGTGGGAAGATAAGCTTAATTGCTGTATTGATTCATATGTATTAAAGTTCTTTATAAAGATTCCGGCATGAGAGTCGAAACGTGAACATTTCAACAACTCGCACACGGAATAATATTCGAAAGGACTATTTTGATATTCCAGCGTCCGTGAAAACATTCATCTTTAGTACCAGAGGGTTCAGCAAAATTTCCGGTTGGGGGAAGTGTGCTCACCGGCGTCGGTGATTGGCCTTGGAAGCGGAAATAGGCCGATGTTAAATGAATAATTTAGAAAAAATAACTCCGTAAGGGGTTGATTTTCAATAAAATACGAACATACCTCATCTATTCTGTCGAAGAATGTTCATGCAGAATTTGAAGTAGAGTGGACCAAGGCATCACAGAAGAATAGAGTAGAATAATTTATTAACTTTTTGGTGCCATACAAAGATGAAAGGAAGTCATGGTATGCTCATAACTAGTTTTTAATAAATGAAATAACAGTAATGGATCACACTTACAAATATTTATAAAATATTTAAAATAGGTCACGATAAAGAAGAGAAATGTCCACATATCCGAGTCCATACTATTTATTTATATCCTGCACGAATTTCTCAAGTGAATAGAATGCGTTATTAATAAGAAATCTTTTTAACAAATTCTAAAATTGCTTCAGAGTATTGACTTCCTTCGGAGGCAGTGTCACTCACCTGTTATAAAAGAAGGAGCCAGCATAACTTTTCATAACCGGAATGCTTGTGTTGATCTAGTTGGATATTATCAGCATTTCTTGTGTAGTATGTGTGTATGTCTTGAATTTTTATGGAAGCTGAATTATTTCTGAAAGTGTATTATAACAATTTGTATATATAGATCGAAGGGAAGGTCATAATTCCATTCTTTTTGAATATTTCGCGGCAGCTGTCTCTGTAGCTTGAATTGTAGATTCGTCTAAAAATCCATTTTTGCATGATGATTTTTCGCAAAATTGTCCCCAATCAATAATGTTTTGCGCTATGACTGAATACACCTGAGCGTAATAGACGGTTGATAGCGTGTCAGATGTGAGATTTTTTTTGCGAGGAAATAGAAAGTATACCTGTAGATGTGTTCACCGTTACTTCTATCATTAAATTCAAACTGGAAATGTGGTTGGGTATGCGTTTTTTCCCCATATGGAAAATTTAATATCACGCTCTTTCGGATATTCACGACCAGACCATTTGTGGCGCACCATGAAAAATGACATTGTACTGCTTACTTTCATTTCCAGCGTAGTTGCTGATAATACCATGCTGGTGTCATCACCATATATAAATATATCTCTATGATCTGGAAAATACTCCAGCATATCATTTATTATATAAGAGGAAGAGCAGAGGCCCCAATATCCCCCTTGAGGAGTTCCAATATTATCGAAAAAAACAACCGAATATCTATTATCGAGTGCTACGTAAAATGGGCGATTTGAAACATCAATTAATTCACCAGGTCTCTGATCCCTAATGCATTCAGGCAATCGAACGCCCGGGCAGATCAAAAAATACGTCCTAGGTATATAAATTCTTGTCGATTTTGTCGTGTACTAATTGTACAAATGGATGGTGGTAGTCTCACAATAGTATCCTGGCTGAAAATCATGCTGTTTGATGATGATTATATTCTTTGAGTCCATATATGACATAATCTGGTTGTAGCCGACTTTCTTGAATGTTTTTGCAAACAAACTTTGGATTGTAATACCCCTGTAGTTTGAAAGTAGTTCCTTATTTCCTTTTTCATATTTCTCCGTCAGTACGGACTCGTCTTGTATTTTTTTCCAAATTTCTGATTTACGAATTGTCAAATTGTCTCTGACTTGTTACCTGATTTTTTTAATGTTAGCAATTTGATCTTTATTTACGAAATTATTTTATTTTTTTCGATTTTGTACTGTTCGTTACTGATTAATTCTGAATGGTTTCCCACCCAGTTCATGTACTTGAAGTTATTCATTTCTTTCCTCAGGTTGGGAGAAATATTTGTAGTTAATTATTTATTATTTGTATTATGTTTTGTGGTTTTGAGTTGAAATGAGGTGTTAAACGCATGTCAAGTCATCCCAGAAGAGCTCGTTGGATGATTTGATGAGTCAATTTCAGATTTATCTGAAAAAAACTTTAATTCAGCAATGATTTAATGATCTATATGATGTCAACTCACGTCCGCAATGTTTATTAATCAACGAACGAGAAACGAACGAGACGTTTGAAGCACGCTGTCTAATCTTCTGATAATACTGACTTTTTCCATAGACTTTGCTACCAACACTGAAGTAGCAATTAGCTTCCGGCTAGCTTTTCAGACGGAGAAGGATGCTGGGTAGATCAAAAGAAGCAGATGAAGAGGTCTATCTGATTCAAGTTGATGATCGCGTTTCTCAAACTACTGAAGAATCAGTTATTAATTATATAATTAAGTAGGTAGTAGAACATTGAAAGCAAGATGCATATAACCCTGGTGCGTCGTCTGATATGCTTTTGTTTAGTCAAATCCTCTCGATCTGAGAAACCGAAGCCAGAGCTTATATTTTATGACGGTAGGTAGTGACACATATGCGATTTTCTTAGGCTTCATTTCCAATCAGGCGGCAGCTTACGAGTGAATGTCGATACCGACGGTCTTATTGGCTGAATCCTCACTGGAATTTTTGTCACCAATAGAATCATCAGTATACAAAATATGTAAGGCCAAGTTCGTTTAATAGAAACCTATCAATTATTTTGAAAAGTTTGACACTTCGATTTGAATTTGAAAAAGCAGTTCATATTGTGAAACTTTTTCATTTCGATAGATTACTAGAATAGTCAGGATCGAGCCACAAGAAGTATAGATATTCGAGGTAAATTCTCCATCCAGAGAGATCTAAACAAAATTCCAGTACGAAACGTCAGGAGCTTCATTGAAACTTCCGAATCCGAACGTTCAGATTTCTCGTCACATCCTAGATAACTCGATTTTGATAGTATAGGTATACCTTGAACAACTCAAATCGATTTGAAATGATATACATCATTTAAGGAGTGCACGATTCAATTCACTAATCCCCTGTACGAAACTCATAATATATCGCTCGCATAACATGTATTACTTCCCTCATATCATCGGCTCGTAATCACGTTACAATAACCTTTCATTTTTTGAACACTATGAATGAAGAGGAAAAATTACTTACCTATCTTCGGTTCCTCAGATATCCACTATACTTCCCAGTTTCACTCACAACCATTTATTAGGAACATTTAAAATCACATTCACAAAGATTTTAATTCATATTTCATCAACTTGAAAGCGAAAGGAAAAAGTATCAAGTTATGATTCATGACATAACCTATAAATTTGATTTAATCGAAAGGCGGGACCGTTGACGTTCACGGCATCACAGATTAAAATTTCAGTGGATCATGGTAGGCTTCGAAACCAGATTCGTGAGGTTCACCTTCCTCTGGTGACAAACTCTCGAAGGGATTTCTTCAGTTATATTTCTTCAAAATCAAGAATGCCAGATATCGAGAGTTTATGACTACGATTTTTCAGGTATAAGTCAACGCACCATGGTTATATGCATCTTGATTGAAAGAAATAAATAGTTGTAACTGATCTATCTTTGTTTCACTCAAGCTCAAGAGTTGTCATATGTTTTGTTGCAAGATATACGTTACCTAAAGTATACTTGAGGTGTACAAAATGGTTAGAAGTTATCAACTATATAACTCTAGATATATTTATGATAAACAGAAGATTCTTTCTTGCTTTAGAGTCCTACTTTGATCAGTCGTACTGCGAGGCTATAGGTAGCATGCAAAAAGGAAAGATCCTACTTGAATCTCGAGGAGTGAGGCACCTTCCTGGTTTCATAATATCTAATTGGCAAGGTAAACAGAGCATGCAAGCTGGGATATCAACTATTGGTCTATAATAAGGTTGCTATATACTGGTGTGTTTACTCCATATAAGAGGTTGTCAGCAAATCAGACGACCGATATGGCCAACTTGATGAAAAATTTGATGATATAGGCTCCTCAATCACGTGCCTCTGACAGGAAAATGCCTTGAGACCTTGCTCCCTCTGTGGATCTCTCTCTCTTTCTTTTGATAATGGCCGTTTGTGGAAGAATGTACTTCTGAACACATTTTGTGGATTTTTTGCCAACCCCTGTCTTCCGTTTGAGAGGCAGATATGCTAACCATTACACTATCATTTGACATTTTATTATTCATTTCATTTGGTCATAGGGAACCCTATCGCAAGAATTTATTGGAAATGCGATATACCTGAAACTCCCAGTGAAAACTCAAACTGAAAACACAATGCGCGTTTCGATAGTCAAATTGTCATCTCCAGGAGTAACACTCAACTCAAAATATATTGAATTATTAGGTGTTTCGAGCCTGAAATTTAATCTGCGGCAGATATTGACAGAGGCGATGCTAAATTGGCCCAAGTGTCTTTCTCATCAGCCATTTTCCTAATTGTTTTATCTTTTCTATTTTGAATTTAGTTTTTTTCACCAATACCACTCAACCAAATTCAAACAAATACTATTTCTACCATGATGTTTGTTGTAAAGATTCATAAATAGGATTATGGAAAGGAGTCTTTTATTTCAAGAGGGACAAACTCGTTTTTTGTTTTCAGTTGTAATTGGACCCTCTTGAATATTATGTCATCCACCAAATTTCATTGATTGAGCGCCGGTTTCTCAATATACCTACTTTCAAGAAACTAAGATGTCAGATAAATCCGCAACAGCCAATCGAATGTCTCACTTCAGCTTCCAATTATCTCTTAGCTGGTGAACAACACTGACAGTGAAATCACTAGAGTATATACTCTAATCATGATGCCAGTTGACAAAGACATACAGGAACATACATTTTATGAGCAGGATTTCAAAGACATCGCTTTTCCGAGAATATTTGGATTGAGTGAATCGAACTAACAAACATGATAGTCTTTCTTGAGACCAAATCTATAACCAATAGCTTGTCTAAAAATGTACATATATTTTTTTGTTATTCACAGTGCTATGGACTGGAAGAGCATTCAGTATAACACACTGAATTCGCACAAGATTTCAAGTGAGCAAATGATGAATTAAGTCGGGTGTCGAGATAGATTTTTATTGTTTATTGGTTCGATACGATCGATATCCAAGAATAAACAATAGTCAGTTAGTAGTTAATAGTTTTCTCTAATTCGTACTATTATTATTTGCATAGTTGAGGTCAACAGCAACTAGAGAGACTTGGCGCAATATTGTTTGTTTTGTACAAGTCTGCTGTTACTTGCCTTTACGTTTTTCTGTTAGCCACGATTGAAACTATACATTTAGGAGAACCACAGTAGATATTTCCTCTCTGAAAAGGTGGCAACAACCTCCACTGACCAGTCGGTGTACATGCGAACATATGAGATGTGTTTACATACATGATGGTTCTCTCATGATTATATAATTCATAAACGTCAGCAAACAATGCTGCGCTATCACTTTAAACCGCGTGAGAAGGGTTTTCGTTTGGAAAATCCGATGAATAATTTGTGATGTGGAGAGGACGGGAAATTCGAACCATGCGGGTCTGCTTCTAGGGTGATGCCTGCCAAGTTTCTCTTTTGATGAGGGCGTTTCTCGCGTCGTGGTTGAGACGATCAATTTCGGTATTCGATGCGAAAATATTTCATCTTCGGCAATACTGAATTTAATTTCGAAAGAGTGCTTCTCGCTGTTGGGTAATACTTCAACAAGAAATGCATTATTACAGCACTACAGTATATAAAAATCAAGAAAACGTAAAACCCAATTCAAATTGTGTGAGTTATTATGTTCCTGATATTTTCTTGATCGAAAACGAATCACGTGAAATGAAAGGCCATGAGGGCAATATATTTTCATCTTCAGATTTAAATGAAAGACTAAATCACAGATTACAGAAACAACTTTAGATAGACAACGGTAAACTTGTAGAAGCCGAAATGTGGCGCAATTCTTGTGGCAAATGTTGACCCCAACTATTCAACAAAATTGGATGGATTAGACAAAACCGTAGAAACAACATATAAAGAATACTGTATTATTATTATCATCATTATTATTAATCGTTCGATATAAATCAACCAATAATGAATAATTATCTCGCCACTGATTACAACACATATCCTGTGTGAGAAACAGTTTTCTTCAGAATACATGGCGTCACATACCCAAAACGACTTGCATTTTATTTATGATGCAGTTCGAAAGAATAAATTAATTTATTTTTGTGAATTACCCACTGTTATTTCGAGAGAAATGAGAGCATTATGGAAGTCTTCTTTCAATAGTGGCAGCGTGAATTCCGAAGGAAACTGTACTTTGAAAATATAATATGGGTTGAAAATTTGAACAGTGTCCCGTATAAAGTTTCGGATTTGGAAGTTCCAGAAATTTTGCTATAGCAGCAGGAATTTTTCCAAACGAATTAATTCCAACCGGATTTCTGGTACATTTACCTTTCACGTATTTCAAGAAAAATCGCCTGTGTCCGACATTTGCTGGTCGAAGAGCCACATATTTTCGATAAAGATCCAAATAAATTTTTTCAATAATAGTAAAACTTCGTGAAACATTGGTTTTAGTATCTGTTATTTCAATAATCAATGAAGTACCCATATCTTCCACATCGTCAACAGTCTATTGACAAAGCTCCTTCCTGCGGCAAGCACCAAATATTCCCACAATCACAACTACTTTCATTAAAAGATACTCATCGTCTAATGCAGACTTCAAAAACTGGTCAATTTGGACTCTAGTCAAGATTTTTTTCTTTGGCCGGTAACCTTCTGCTTGACGCTTTAAATAAGCGATAAGCTTAAAATATTTGCTGATATCTACGTCGCTATTTATACGTAGCATAGATTTGATCATCGAATAATTTGACCACAGAGATGATGCCTTCCATACCTTTGCTTTTTCCTCAAAATAGGCCAGAAATACATTTTCAGTATATTTTCCAGAAAAGCCTTTCGCTTCACACCATTTCTGAAACTTATTATAGGCTATATCGTATTGAACCCTGGATTTTCTCGGCAACAAATCGAGGGTTGCTCTATTGGCCACCGCCTCTTTGTCTTCAAATCGATCATTTTCATTACTTTCTTCCATTTTAAGAAAAATCTACAACTTTAACTGCATTTTAAATAAAACTATCAAACGTCTGACAGATGCATCAAAACATTCGTAAACAATTAAATCAACAATGGTTGCTAAGGTCCGTAATATACGATGCAATTTAAAATTATCTCCTTTGGATGTATTAATACAGGTTTTCAAAATTTAATTCAAACTGTATAATAACTTCATTTATTTGAACGTTTGTAGAAAAAATATTGTATGATATCCGTGTTAAAAGTACCTTTTAAGGCACTCATGTGAATTGCGTGCGTTCACATGCGTGCCTAAAAAATGTACTTTTAACACTTATATTATAAATAACTATTATATGTTCTGTGGATGAAATCTTTCAATGTTCAAAAATCATTACGTGGACGAAGAAAAAATGGAATTTCTCTATTAGGCGGTAAGGATATTTGAAGAAACATGTCACTGTTTCTGAAAGAGAATGATCGCCATGTATAACTCAAATGATTGATATAGGAAGGATTTTGAATTATTCAAGGTCAACTTCATATTTTTGGAGTTAAGACAGAAAAAAGATAGTTTGGTTCATCGAAAGTTTTACTGATTGAACGGACCCAACGAAAGTACAGCCAATATAAAGTATGAAATTCATTATGCAGGGGGTTTGGGGGCGATAAATCTATCTAGCTAGGTTTCACTTTCAGCAAACGTGGCACTCGTGGTTTTTTATTAAAATAATTAGTTCGTATTTTCGTATTATTATGTCGGTAAGATCAGAAACTATTTATCATTCATATTCCATCGGTATGTATTTCGTATATAAGTATAATTTCAAAAAAAAATGATTCACGAAAAAAATACTGAGCAAATACTCTTTGTACTAAAGAATTGGAAGGGAGGAAAAAAAAACAGATGTGACATGATGAATTAGCAAACTGCCCAGCAAAGAATTCAAAATGTGTTTCTGGCAGAGGAGAGGGTCATTATAGCGAGATTTATTACTAATTGTTGCTGTTCTAAAATTTTAGAGCAAGAGTATAGATCGGAAAAGGATGATGAAAATTACCAAGATAATGAAATCAATTATAATGCATAGATACAGAGCTGCAAATGAGTTGATTGAGTAGATCTCTCGAATCCATACAATTCAAATCAGATACAGCAGCCGACGTTACGATGGTACCTCGATATATGAAGATATGATATCAAAATTACAGCTCATCCAATCTATCTTGGCACAGAACTAATAACGTATATGCCCAGCAATCTCTGTGGAGTATACTGAGATGAAAAAACACCTATTATATGTGTTCACTGTGTTGAAATTCTTTCCTAGGAGGTGTTTTTTCAATTTTTGCCAAGATGGATTGGATGAGCTGTACCTCTTGTTACATCTAATAGTGTTCACTGCCAAGGGAAGGGACCGTTTGAATATTTTGGGTACTTCGAAGCTGAATTGTGAGTAAAAAGTGAAGAAATAGCAGAAAACGTATTTGTCTCTAAAAATATTGATACCCCATTATTGAGCAGAAAAACTTGTGGAATTCTCAACCCGCAGAAACTCATATATGCAATGAATACAGAAACAAATTTATTCGAAGAATATCCGACTCTTTTCCAAAGATTGGGAAATATCAGAGGGAATATAAAATTGGAATTAGAAAATAAAATGCCTGACCTTATGCTTTTTCAAAACCGAGAGCTATTCCTGTTCCAATGAAGTCCGAAGTGAAGGAAGCTTCGAGGAAATGCAGTAGAAATCACAAATACTTGACGTCGTGCCCAAGGCACAATGTGGTAGCCAAGTTTTTCTACGAGCATTGAAACGAAGGCGACATCGTCAATATCGAAAACGTTATGAAAAAAAAATTACAATAGACATCTTGTGAAAGATTTGAGCCAACCCCACGATTTTTTATGGTTCACTGATATGAGGCGACATGAAAAGATCATGAAGGCAATCTGTCCAAGATCTTACCCAGTTGAGACCAACGAGAATACGGTAAGGACAAACCGATTCCATCTTATTCCTGCTCCATATATGAATCAAATTCCGGGAAGTCTTCCACCTACCTCTCACTTGGAGTTATCGGGAGTTATCTGGTAGACAGACCAATTATCAAGGTTACGTACGTTATCGTTAGTTCTTATAAAGATGTAACCATCTTAGAGGGGAATGTTATTTGACAATAACTATTCTGATCACCATGTATAACTCAAATGATTGGCAAGAGAAGGATTCAAGTTTGAATTGTATATTTTTGGATGTTAGGCAAAAATTAAAACGATTTCATCGAAAATTTCAATGATTGAAAGGCCCAACGAAAGTGCAACCGATATTAGACACCATATCAGAAGTGATGGACACAGCACTCTTCGCGAAATTACCTACTGAGAAAGGAGCAATAATTGCTGATGTAAAACAACTACAAATCGTCATGTTTTCTTCGCTTCCAATTTTTTGTTGTTCTACCATCTCTTTTTCCATAATAGGAGGTTCATTCTATTGTAATAGAAATAGGGAAAGTGTGTTCGTTTGTATACCATGCATATTTTCTCTCTTGTGTAGTGATGCTAGGAAGCAACTCTGGGACCCCGCCGTAATTGAAAGTGATATTATTATAGTCGCTGTTTGCCACCAGTTCTCGTTTGTTTCGCTAGGATTTAATCCAATTATGAGGTGCTCGTACGTTCAGTTCAGTTAATGAAAGGTACTCAAATTGTGAGCATTTCACTAGAATTATTCCATTTCAATTAACCTACTACAATCTCAGAAAATAAGAATCGATATTTGAATCTGTGTATAAGGGCAGATTTTTAATCTACCCCGAAAAGTTGCTGTGTTAATTAAAAACAGTTCCTAATGGAACTTCTATAAGTTAACAACTTCTTGTGTAACTCAAATTTGTATTTTTTCAAAGTCAAATTTGAGTTTTACGTGAAGTTGCAGGAAAATATCAATATATATATATATATATATATATATATATATATATATATATATATATATTTACAAGTTTACATTCAACTTCACTTATTCGTTAGCATGTCGGTCGGTTTTTATGTCAACAAAAGTAGTAGAAATGACAGTAAGGTAACCAAGATTATGAGAAAAAGTAATATCTTTTGAAAAATTCGTAAATTCGGTGAGGGGTACAGTGGGGTAGAAACATAAAAAAAATTGTGAAAATCTGAAACCAGCAAAAATACAAAGAAAAATTAAACGAAAAATAGTGGTTATGAGAAAGTTTTGAAAATTGTTATTTTGTGAAATGAACAGTTGTTAGGTACTGTTCGAAAATAGGTGATAATTGTTTCGGCAGAATCAAACAACTCTATTGCAATAAATTCGAAAAATAACTGGAACAGCTAATTGACAACTCAATAAATCACTCAAATATCTATAACTGTTTCGCCTATTCATTTACTTGATCGCTGTCTGTGATCAACTCACCGTTGCTGCTCTCCCATCTTCCTGCCGCTATATATTGGACTATGGTTCTGGAATTTTTCGTTTTCGAACAGGCATTGACATTTCTGGAACCTTCTTGACAGTTCTATCCGTGTGTGAATAAATGCGGCTGTTATCTCTCTCGAACATTCTCGATTAATAGCGATCACGTTCGATGGGCGTGGTCTTCTTCAAAACACTTGCGTAAAGGAAGTCATGGGCGTAGAGAAAGGGTTTTATTGTTCCGCAGAATTATTGCTGATTGACGAATTCGTGACAGTTCTATGAAGAAAAGAACATATATTGGTATATTATGAACAAATTCAAGTAGTTTCATGTCTCAATATGAAACTATTTGAGAAGTGACAACAATCATATATAGTCAACGAAACTGTGTCATAGTGGAACTTGGATTTGGAAAAAAGCGCAAAAAGGTTCGAGTTTTCACCTTGATGATTTTTGTTTTTTCAGAATTTTTTCGGCGACTTTTGGGGTGTCTACCCTACTGAGCGGCGCCTCCAAAGTGAATGATCAACTTACAGGAACAATATGGAAAAAACCCAGAATATATATATATATATATATATATATATATATATATGTTACAGTGAAGGTTTTCACGGATACTTGAGTATGCGAAATTGGTATTCTGGGAGTTTATCCGTTGATTTGTCGGTATTGACTTTCGACGTTTCGCCAACATCTCAGTTGGCATTTTCAAGAATGTTACTGCTCCTACTTGGTGCTAGCAACTGTTGTTTGAAAAACTTCTGCCAGTTTTTAAATAATTAAATAAATTAAAATTTTAAAAACTGGCAGAAGTTTTTCAAACAACAGTTGCTAGCACCAAGTAGGAGCAGTAACATTCTTGAAAATGCCAACTGAGATGTTGGCGAAACGTCGAAAGTCAATACCGACAAACCAACGGATAAACTCCCAAAATACCAATTTCGCATTATATATATATATATATATATATATATATATATATATATATATATATATATATATATATATATATATATATATATTTCGAATCGAGTTTGTATTGCAGTGAGTGAAAATAGATTTAATTATTACATCTTGAATTTTTTGAATAGTAAAAACTCTTGAAGCGAAATTAAAAACATATTTTGTTACTAACTAATTAGTCAACTATCAATACAGTTACTAGGTTAGTACTTCCATTCAACTTGAATTATTATTTTTATTGTTTTCTGTAGGTAGAAATAGGCTCTGAAATATTCATACTCAAAGTCTGAAAATTTTGAGAATACTTCACACGCTTTTTGATGTCATGTTCAAAGCTTTAATGAGTTCCAGTACACAAATTGGAATTGGGCTCCCACCATTCCACCTGTTGAGTTCCTATAATGAAATAACGCAAAATTCGAGAAAAACAACTTTTTGATCCTTAAAGATCCCTTATAACGAACGGTTCTTGTTCCCTTTCTGGGATCATTTTTGTCAATCTCTGAGAATCCGCTCCGATATATAACGTTTGTTTTTTTTTGAATTCAGATAGCCCTTTTTCCATACGGTAAATATTTCAACAGGGAGCATCTCGATACTTCAAAGGGAATAAATATTCAACCAGTCTTTGGGGCAAGGCTTCGAGTTTAGTATCCTTTGCGAATCTAATAGCATTGCTTCCGACATTTCTACACACATGTAGCTTGGGGAATATTGTGTTCAAATCGAAGAGAACGGTGACTAGGGATGACCACGTCACCATAAAATTGTATTTTATATTTCAGAAATCTCTATAGTGTGTTAAAATTTCGAAGTTGGTACTGGCATTATAAGGTTTGATCAACATATTCATTCTAATTTCTCAATTAGAACTCGAAGCAACATGAAATACCATTGATATGAATCAGTACGAATACCTCGAATTCATCTGATTATATGTCAATAACATCTCAAATAGCATATTCGACAGCACGATTTGTTATTCAGTAAAAAGTCAGAGACATATGATCCGGCGATTTCAAAGTGTGTATTCGCTACGATAATACTTTTAGTGAATTAATGTCGTTCACTCATTTGATACTGGTGTTCATTTCTTTCAATGGAATGAATTTCCAAACACTAATTCATTGAATGATAACAATTATACAATTCTCTGTTTTTGAATATACCTAGTATTCAGATTCTTTTTTTCTCCTGAAAATGCTAACTTCGTTGACTATGGGGTAACTGATCTCTATAAAAAGTTTCCACTTCCACGCCAAAGTTACTCTCGAAATAAATATTTTTCGAACCTTCCATGTCTCTACATCAAACCGCTTTCCTATCGGTCACTCCACCAAAGCACTCTGCGATATCCAAGAACGGGGTCACCCCGCGCATTCGCCACATATCAAACCAGGTATCAATCTCCTTGCGTTGGCTTTCTACATAAAAAAATTCGCCTAAGGTCAAATTCATATAATCACGTTTTTCGGAGGAAAGTTGCAAATAAAATGAGATGTAGCTTCAAGTTCAGGAAATTATTTGTCGTTTTCTAATTGCATGCTTTTTTATTCGGACAAATTTCACGAATATCAGATCTAGATGAATCCGGCCTAAGCCACAGCTGCGAAAATGTGTCTCTCCTAAACATCAAATTGCCTAAATGCATGGCGGGAACCTGTAATAAATGAACTCATACAACTTCCGCAACTCGTATAAATCACCCCAATTGAACTTATAAGTGAACGTTATGTTCGCTCTGCCAACGTGCGGATTCGAATATATCCAGTTACAGGAAATGTATTCGATTTCCTGTTCGACGGTAATGCCTAGCCTGCCGCACTTCCGACTCCACTATCATTAATTGCCTTAACCCACTTCTGGAATTTGGAAGAAAAATCACCGGCAGTAGCGAGAATCGAAACTTGACTCGAAAATCGACATTAATTCGAAACAACTTAGTGGTCGAGGGTTTTTTTTTGCCTTCGAGGGTATATCCTTTCGGGGGATTATGCATGTGTGACACGATTAATTCGTTTTCGTGGTAGTTATGGTTATCTATTTCTGTTTTCCTTTCGTGAGAACCGGTTTACAGGGTTATTCAAATTCGAGTCTTTGCATTTTCAAATATATATTATCTCTGTCTGATAGTATCTTCTTCATTCGCTGTTGTGAATCTGCCCAAACTTTTTCCTGAACACTTTCATTGAGCTATCGGCATATGAGTTGAAATGGGTTTTTTCAAATGGGTTTTTCTGTTAACCAACGTTAACAGAAAAACGTTTCCCTACGAACGTCAGTCCTCAATAATCAAAACTTGTAGGAGCAATAGATTAACGAGGTCATATCTTTCAACGTTTGAATCCCAGCTAGGCGGACGTGCTAACTTCTATACTATCATTCATTACTTTCACTTTGTCCAACGTCAACTCAATTTAGAATTGTGTGCCTTGCTTTTGAAGTTATTGGATTCTTAGTATGGAAATAGCTTCGTAGCAACTTTTATCTAAACTGCGAAAATTGACAATATTTCGAATATAACAGCACAGTGGTTGATTTAAAAAAATAAACTTCTCTAAAGTAAAACGTGAGACGATCGCGTCGGTCATGCAATAATTGATTGAAGAAATTGGTTAATAATCTTTGTACCTTCTCATGCAAACGATTTCGACTACGTTCAGAAAACATTGATTTCTCATGTACATCCATGATTAAAACGGTCTGAGGAGTGATATGTTCGAGGTGAGCCAGTCCCTCACGAATCAATAGATAAATAAATTCATTTCTGTTAGACATCAATACATGTATGGAAATTTTCAGAAAAAAAAAAACATACAAAATATGAATACAGGTTGTTGTGATGATTTTATATTTTCCGAATATGGTTCTATATGTCGTCTGCTTCTAGTGAATTGCCATATCTGAGCTTGGAAGTAACCTGAGCGTAATATAAAAACTAATTGTTGAAAGAAGAAAAGATTTTGTCTTTATTATATCTGTTTTCAGGGCAAATTGGAATGTTTGCCCCGATACATAACTGCAATATAATGAAAAAACACAATCGACTGACTATTTTCTAAATTTATATTTTTTTTATGAAT
This sequence comes from Zygogramma bicolorata, assembly GCA_032362365.1. Lineage (NCBI taxonomy): Eukaryota > Metazoa > Arthropoda > Insecta > Coleoptera > Chrysomelidae > Zygogramma > Zygogramma bicolorata. The sequence goes on along the minus strand of JAVJAQ010002783.1, from coordinate 369,325 downwards.
TTGAAGATTGAATAATAAAATTGAATATTCAGAATTCGTATAGTTTCCCTTGGCATACTCAATTTGCTCATTATTATTGAGGTATGTTTCTTCCAACTCAAACATGCATCTATGGTAATACCTAGAAACTCAGTTTTTTGTTTTCTCTGAAGAATTTGTTCAACAATATTTAAATTTATGGGTGAACATTATCTATGGCGATTATGAAATCACATCATCTGTGCTTTACTAGCATTTAGAGAGAATTGGTACCAAATCAGTCAATGTATGTATGTATTATATGCATACATCGTTAAGTTGCCTGTATTTATATACTCATCCAGATCATTGGCATATAATAAAAAAAGCATAGATCCTAGAACAGACAGAGTTGTCCATAACCTTTTACCCATCACCTATTTTCATGTAGCTACTCTCGAGTTTCCTCGCCGTTATTCAATTTTTCATAGAATTCCTCCTAAAAATTTTGTTTTTTTTTTTCTGAAGGCAGACTCAAAAAAATCTGTTACTGACTTTGGTGGAACAAAGATCAAAATTGCTAGTTATCAAATGGATACGACGTAAAGTGGTCAAATTCAACAATTTTATTTTGATGATACTTTCCATCATGGTCACTATTTTCTAAGATAACTAGATATTTGATCCAATCGCCGTTTCCGCTTTATATCCTCTGTCCATCGACCGTAAAGCACAGCTTGCTCTGATTCTGCCACCTTATTCTTTTCTAATAACGAACGCCATGACTACGTCAGTTCAAACATCTCAAGAAAGTAGAAATTTTTGACGAAAACATCTGTCAGCCACGAATAATTGTTCGAAAAATTGTTCTGAAATTGTACGTTTCCGTTAACCAGGTGATGAACGAGGCCTTACCTTTTAACGTGCGATTACCCACCACGGTGGTCCGGGGGGTCTTCCGCTTGGAGGGCGAAAGTGCTAACCTCTACACTACCGAGAACCACAATGGAAAGATAATACCCGTCTTTTATCTAGCGAATCCACTGCAGTATCTATCAATCTGATCGTGGACTTAGTGCCGAAATACTCCGCTCAAGTACTCTATTGTTGGCATATCATGAGACATGACCTGATTTATGAATACTCGCAGAGAAGAGGCAAAGGATAATGATGAGATGGTGCTCTGTGAACTTTCCATTATTTCGTCATTATCGCTTTCATTCGTAAGCCTTTCATAATGGGGAAATTTCCTTCAGATTGTATGGAACTTTGGAATTATCATTATTCGAGTTAGATGTTCTAGAGAGTCCGTATTGTTTGTCGTACGAGTCGGGAGAGGGAATCTAATGAAAACAGACTTCTCGGCTTCGGGTGTCGATAATGAATTGGATAAAAGGGGAAGGGTGAACACGGCAGAATTATCTATTTCTGCCAACTTGGACGTTTGTAGATTTCGAATTGGCGATGATTTTCATCAACCCAAATATAGCTTCTTGGATGATTTTGAAACCTTTGTTGTATTTTTTTCTCTGAAAATGTGTCCAATTCTTACATCATACGGTCTGAGAATGCACCCGTACTTAGGGAATTGGTCGTTTTCGGTTCAATTTTTTATACCAAATCATGTGATGAGAACCACCTAATATTTTCGACAAATTCGTTTCGGATGTGAGAATCTAGATAAATATTCAGGAGAGCAAGTCGAAAAAATTATAGCATATTCTTTTTTTATTCGATGATGCTGGGCAACAAGTTTGAGAATATTGTTTGAACGTCATTATTTTGTGGTGGATTAAAGACGGCCTTCCGCTAGTGGAGCTTCAAAATAGAGTTTACAATAGAAGTTGATACACAAATGGAAAATATAGGCATTAAAATTATCTTCGAAATAGGATTGATCTGTGACATGAACAAACAATTTCACTTTCAATTCTAATAACTACCATCTCTTGGTATTGTGGATGAATAATTAAGAAAATTTTGGATCTGAGCCTATCTAACCTTCGTGAGAGAAATGAAGGAAAAGACATGACTCGAAAACGAAATCACTAGTACCATCTACCCTAAGTATCCATCCCATCAAATGAAATTTACGTATGGTTGACTGACTATAGGGCAAATTTACCAATTATGACAAAAACTAAGCTCAATTGAACTAAGTTTTTCGTTTAACGAAGTTATACGGTATAGTTAAATTCACCAGCGTATTCTACGTTAACGAAAACCGAGTTCAATTGAAATAAGTTGGATCGTGCCCCACAAGCTGGCAAAATTGTCCAACGAGAAATTGATATTTTAATATTATAAAGTGGGATCCCAATGTTTTCATCTGATTGATGAAAATTCAAATTCTACTAAAATAAATATTTACCCAATCAAAGAGAGTATAGATGATTTGAAATAGCACGAGAAACTGTCACATCAAAAGTCAGAAAGAACTAAAGTATTCATTTACTCAAAAATGATTGGCATAAATGATTCCGAAAAGAAAATTTATAATACAGCTGGGACAGTTATCACACACACAGCGTACCTGACCAGAGAGGTTTTGCTAGGAGAAGAGCTGTACTTGTTTCAATAGCACATATTTCGAATTATTACATACAAATTGAATACTTACATGAATATTCCTAGCAATTTCAATACAGAATAATAGAATCAGTTTTGCAATGTTATTGTATGCAATTCGTGTTGTGTATGTCACAATTGTAACTATGTATCTAGGTAAGAATCTTTCCTGTTTGACCTTAAATGTATACTGTACATAATTGAGTAAATGTACCTATCTTTTTGCAACTTAACCAGATGAGATGCAGATTGTGATGTATACACCAAAACAAACCTTGAAACTATATCATACCATGAAACTGTCCCCTAGAGAGATAAAGTGACTCGTGAGTGAAGTTCAGAGAGTCGTAAATTCTAAACACTGATCTGTACTCCAACCAATCACAGTAATATATAAATAGCCATCCAAGTAAAATGTTGAATCAAAAACACAGATTTTGTCTTGAGAATCTCTGTCGTATTGGGAAATCACTCTGCCACATTTCTGCGATTAACCATGCTGCTCCTGAGGTATCATTTGTCTACATTAGACGACAAAAAACACTCGATAACAACAGAAATACTTTTTGAGAGTCTATACCTAGTAACAAAATCTGTATCGTCCAAGGTTTGAAAGTGGTCTTTTCTGTCTTTTATCCACCGAAGTCTTTCAACCACACATTCTTCTTCAATATCATTGGCCTCGAATATGAATTTGTACAATATTTGCCTCGCCCTTCTCTGGAAGTATTATAAAAGAGAAAAAACATTAAGAATCACAATATTCCGAGTGGTTAATGGAAAGATGTGTAGATCAGATCAGGTTTCCTCATGTTTATTGACCAGATTATATATTATACAGAGGTTGAAACTGTTGAAAGAGGTATAAATATAATTATAGTAGGCATTCCAGATCACGTCGTGTCTGGGGGCGCACACCAGTTTTACAATGGAAATCACACTCTTTTGAAAGAAACAAACGACAGTTTCGGGGGGGGGGGGGGCAGATGCCGCAATATTGATTCATTTGAAACTATTGACAAGTATCTGGAAGGCCTATTAGCACAACAGAGATTAGGTTAACTCCTGTCATCATATAATAAAGATAAACTTTAAACTCCAAAACACTTACCCAGATCTCATCTAATGAATTTATGTGTTCTGTGGGGGTTAAAACTAAGTTCAACGCAGTTAACTGGCTAAATATGGTCAGATAAAACTTGAACTCAGATTATCAATGAGCAGCGGTGAATTCCAAAATGGGCGTTGAACTCAGTAAATGGCCGTTGAACTCAGTGTTTGGATTGGCGAATTCGGGCCCATATCTGCATAAAGAATGCTCGTAGAGTATTACCAGTCAGATCCAACTGTTTCCATTGGTATTTGCTTATTGGATATTAAAATTTATGAACTGACGCAAATCTGACAATATCACTCAAAATCTTGAAATAATTCCCGTTGAAACTTGAAATCAGTTTCACAGATAAAAATTATGAAAAGAAAGAGTACAAACATGCACTGCTTTGGAAAGTTCAGTTCATTTTTGTTCCGTGAGCAGCAGCTGCGAATGGTGCATTTCATGTACACCATCCTCTTACTAGGACAATTTCGCCACTGTATATTGGCAATTGAAAACTCACATGCTGATAATATGACTACCGTTCTCGGTTAGCCCTCCAGGAAAATCAACTCCGAAATGTTTTGTTCGAATTGTTTGAATACATTCATTCAGAAATATGCTACTTCCATTAGAGCTGGAAATTTTATTCACCAAAGTTTCACAATTTCAATTCGCAGGCTCTCATCCGTTGTTTACTCTTTTTTTAATCATTTCAGTTTCATTCAATTTGGTTTCTACCAAATTCAGTGAGACGTTCATTAGGTTGTTACATTTTGTCGAAGACCATACCGACTATCGCAGAACACAATGGCTGTTTCCACATCGTTAACTCTGATAAAGATACGAGAGCACGTCGATGTTTCGACGAAAGATCGTGCATGAGATATGTGCCTCGATCGATATCCGGGAGGATTATTAGAGGTCGCAAGCCGTGATGAATCGTGTGATTAATTTTTTTATCAGGCGTTAAAATGGGTGATTAGGCACGATTTTTAGGTTCGTTAACAGACGGAAGTTTGACTTCGTGCCGAAGGAATATCCAGCATAAAAAATCCCATGCCCAAAATATATTTCCTTTGAACGTTTTACGATGAGTATCTTTTTACTAACGATGTATATTCTGAAAAAAGGAAAAACGGTTGGAGTGCTATAATTTTCCATTATGAAATACAACGTCGAAAATTTATGTAATATCTCAGTTCGGGATAGTATGAATCTCGAGGGTATGGGCGAGGGATTGAGTTTTGATTACCTCGCAGATGTTACATAGTGAATTCTGACTGGTTTTTATGGATAAATTATAAGTGTGGTATTCCTTTGGGGTTGATAGGGACGCCTGAAATGTCGACTTCCTAAACCATTTTCAGTCACTTTATATTTGTCAGTTGCAACTACTGAATCTATAGTACTATTATAAAAAGGTGAAGTTTTTAACTTTGTTTGTAGGGGGTAATCTTCGGAAATACTGATTCATCAGAAAAATGGTCAGCAAATACTTCTGCTACCTCCTGTGCATCATCCACAATTTTCGAATTATGTTTCAAAAAGATTTTTGCATCTGTATTATGTTTTCCCAATTCAGAATTAATTATTTTCTATGTCTCTTTGGTTTTATTATGCGCATTTTCAATTTTTTTAGAAAAGTAGCTCATTTTCAGTCATCAGGAAAGCGAAATATTGTTAATGGTGCTTTTGTCTCCTTTTTTTCTAATTTTCCATTCCTTTGTATTTTCTGACCTACCATATGTACCTGGTTGTACCATAAATGGTTAATACATTTTTATTATTTTTTTTTAAATCAGGAAAATTCTCTCACTAACAAAAATCTACACTATCCAGGACCATCATCTCAAGATTGAACGAAAAATTCAGTGTAAATCAATTATATTGGAGAAAATCGAGCGAGATGTGATGCTCTACCGGCGGCCGCTGACTAAACAGTTCGGTTCGACTGCCAACAACAGATAATATAACCTACCCTTTCCTAATAACCATCTCTCTTCGCTCTGAATTCGAATTTATATATATTCATCAAGTCCAAAATTCAGCATTTGTGTATCACTCAATGACATACAGATCCATTACTTACTGCAGATTTAGAAGTAGATAAAAGACTTGAATGAAGATGCCAAAAACTGTTTTCGCTCACAATTCACGAGAATAGTCACTAATTTTCTACATGAAAATCAACCATCAAATCATCACTCTGCTGACATTTTCAACAAATGCAAATATTTTTCAAAACAACATGCTGAATAATACATTATTTGAAGTGACAAAAGCAATGTTACTATCTTGATGTTTAAGGAGAATTACATCAATTATAAATAATTATGAAAAATGTCAAAATATTTAACCGGTACTGCCTTTTCGATGAATTGCCTTCCCTTTATACTCCGTTAGAATAGAGAAGATCCTACCGGACTCATCTATTCGCGCCTCGACGACAGGAATCTTCTCATCGAGAATGTCTGCTGTATATAGATCGATCCAGGTAAAGATTCGATCTAACCACTTGCAGAACTGAAACACATCGGGAAGCAAAACCAGATTGGCAATCCTGGTAAAGATATCAATAGAACCCACGTGTTTTTTCATGAATGGAAATACACGGGAATATCAATCTTTTTTCTCGTACTCTCATTTCCATCGTTGGCGTGTACATTGTTTTTCGAATGTCGTCATCAATCAATCACTGAGCGAAAAATCATATTCCCGAGTCTTCGGCGTGCATCACTTCCAAATAAATTGACGGCGCGCACAAAAAAGCGAACACAGATCTGAATGGAACGCCGATGACACGATCATTTGGCTCGATTCCAATGCACAGCATCTCCTTATATTAGCTCAGTCTCGTTTATTTCGAGCCGGTTGACAGATCGTGTTGGCCATTCAATTTGTGCCCGATGGAAAAGTAACCGTCTGATAGGGACGCGCCGTTGAATGGAATTATTAAAATTCTCATCTCGTTCAAATTCGTTTTACGCCTGCACGTCGCTGGCGGATTAAAGCGAGATCGGTGATATTATTGACAGTTGACAGGGTAGCCAACATTACCTTTTTCCATTAGTGCTTTCGTAAAGAAGATTGAAAGATGAAAGAATACGACACCATAATCACATTCTCTTCTATAGATATTTTCACGGCCGATGCTCTTCTAAATTGTTGACAATCGTTCCACCCTTGGCAGTATCAAAGGGATAGCTCGTCGAGAGAAAACTTCCCACGCGTTTGTTGTGAGCTTGGAGACCTGTCGACTCTCGCTCGCTCAAGGGGGGTTCAATTAAACAGCTGAACTGTGGAACTCCTTGCCAAAATAGGTTTTTCCTGAGCTTACCATCTTCAGAACTTCAAAGAAATGTAATTAACAATGGCAAGGATTTGAGAAAAATAAACTTCTTCAAACGGGATTCGAACCCACGACCTTCCGTTCTCTAGGCGGATGCTCTTCCACTGAGCTATCGAAGTCCCTGAGTTCTTCATCTCATATGTCTGAATGCCGTTATCATTTCTTTAATTTGTTAATTATACAGACACTAATACATCTTTCGTTTATATTTCCGGATTGCAATCATCTGGTTGGTATCTCACCTGATACCTGCTGAAGTCAACAATACATCGACGACGCATCGAATGAGTATCCTCTCCATCTAACACCTCCGTCAGTCGAAAACCGGCGAAGGTTCTCGATTGAATAATAACAACTAACACTAGAAGGAAAGCTATATTTTTTTGGGACTTCTTTGACTTTTCTTTAGTCTACACAGAATCTTATTGATTTCTTCATGGTTACCATTACTACGGGCGACAAAAAACTACTGGATTTCCTATTTACTTCTTCCTGATGGTCATGGCTTTCCCTATTTACTGAACGGCAGTCACCTTGGTGGTTGTCGAATGGGAGTAGCTTCACCGGTTTTAATGCGATCTTAGACAAGATCCGTGCGACCTGTTATCTCCCCTTTCACAAACAATTCGCCTTCTTCCTTCAGAAACTTTCTCGACTTCTTTCGTTCAATCTCTGAGGGGTGGCTCTATGATCCCCCAAAAAACGCAACGAGTTCTGAACGTTTCTACTAAGCATCCATCCTTTTGAACAGTACCTCTAGGACTTCACTCAGACTCTCTTCGTCCCGTTCAGTGATGATCCTGAGTCCTGAGTAGAGTGCGGTGACGTCCCACCCTCAATGCCTGCTGCATTTCGATGTTCTTGACCCCTTTGATCTTACAGAGTACCTGGTCTCCCTTGGGTTCTTGACCTGAGGTTGCCCTTGCATACTTGCTTCAGGTGCTGACTGCAATACATAACCTCCAGAGCTCGGATGCCAACATCCTCAAATACAGCTTAAGGGCTGTCGCTTTATCCTTCTCATTTCAGTCAATACTATCTACAGCCACCTCAAATTCCCTTTTGTGGATGTTACAGAGAGTTTCGCCATCGGAAGTGGGGAGTTTGATTATGCCATAGTCGGTGACATAGTATAGGTGTTTTTCGCCTTCTATCCTGCGAGACGGAGGATGACTTGGTTAATTTGACCTGGAACGTCGTTCTTCGTTTCTTGAATCCTATCCTGAAGCTCTCTTTTCGTTTCTGTGACTTCCTCTCTGAAGCTCTTATTTCGTTTCTTTAACATGCTCCTGAACCTCTTTTTTCGTTTCCTTGAGTTCTTCTGTACTGACTTCGTTTTTTTTCAATTCGTCGAATATCCTTAGGAACATGTATCTATCTCCTCTTCTTCGCCGTTCCTCATCCTCTGATCACTCTTCTTCAGCCTCTTTTTCTTCCCGACAACATTGTTTTGCAGCTTATTTTTATTCCATGCGTCTTCATTCTCCAGCCTCTCGTCGTTGTTCTTCAGCTCTTTATTCTCTGACGATGTTGTTCTTGCCTCAGCCCCATGAATTCTAACATTTCTGAGTTCCTCCTCGTCATAATTGGTCCTTAAATATGAAATATTCCAGCCTCTTCAGTCACTCATCTCGCTTTTCTGACACCAATTATTGAGTCTTGATACCCAATAATTAATGAGTAAAATGGATTATCATTCAGCGAGTTTCTTTCAGGTTAACGCTAATAGGTTATTGAAAACTTTCAAGAACCGGATTTTGTTGCTATCTAATATACCATATTTCGTGCATTCAAACTCAGTTTCAACAACAGTAACAAAGTCCAGTACTGGAATGGATCAAATCATTCCGAGATGGAATATACAATAATGGAAAATAGCCCTGGAAGCTATTTCATATACAGTTATTGACGGAAGTATCAACGTTATACGTTCCCTCCATCAAGAACGAATGGTCAAGCATTTACAGTTTCTAGGTAATGAACTATATCCACGTGTAGGTTCATAAAGTCATAGAGGACTCCTTACCGGATTCAGTAATAAAGTTTATGTCTACGATGTTGAAGCAGACTTATGGATGTGAAATCGATAGGAGTAATCAAAGACAACACGTGGAATGTTGGAAATTTATTGTAAATAATCTGATCGAACGATGAATCAGAAAGAGCTGAATTTTTGTTGTTATTTTCACCTACCACGACGATTGTTGAAAACCTCAGGTAGTGAAAAAACATTTACATGATTAGCTGTTGTTGATGATAGTTCGTCAAATGCTTTCCGGAAACAAGCCAACCGACTACTGAGTTTTCCTAATTCTCTTATTGCACTCACTCGAATAATCTTCGAATTAGGAACAGAAAACATAAATTTTGTGAATTTAGGAAGATTTCGCCGTATCCTGGTTGTAGAGATCAGAGGAGTGAAATCTGCGAGGTGATCATTATGTTATAAACATGATATATTTTAACCCATATACTACTCACTAATTCACACTAAGCTGTATATAAATGAGCATAATATCGTTTAAATTATCTTCAACAACAATATGATACATACAGATACATTATCCCTTTTCATCATCTCACACCATCATTTTTATATCTTCACATCGCTTGAAATACGAAAAAACACTTCATTGGGTGTATTTCTGATAGTATTTTTGCACTTTGATACCATACAATACTTTTTAGGAGTTTTCTGACAGCCGATTGCACCGACTTTTTCTTATGAGACCATTAACAAAGAGACTATTTAAGAAAGGTGAGGGTTCATTGATTGGTATTTAATAATCTCTTAAGCTGTGGTATAATCGCTGCAGTGCGTTAAATGACCTCAAATGATCTCTTCCATGATCTGTGTAAGAATTGGAAGTGAAATGCTAAAGTACCCACACGGGAACATGTCATACGATGTCCTCCAAAATCGCACTAAATGGTGGCGTTTGAACGGTTCAAATTTATTCAATGTCTCAAATTTTATTTTGAAAATGATTCAATTATTTTCAAGCCCATCAATATTTTCTTCTCCACCATGAATATATCAATGATTATTTTTTTCACTTGTCAAAATGTGACGTTTTTGGCATTTCAACCAATAGTAGCGGGTTATTCTATGGTTATTATAGCCAATCATTGGGTATTGTACTGATAAAACTGCCTGGTCCTTTGGATAAAACTTTTACCTTTGAAGTGTCAAAACTATACGGTTTACCGCGTCGATTATATTGAACTGGTTCATATTTATATAAATTATCATGAATGAAGAGTTACCTTAATAATAATAGTCAATCACTTTTCACTTTTTCAGCATAATAATAACATAACACATTTCAATGAACACTCAAACACGTAAATAGCTCATAACCCCAACTTTATGACAGATATAGCGAACCACCGATTCAAATATCTAAGGTTTCCTTAACTCAAATGAAGATGGCGTACAATTAGTTTTTATCAAATACAATTCATTATTTGTTGTATGAGAAGAAACCGTTGTATGAAGATTTTGATACAACGACATAACGAATGATTTTATGTACCTTCTGGCGCGATTTTCATTTCATTAGAAATTTTCAATCATCAACCTTTTACAATGAGAGGTTTGACGCCATCTCTTAGTATCGTCGGCAAGCATTATCATATTCACTGCGTAAGCATCATATCTCTTCTGGATCATAGAGGGCATATATCGTTGTTTGACATTTAAAATTTGTAAAATTTTCACCTTTTCTCGTTTCCTTCTTATGTAAATGAAATACTGATCAATTGAATTGTTCTTGCTTCTATTTGTTCAAAAAATAATCTCTCCAAATACAACTCGTTCTTCAAATTTAATAAGATAAATTTTCATTTTCGAAACACTCAAACTTTTTTATTTTGAGGCAAAAGCATTCAAACAAACCTAGACTACAGGCCCATCCAAGAAATGGATGGGTCATATGAACCACCAGGTGACGTATGTATATACGTCACACATTTTGGTCATATATTTTTGTACGGCATTTTTACCCTATATAGATCCATAAAAAATAATAAGAAAGCGCGTAGTGCCGTTAAAAAATGGTGCACCACAAAGCCGGTAAATTTTTTGGATTTTTTGACAATTTCAAGGGTAATTTGGTCATTTCATTACGTACGGCATCAGCTTCATACTGTTTCGATACAGCTTCTAATCCATTATTCCGCAACGCCGTACAAAAATCATGCGACAAGGGGAAAAAATCGAGGGTTGCAACCCCCTCTCTTTCCGTGGTCCGGGGGGTGATTTGAAACAACATGAAATTAATTTATTTTGAAAGTATTTCATGCATAGATAATATTTTTTTACATGCCGTACATTATCGTTGGTCCAAAGGAGAATCTGTCGTTAGAGAAGTATCTGAAAAGTATACCTGTAGTGCTCTTGAAGAAGCTGATACAAAATAGTTTATCATGTTTGCGCTGTTGGGTCAAGTACGAACATTTTGATTGAGTGTTCTGATACAGATATTTTCGTCATATCATTAGCTAATATGAAACAAATTCTAGTAAATGTGGGCGAGAATCAGTTAAATGTCGATCACAAAATATGGATGCAACTCGGAACCGGTAATCACGTGAAAAACATTGACGTTTGTGCTGTGTACAGAGACTTGGGCGAAAAGCTCTGTTCTTCGTTGGCTGCATTCCATGCTTTTACGGGATGCGACTTCAATCCCGCAATTCACAGGAAGGGTAAAAACAGACCATTAAAAGTATTGAAGAAATCTGGAAAGTTCCAAGCCGCATTTATTGAAATAGGGCATAATACGTTTGTTGCAGATCCACTACTCATGGAACAAACTTTCAATGTGAAAGCAAGGAAAACAGTCAAGATGTATTATATTCGATAGGATTTATACACCGAAAAGCTGTAATGAAGCGTTCAAAAAGACAACTATGAAGTTGGAAGCAACGTCGTTTCCCCCTTGTTTCCAGGAGTTAAAACAACATATGAAGAGAAGTACCTACATAGCACAGATTTTGTGTAATGCCTACAAACAAATACCATCGACCTTGTTACCAATAAACTATGGATGGATTCTCAATGACGGTCGGTACGATTTCGACTGGTTCCACGGTGAGGAATGCCCCCAAAAAGTCAGTGACATAACGGAACCGGATGAGGAATCAGACGAAAAAATTGATAACGTCATTGGTAAATAAATAAATCTTTACATCTTTAATCAGTACGTAAGACTTTGATTTTGACAAAAACTCATTCATGTTTCAGAAAATGATGAAGAAGATAATTCGGACGTCGATGGAGACATTGATTCCGATAACAACTCAGCGGCTGATTCCGATACTGAATAATTTAAATAAAAACCTTATTTTGTATTATTATCTTTGAATATATAGAATTTTCCTAAAAAATAGTTGTTTTATTTATTCACATCATTACAATAAAACATGGTAGCGTCATTTTCATCAGCCTAAAAGATATGGTCTGCATTAAAATGTACGGCATAATTTTTTCCTAATTCATTCATTTTAATACTATTTGAAACAAGCGGAACATAAAGAAAATTTCAATACTCTATTAATCTATGAATATTTAAACTTTTGCAAAAACTAAAAAATTTCATATTTTGTATTTCTCTATAATTTTTTTTTAAACAGTTTCTTGTGAACGGCAATACTATATAACGATTGTATTTTACAATATCATGTTAAAAAAAAAGTTGCCGTACAGAGTCAAATGATTTTACAATTTTATAAATCAAGTATACCATGAGATGAAAATAATTATTAATATACATTCAAATGAACAAAAATTCTTTGACGGCATTATTTTTAATAGTACTTTTGAGTGCTACGTAATGTTTTGGAATCGAAGCCGTACTTTTTCAAATCACCCCCCAGACCACGGAAAGAGAGGGGGTTGCATCCCTCGATTTTTTTCCCTTGTCGCATGATTTTTGTACGACGTTGCGGAATAATGGATTAGAGGCTGTATTGAAACAATATGAAGCTGATGCCGTACCTAATAAAATGACCAAATTACCCTTGAAATTGTCAAAAAATCCAAAAAATCTACCGACTTTGTGGCGCACCATTTTTTTACGGCACTACGCGCTTTCTTATTATTTTTTATGGATCTATAGAGGGTAAAAATGCAGTACAAAAATATATGACCAAAATGTACTCACTCTACCTGCACTTTTGAATTCTCACCAGCACTCAGTTGGACAGCTTACAAGTGACGGCATAGTGCTGAATCTTATTATTTTATGCTCTTATATCGTCCTATATACGTCACCTAGTGGTTCATATGACCCATCCATTTTTTGGATGGGCCTGTAGTCTAACCGAATAAGATAAAATCACTCGTCCTACTGAATCGTGATTTTATCAATCGGTTTGTTTTCATACTTTTGCCAAATAAAAAAGTTTTTGTGGAAAATGAAAATTTATCGATTAAATTTGAAGGTATTACCTTTGATTATTTTAAAACATAACAAAAAATAATGTATTTTTCCTTTTCGGCATATTTCTTGGAGCTGACCTCTAACTGTTAGGACCGTACGTCGGCTGTATTATATCCTCCTATGTACGGGCCTGTTTTCATATACCGTAATAGGAATTCGGTTTTGCGAAGGAATTCCTTATATCAGGTGATATTAATGGGCTTTTCCTGGTTACACGAGGATTAATGCGTTTCTTGGCGATGAAAAATATTGCGAGAACTGGAAAAGGCGTATGATAAAACGAAATTTGTGCTTATGGAACCGAGGCGGAGGAATACGGAAATGGATTCCGGTAGAAATATTCAGCTGAAATGTGAAGCAGGTGCTTTCATAAAAATGTATGGGAAATCTTGGATATACCGGTCAAAATATGGGAGATATTCACTCATACTAACTTGGTAATTGAGTCCGTTTTCATCAATCTGTTTTTTGTTGGGAGGATTGGAGGATCTGGATTCAGAGATATACGCATTTTGGAACAGAGCCTTTACAATTTTCTATATATTTTCTTGCTTTTACAAAAGAGAGTCGATTGAATGAAAAAATCTGGTTTCAATACAGACTGAGAAGCATCAGTACCAAATCTATATGGACCTTCTCATGAATACATCTACCCATTCTCAGACAATAAGAACTATTTCTGGAATGCAATGAAAATTTGTCTGACAAGAATCAGAGTTTCCTATACGATACTCACTAACTATTGGTTCACAATACCGCGGAAAGTGTTTCGCAATACGATAGCTATGAAATAGGTTCCGCAAAAAGTTTCATTGATAATTCAAAAATGTTCGAATTCGGGACATATTTCCTAGAATAATCATTATTTCGAGCGTGGTGTCTTTACAAATGGCATTCGTTATTCTTAATATTTTTGCGAAAAAACACTTTTATCGGAGTCGAGGTCTTCCGTAAAGAATTGGAAATGAACTGATGCATATTTAGAAACATGATTATTGTTGTGGTATTCATCTTCCTTAGTCGACGCAGAAAAATCGAAACTTCTATATAGAAGTAACATTATATTCAGCAAACACTCTTTATTGATATGTGTATATCATTCATAGCAGTTCACTGTACAAAAATTTTCATATTATGAAGCAAAAGCATTAAACAAACCGAATTAGATGAAATCGAGAGTCCTTAGGACTCGGTTTGTTTTCATACTTTTGGCAAGTTTTAGTGGAAAATAAAAATTTATCGATAAACTTTGAAGGACTCTTGGTAATACCTTTGATGAATTTAATATTTTTTTCTTTTTTGTATGTGAATTGCTGAAAAATAGAGTTTCAACAAAGGGACTCTTTAAGATAGGTGGAGGTTCATTGATGGGTGTTCAATAATCTCTTGAACTGTTGCAATCGCTGCAGTGCGTTGAATGACCTTCAATGGCCCATTAGCTTAATACTCCCATGAGAAAAAGTGGGTGCAATCGGCTGTTAATGATATGCTTTTGTTCAGCCAGTCTCTTGATTTGGGAAATTGCGTGAGAATTAACATTTTTTGCATTTTTTGACGGTAGGTAAAGGTAGAAATGCGATTTTCCAAAGCTGTGATTCCAATCGGGCGGTAGCTGACGATTAGATTCTGGTACCGATGATCTCATTTGCTAAATTATGTGGTCCTTCGATCGAATATTCATAAATAGTCTTTCGAATTCGTTCACGAATATCAATACACAAAATCTACTTGGACAAGATCTTCCAATAGAATGCTAGACAGGAAAAGTTTGACAATTGTATTTAAAATTTGAATACCTATGAAATTTGGATAATCTACAAATATCAATATCCAAAAATCTCCTCTATAATTTTCCCCCGTTTCTGATTCTCCTTACGGTTTCATGATTACTATTCGCGTTGTCGGGTTTGATTTTTCATGTGTAGTCAGTTTTATGATGAAGAATGTTTGCATTAATTATGGTGTTAATACACAATCTAATATCCATCCAATAAAGAACTTCACAACAAAAATCCCCTCAACTGATACATCTAGAAATAAAGACGCGTGGGAAATCGGTGAAAGCATTGTTGAATCGAAGTGTGTTTTTTCGTAAAAATATACAAAGTAACGAATGCCATTTATAAAGACACCACGCTTCAATGCATGATTGTTTATAATTATTTTGGGGAATATTCCCTGATTTTTCTCTGATTAAAAGGGCTCTGTGATGTATCCACACTCTTTCCATATAGTTTTTGTTGTTAGCAACCGTCATATGAGAAATCATTTCAGTTGTCAAATGCAGATTTTGTAATTACATATTCTGGTTCATTATATTCCTAACTACTCTAATTAATGTCTTAATTTGAGTACTTTACAATTGGCGACGAGAAAAAACCGTACAAGAAGGAACCAGAATTTCAGAATCTACAAATATGGCCACATCAATAGGTACGATGCGAGAATTCAACCCCCAAATTGATACTTGGATTCTGTATCAAGAGCTGCTTGAAATGTTTTACGACATCAATGGTATTAAAGATGATGCAACGAATAAGCAGAGAGTGTCAGCGCTATTAAGTTTGATCGGTCCTGATACGTATAGGGTTTTGAGGGATCTCTGCATGCCACAGTTACCCAAAGATAAATCTTTTGATCAGTTATGCGCGCTACTCAAAACTCATTTTTCACCTCCAACATCTGTCTACAAGGAAAGAATAAAATTTTTCGAGTCCCGTCAAGAAGAAGGAGAGTCTATCAATAATTGGTATGCTAGAATCCATAATTTAGCAACAAATTGTGAATTCACCATGCATTTGGGACAATACTTGAAAGATAAATTCATCTGTTCAATGAGAAGTGGAAGTATCAGAGATAGATTGTGCGAAGAAAGACCTGAAACTACTTTGAGTAAATTGTTGGAATTGGCTCTCACCAAAGAAGCATCTACGTCGAAGGAAACCTCTACAAATGTCAGTATTTTAAGGAATCATAGCAGAAACTATTTCACACCAAAGAATCACACAGACACTTTTGTTCAGCATAAGAGTGATATGGACCATTCTTCTGGTAAATGGAAGTGTAAGTGTTGCGGAAATTTTCATACAGGTAAACAAGTATGTAAATACGCATCATATACGTGTAATGTTTGTCGCAAAGTAGGGCATTTATCCAAAGTTTGTAAAAATAGACAGAATTGTTTGGAAATTGAACATGACGAGATAGACTATAGCGAAACTGAAATGTTCACTATCAATTTCAATGACACCAAACCGATTTATATTGATGTATGTGTCAATGAGTTTGAACTGTCATTTTTATTAGACAGTGGAGCAGGAGTATCCGTTATATCTAAGGAATGTTTCCAAAAATATTTTTCGAATTATATGATCAAAGATTGTAGAGTAACTTTGAAAAGTTTTTCGGGATGTATCATTAAACCACTGGGGTTCATCGAAGTTCAGATGAAATATGAGGGTAAAATATGCGAAAATTTCATTTTGCATATAATTGACGGAAATGATACTAATCAAAATCTATTGGGAAGGGATTTCCTCATGAAATTCAATTTTGTTTTGACTTCCAACGTTTTCAACGTTTCAGATGATTTGTCTAACATTCTGAATGAATTCAATAATATTTTCGACAGTTCTTTAGGAACTTATAAGTATGAAACATTCCACTTACAACTGAAAGACAACTGCAAGCCTATTTTTTACAAGCATCGCCCAATTCCACTTGCTTTCAGAGATAAAGTTGATGCAGAGCTTGATAGATTAGTCAAGGATGGTGTTATCAGTCCACTCGACTCTTGTGAATGGGGAACACCGTTGGTTCCAGTTTTGAAATCTGATGGTAACATACGTCTCTGTGCCGATTATAAAATAACAGCAAATAAATGTTTGGTAGAGGTAAAGTACCCGTTACCTAGGGTTGAAGAAATTTTTGCGAAAGTAAGTGGTGGGGAGTGTTTTTCGAAAATAGACTTGAGTAACGCGTACAATCAGTTGAGGTTAGATGAACAGTCATCGAAAGTTGTCGCTTGGAATACTCACCGTGGTTTATTTAAGGTTAATAGAATTCCATTCGGCATAAGTCCAGCTAGTGCCATCTTTCAGAGAACAATAGAAGTTTTACTCAAGGGTATCGATGGAGTATTCAACTTTTTGGATGATATAATCGTAACTGGTAAAACCAAGTCGGAACACGAGAGAAATTTAAAATTAGTGTTCACTAAAATCAAAGATGCTGGTTTGAAAGTGAATTTGCCTAAATGTGCCTTTTTTCAAAAAGAAATAAATTATCTTGGATATACAATAACAAAAAATGGTTTGAAAAAAAATTTGGATAAGGTTAGAGCAATTTTGAATGCGCCTATACCCAGAGAAAAAATTCAAATTCAAAGTTTTGCGGGAATGGTCAATTATTATAGGAGGTTTGTTCCAAAATTGGCTATCATAATGAAACCTATTTATGACTTATTGAAAAAAGATGGTGACGCCTCTTGGAACTATAATTGTGATAGAGCTTTTCAGGAGATTAAAAAAATTATTGCTTCCGATGATGTATTAATGCATTTCAATACAGATTTTCCCATTGTTTTATCGACTGATGCTTCCCAAGAAGGTATAGCAGCTGCTTTATCACATAGACTTCCAAATGGTGATTTGAAGCCTGTTGGTTTCGTTTCGAGAACTCTAATGAAGGCTGAAAAAAATTACTCTGTTATTGATAGGGAGGCTTTGGCGATTTACTGGGGCGTTAAAAAATTTTCCGAGTTTTTGATGGGTCATTTTTTCGTTCTACAATGTGATCATAAACCTCTCATATCAATTTTTGGGGAACATAAGGGGCTTCCGCAAATGGCAGCTAGTAGGTTACAAAGATGGGCAGTATATCTTTCAGGATTTTGTTATAAAATAGAATATATCAAAGGTTCGGAAAATAATGTAGCAGATATGTTGTCGAGGCATCCTATTGAAATAAACTATATTTCAGATGATTATGAAACTCATACCACATATTTGAACTTGATCATTTCTGACGGTTTACCAGTTGATCAAGGAAAAATTGCCATAGAAACTAGACGTGATTCGGTTCTGTCTAAAGTTTTGTCATTCACTCTCAAAGGATGGCCAGAAATTGTTAGGGATGAAGCGTTACTACCTTACTTCAGAAAAAGAAACGAGTTGACGACAGAGCAGAACTGTGTTTTATGGGGGTATAGGGTCATAATTCCCTCGAAACTAAGAAAACAACTATTAGAGGAACTTCATTCTAGTCACTTGGGTGTAGTTAAGATGAAATCTACGGCGCGTTCATATTTCTGGTGGCCCGATTTGGATAAACAAATTGAACATATAGCAAAAACTTGTCGACCTTGTTTATTAACATCGGGCGATCCAATAAAAGCTCCTTTGATTCCTTGGTCAATACCAAACAAACCATGGCAACGAATTCATGTTGATTTTCTCGGACCAATTAAACAAAATAATTTTTTAATTTTAGTGGATTCTTATAGCAAATGGCCTGAAATTTTTAAGATGACCAGAACTACTTCTGAAGATACTATGGTTAAACTCAGAGAGGCTTTTTCGCGTTGGGGAATACCAGAGGTATTGGTTTCAGATAATGGTCCACAGTTGAAATCGGTTGAATTTGAGGACTTTTTGAAGAAGAATGGCATCAAACACAAAACAATTTCTCCTTATCATCCGGCAACTAACGGTGCTGCAGAAAATGCAGTTCGCACTTTCAAACATGGTTTGAAAGCAGCTTTACTCGATTCAAAAAACAATAGAACATGTATCGACACACTTTTGAGTCGATATTTGTTGAATTATCGTAATTCTATTCATTGCACTACAAATGAAACTCCTGCTAAGCTGATGATTGGTAGAAAGTTACGCACTGTTTTAGATATGGTTCAACCTAGTCATACCAATCAGGTAGTAGGGAATAAACAAATGAAACAATGTGAAAATTATTTAAGCAGAAATCGTCAAAAACTTGTAGTTGGCGATGAGGTTGTTGTAATGGATTACAGATCAAATAGAAAAGGTTGGATTGAAGCCAAAATTGTGAAGGTTTTAGGAGAGCAGAATTTTGTTTGTGAACTGAAGGATGGTACAATATGGAAAAGGCACATCAATCAAATAAAACAAATTCATAATGAACATAAAGAGAACGATTTTTCACCGAGTTCCAAGAACGAGTTGCAAAAGATGGCTTATATTCCTGGGAATTCATTTGCGGCCACTAGGGGAGAGGATGAAAACAAGGGTGATAGTCTGGTTGAAGGTAGTTCTGAGGAATTCCCTCCAGAGTCTGAAGATTGTGTAATTTCTCATGAGCAACCTCATATTTCATCGGAAACTTCCTTTCCTGACAACTCTAGACCGAAAAGAGATATTGTAGTTCCTATTAGGTATAGAACATGAATGTATTTTATAAAAAAAAGTTTTACGTTTATCTTATGAGGGAGGTGTGTGATGTATCCACACTCTTTCCATATAGTTTTTGTTGTTAGCAACCGTCATATGAGAAATCATTTCAGTTGTCAAATGCAGATTTTGTAATTACATATTCTGGTTCATTATATTCCTAACTACTCTAATTAATGTCTTAATTTGAGTACTTTACAGGCTCCTTCCTCGAACGATGTTGCTCCAAATCGATTAAGGATAGTCACACACTGAAAGGTACATTTATCTCGTCAGAACGATCATGTTAATTTCTTTCATCCCAATTAAAGTGATGACATTCCGTTTCCATGAATATCTGACACAATAATGCAATTTTCGATTTAACAATGCAATTTACGGAACGAATATCAGAAGACCTCAGAATTTCATCAATAAATTTCCATTCTTCAACGGAAACATTGTTATTCAATTCAGCAGTAACATGTCAGCAATATTATTGGTTGCTCGATTGTTATTGCTCAGTAATTTTCGACTTTTACGTTATTCACCATCTATCACAAACGATATTGAATTACTCCAATATCGATTTCTCAAGATATCCATTTGAATACTTTCGAAACTGATTCAATGTGATCATTAAGAAGTGGATTTGAACAGTGCGGTACCTAAAATGACTATAAGCTCGCATGAGACCGCAGAGCGTACACCCGACTGCAGATGCACCACCAGGCCCTCCAGCTTTTCGATGTCAATGATATTGCTTCAATTCAGAATAATATACTGATATGTATATTATATGGATGAGTTCCAGTTAGGATCATGAGCTCTCTAAATATAATATACGAATTGTTGTTATTCAAGGCCGAGTTTGAATTGAAGAATTATTCTCTTATTATCGTAAGGTTATGTGAATCAGTGAAGTTAGACAACTCATTTTTCATTTTGTTTTGAGAATATACTGGTGAGTTATTCGATTCACATAATCCTTCAACATCAGAGTTAGGATCTAGTTATGCATTCTAGTCATTACCACAGTCCATGCTATAATCATAGAATCAAAATAAACTTGTGCATTTCTGATTTAGACAGTGGCAGTGATAAAATTGTGGTAACTAACTAATCATTAGGCCCTCTTTGTCACGCAGGATTCGAAAATATTTATTCTTCTTCTATTTCTTTATTTAACGTCGGCCTATTTCCGCTACCAAGGCCAAGCACCGACGCCGGTGAGCACACTTCCCCCAACCGGAAATTTTGCCGAACCCTCTGGTATTCCAACCAGAGGTAGGGATCTTTAACAAGCCCAACATCCATGGACTGGGACCGACGGCTTTACATCCCCTCCGAAGGACGGCATATCCTCAATATATCTTGTGCTCATTGATATATTGTCTGCGAGCTATGATATGCTATTTCACTGCAGCTGTACGGGCTTTCGACACGGTATTTCCCTGCATGGTCACCCATCCAAGTACTAACCGCGCTCGGCGTTGCTTAACTTCAGATATCGAATGACTGTCAGTCAACCTGAAGAGCTGGCCCATGCCCAATATTTATTCTGGAGTCAGTTATCAGAACTGTCACTTTTGGAAGGACGCGTTGCGTTTCATCGCCATAATACTGTGTTTTGGTTGCTCAGACTTTAACAGAAACATCCGCTATAATTTCTCGGGAATTGCACTCTTATGGCTTTCTTTGACATGAGGAAAGTATTCTGTGGCTGAGTGTCCTTCCATGAATATGGAAATTTTCGAAGAAACATCCACCCCATTGAAGGTTCGAACACAGTATTTTTCGATCATGATCTCAGTTCTCAAAGGAACAAGGGGAATATACCTGATAGTGAACATAGGTCTTATCGCTATGCAACAAGACAATAATAATGCTTTGTCGCTATAATATGCAGCAAAACTGACTAGTTTTTAACTATTTCATTGTGACGATACCTTAATTATTCCGTATTGAAAGAATGACACTGTATAATGTCTATTGCCTAGTTTACTACTACTTCAATGTTAGAAACGAGACCTCTGAATTCAGATGAAGTTTTCAATTTTATTTTGTTTGTTATGAATTATTATCCCATCACCATCACCCACCTATCCTCATTTTATTCCATTGAGGGCACTGTTTGTATGTTTCTCTTGACGTGTATCAGTATATATAATGCACATAACACAGTTTTCCTTCATTCAGTGGCAGTTGAGCAGATCCATTGCCCTCAACAGGTTAACGTGGCAAGAGAAAATATCAATCAATCTTCTCGCCTGAACTTTTTGAAATCGTCTCGCAGAAATGTATTAACTCCGCTGCTAGCAAGGGGTTTTTCATTCACAGATACATCTTCGTATCCTTCGGGATTCGTGAAGGAAGGATTTAATGCAGTAAAGCAAAGTAATGGTGTCTTTTCAAGAAAATTCAGTAGTACTCGATTATCACCGTTACGGAATGAGAAATGGGTATCGTGTGATGGAATCAGATGATTTGAAAAAGTAATTCCAGTGACGGTGTGTGCAATCTTTTCTTAAAAAAGAGATTCGCAAAATGTTCGTTAGTTTTTCTCTTGGAATTGATAGCACTGGGAGTGGTGTGAGGATGGTGTCGAAAATGTCTTTTGTTCAATACTTCTAGAATGGTGGGTCGTCGTCAAAAAAAATAGAAATTCTTTATGTAGAAAATACCATTTTAAATAGTGTATTTTCCTCTTTCTTCTATCAATACTTCCGTAGCTACTCCGGTTCAAATTGGCAAGCAATATCTCTTTCGTGATGGATCGTAAATGAAAATCACTTACATTATTCAATTTTGTACCCCTCGACATGTCTAACAACGTTCTTTTGGAAAATAATTCTGCTATGTTTCATGGTTGGAGGATCCGCATCTCAGATATGGCGTATGGAGTTGGTATTGAGGCCTTATTGTTGGAGGACTTCGGTCGATTCATTATCTGAGCTCAATAATGTCTGCTCTCCTCACGAAAAGCTTTGGATTCAGTGAAAGGTATCCATCTCTAGAGAGTCGCGCTCTGAGAAAAGGGCAAGTCTATATCTTGATATGAAAAGTAAGTTGGATGACAGTAAGCGATAGTCAATTCAAATGATTATGAATAAAAGTATATTCCAATGATATACTGAAACTGCAAAGATTCTAATGATTGTGCTCATCTTGAAAAATGAAACATGAATTTGGACAGGTATACTCGTTAAGCCGTTAAGCTGTCAAAAATTTTGCTTTTCAAAAATGAATAAATGAGTTTACACTCACTGCAGGTCACCTTCTCCCTATAAAGCACCGTTATTGCAGTCGATCAGGCCCGGAAAACGCATGAAAAAATAGAATTATGCAACTCAATTATAAAATATGAAAAAACTTGATTGGTGCTTGATGCATTATTGAACATGAAAAAACTATGAGTTAACAATTCGATATGGCAATGCCCTTTGGTCAATTTGAATAGTTGTGAAAACTGAGCTTACCTAGGCGATCATTGTGGAATGGTTGACTCTTTTTCATAATCAATATTGCATTGATCACCTTTGGAGTCTTTAAAATCAATTAAGATTTTCTGAATGCCTTTTTTTGTTGAAATGTTCTTCGTTATATTCGATTGGTGGGCTGCAGTCAAACTTTCAGTCTGAAAATTCATTTCACTTACTTTTCAATCGTGACACCCTTGACAGCTCACCGAAAAAACTTGTCCTGATGGATGCTTGAGCGACCAGATTATATGCACGTTCATTCTCATTTCACTTTGTGGTGAAAGAATGAATATATTGAAAATATTTCGTATTGAATTTTCAAATATCACTTCATTTAAGCTTTATCAATAATCAACCAACATGAAGTTACTCAAAAAGTTACTAAAAGCGTGTCAGAGTTCAGATTACCCGATGAAATATAGTATCTCCCATTTCCAGATCATTCTTGCGAAGTAGGTACAAATAGTATAAGGTTGATATTTTCATCACATTGGGTATATAACTAGAAATTCAAAATTTGGGTTGAATAGTGTCTAAAAGAAGACCGCTTCAATAGTATTCTTCGAATTATTCACTTCGAAAGTAACATTTTTGATCAGTTCATTCACTCCCAGAGTATCCTCATATCATGTGATTTCAGATGATTTCGTATATCCTGTCGGCGCTCTTGTTCATTTCATTCTAAGTTTGAACGATGTCACTTTTCAATCATTGCAAAGATCGAACTTATTACATGACAAAAAAGATTTTTGATATATTTGCATTAGATCCAGCGCTCATCTTTTTTTATACTCAGTCTATGGACGGCTTCGAACTTTTAGAAATGTCAAACTTTATACAATTGTTTATTTCATATTTACACACAAGTATTTTCAGTCAATATTTTTCATTTGATATTATACAAATATAAAATTCCATAATAACTCTAGGAATGTATGTGACCCGTTCTCTGTGTGTCTCTTCTGAAGTCAACTTAGGTTTGTTCTGTGGGTCAGCTAGTAGTTTCGAAGGGGGCATCAGCTTGATAATAGAGGAATTCATTCCAAACCAATACTCATTTTTCAAAGCCCTCTTCGCGAGCAAGTTTCTAGTACGTATTCAATAAAAAATGTCGAATCAAGAGGCAGGTTCGGTGAAGTATTCATTTTTTCGGGACTGCTTCAAGCTTTTGTCAACGGTGATCAAGATTTTCTCCTTCGAGAAGACATACTTTTATAAAATAACTCAACAAAACAATTGCCTTTCATCGCCAAACAATACCAGTGATAAATCTTGTCGTTGTATAGAAAGATGAACATTTCTTTCAGCGAAGATAATTCAAGAGAGTTTCAGTTTATTATCTCGTTGGGGATTTTCTGTTCACTCGTCTTATAGGTCACGTATAAAAGTTATTCGTTTCACAATATCATTTATACAATGTGGGGTGAATTTAGTGAATATACCGAGTACAGACACATTTTGAGACAAACGTGCTTATTGAGAGAAAAACGGTTTAGTTGAGGCTTATGCTGAATTTTGTTATCACGGTTCAGTATGCTGGAACTTTTGAAGTTGATTCTGTGGGTTATTGAGGTTTTTTTTCTTCCGATGAGAATTGTTTTCAGCACAGTTCCAAGCTGTTGCACAGACATGATGTGCCAGTCGATTCGCTTACAACTGTCCAGATTTGTGCAAGTGCTTTGAACTTTATGAAATCTGAAATTAGGTTTTTGTCACTCTAGACCTCTAGAGTTCACAATTTGGGGTATCCATTCAGAAAACCAAGAAAGTGAAATAGCAAATGCGCTACCTTGAAAATCAGTAAGACTCCCCAGAGCACTTCGGTACCCAAAATGATTAGCTGACCCTTACCCACAAAATGGTCTGCCTTCTGAGCGCACTCGTAAGAGTGTTCAGCGGAAAGAAAATTTAAAATCTGTTCAATGTGGGGTTGAAAAATACTTTGAAAATATTGAATTATACCATTCTATTTTCGATGAACTATGAAATCTCAAAAACTAAGGAAATACTGAATAAAAGATGCAACCTCCCATCAAAGATAGTTCTAAAGGATCGTGCCAATAAGGTGGATTTTAGCTGGAATTAGAGAATTTTGGTATTGAATGAAAATTTTACGGTCGAGATTTTTCATTCAGTATGAATTTAATGTGCATTTCAGTAGGAGTTGAAATTGGGAGGGAATTCGAGCAATTAAATAATAGAATACAAATATCATCATTCCCTTTATTCAAATTCTGGCATAAAATTATCCAGATAATTATTTTCGAAGTTATCTTCGGAAAATGACTTTTGGTACATTTTTGGTAAGTTCTACACTATCTTCAGGAGTTAGTTCTCGTGCCATTCACAGATTGAACCGTCAAGTTTCAAGCATTCAATAATCAGTTCATTTGAAATCTACAATTTGGCTGTATTCCGCTCCGCTTTGAACTTTGTTTTTTGCGATCACCACCATCATACAATCCTCCATTTCTTTCGCACCATCAGTTCTTTTCGACCCTAATTTTAATTCGCAGTCTTTCGTGTTGTTCAGCAAATTCCCTAGAGCTTCATCGAGCTTCTCTTCAGGCCTTCGTTAACAGAAGCGATTAGGTAAACATGGAAGGAAATACGGGGGCAATTTCGACTCGAGTGCTAGGTTTGTGGTGTATACTCCAGAAGTTTTGATACACAGTACTACATGAAAAACATGTTGAGTCATTCATTGTTCATATGATATGAATCTGAATATGCTGCAAAAAAGATTTTTCTTAATATGTGATTTCGTTAATGACCATCTATGTTTTCGTACTCGTATTAGTTGATTTTTTTCGAATCAGCATCACCGCCGCTTTGATGATGATGAACATTTTCAATTTTGAAGCAATTTTCACTACCTCTGAGGAAAAATGGCAGATATAATTCTAGAAAAGTAATATGTGTGAGGCGTAGTCTCCATTCGCCACACAAAATATTGATTGAGGAAACTAATAAAAGTGGGAACCATCATGCTATAAGGATAGTGAGACTCATGATAATATATAGTGCCGTAACATGGGGACAAGAACAAAGCAATCGGATACGTAAGTAGCATAAAAAATTAGCGTGTGTGAGTGTTCCGAGATCCATGAGAACGATCCCAACTGCAGCACTCAAGGTCTTGCTCTGAACTCCACCACTGCATATCTGTATACGAGAGAAAATGAGATTCACTGGTAACACACAGGCTGATGCAGAGGCAAACCCCACTCAGCCAGCGTCACAGAATACATGAAGTCGAGCAACAAGATGAAGGCAGATCCAATACTGGGAATGCCCGTGGACAACACAGTTCGGGAGTACACTTTGGATAATATCTACAAAATCATTACACCAAGTAGAGAGGACTGGCAATACGACTCAGCGCTAAAACTTTTGATTTTTCAAAATAGTCTGCTCTAACACCTCAACAACTACGTTTACATACACGACATACATAGTGATATGTCAGTCGGTGCTATTTCCTTTTCTAACACCTCAACAACTACGTTTACATACACGACATACATAGTGATATGTCAGTCAGTGCTATTTCCTTTAGCCAGGGTTATGTCCATTTTCATTATTCGGATAGTTGTCATAGCGACGTGTATCAAAACGCAGGCATCAGACGATCTTAAATTCACACTCATGAAATCATCGTCAAAACTTCGTACTACCTTGAAAAATAAATCATTTGCTGAACACAGTTGTAGGTATCTTCAGCATCACATCTGGTCGATGTTTTCTGCACTACCCTCGTAATTCAGTTCCTCCAAGTAATTATCAGAATCCAATTTCAATTGGGCTGTTATCGATGGGAAGCGCTTCGTTGGAAAATGGAAGTGGACCACTTTTCGGGCGTTATCAGTTCACTGGGATTTATGAATGGCCATATTCTGGCAAACTTGCTCAGCTAAAAAAGAGATATATTGAAAACAACAATCCCATAGTCGATATTATGAGAAATTCGACCACGGGTGCTTGAAAAGAAATGATTCTATTGTTGGCGATACAATCAGAAGAAATTTGAAGAGTAAGATTATTGGGAGGAAACTCAATCTATATTACTTTTTTGTTATCCTTTATTCGCAGGAAGTCAGCGATATGACTGAAACATATTTCGTTATGACATTGTTATAACAGTGAAAAAAGTGGTAAATGAATATCAGGTAGACATATCGATTATTCACTTTTTTTATCCGGAAAATTAGAGAATAAGTTCGACATTGCTTACTTTCACAATTTAACACATCGCGGACAGCCTCAAATTATAATAGGCCACTTATGGTGCATTTTTCGATGTAGTCTGAATTTTGTTCGGGAACTGAAAATATGTCGATTGCAATTTAAAAAATTATTTTTCTGCATGTTTCAACAGAAAAAATGAAGGGGATATACGAATGCATAAGCACTTTGTGATAATTATTCAATTCTTCTAAATAGTAAAACTTCATGAAAATGAAATATTTATTCATGGATATAAATACAACTCAGATGATATATTTTTATCTGGCGCATATGGTTTTTGGAAATTTCGTCACTAAATCATTCACTTCGCCTATTCTACTTTCATCCGCATTGTCGGTATCGTAGAATTTGTTACAATCTTCTACCCGTCATGGTAGCCAAAAATAATGGATGATTATATAGGGAATTGTACGAGAAAGCCAAGCGGATAGACAGAATATCATTCTGATCTTGCAGCAGGCGAAAGTCAATAAACTTTTGCATCTCATCTTTCGTAACAGTTTTGAATCTTCTTTTGCATCCATTTCTGTGTAAGGTATTTGCATGGACAAACTATCTCTATAGTCATAAGACCAGTATTGATCAGTCTACTATTGCAGTCGCACCCCAGCCGGAAGATCCTACTCTTACATTTCCCAACATTTGAATATGATCTGCATGGACATCAAACCCGAATGCTCATAATAAACCACATAGTCCTCTCCTTACACATCGCTTCATGAATGGTTGAATATGCAGACACTGTTCGCGAATGTGTTAATTATAGAAATCTTCGTAAATATCAGTAGTTGAATTACATATATGCTTTATAAAGGCGTACCAGAGGCGAACCCCCGAATCTTGGTATATCCTGACGACTTCACCAATGGTGCACAAGAAACAAAAATTATTATTTATTATTGTGGCTATGGGGAAGGCGGCTACCATCAACCCACTTGCGTGCGCTAGTGAGGGATGTTACATTTAAAAAAATAGCATACATTTGTTGTGTTGTATCAATTTTTCAACTGTCCGCAATAATAGATCCCAAGTGAAAATTTAATGAAGCCATTTTAAGATGATATCAACCATTTGATGATAGACAGGGTGTTTATTAAACATGCGACAAAAAATTCCTATTCCTATTCCTTGGGCTATTCTGAGGATATTTTGTCCTCTGATGATTTTCCATAGGGCGCTTTGTTTCAAAGATACGGGGCGAAAAAAAAATCGACAATAAGAATTTTGGTAGTTATAAAATTATTAACGTAGCCGAAATCAAAGTATAGCGCACTACATTGGACCCACCAAGTAATAAAAAATACTACTCCAGTTGCAGATGTGGAAGATTTGGGAAATTGGATAATAGCTGGGTGTAACACAATCAGAAACGATCCTCGAAACAAAGCGTGGACCCACCAAGTAATAAAAAATACTACTCCAGTAGCAGATGTGGAAGATTTGGAAAATTGGATAATAGCTGGGTGTAACACAATCAGAAACGATTCTCGAAACAAAGCGCCCTATCAAAAATCATCAGAGGACAAAATATCCTTAGAATAGCCCAAGGAATAGTCCCTCAAATTTCTGCCGCATGTTTAATAAACACCCTGTATATTCTACTAGGTTATACCATATTTTTCCACGGTCATTATCTAGGAGTGTTATTGCCCCATGAGAAAGAAGCGACAGCTCCGTCTTCCATAGAAGTGTATCTATTTTTGTCCATCTATTTGAAATGAGGTTCAATTGTACCAAAATGTTTTCACTTTTCGAAAATTAGTTCCATTATAGGTACATGTTCAGGTAACTTCAATTACTACACTTCTGGATCATCGTTCATATTCATTCGTTCATTTCAAAATCTGTATCATCTGCGTAGGTAAGAATGGATTCCAGTGAACACGAGGAGAATAGAAAATAATCAAGAACAATATAGACAAAGCAGATGTGGCCCAGTATAGAGCAATGTATAGAGCCTTACAGGATTTTATCGGTAGCATTCGTATTAAATTCTGTTGACTTTAACAAACATGCTGTGAAATGAAACGATCGAAGAAAATCTTCTTTCATTCGATCATATTCATTACGTTGAAACTAGGGGTTGAATGCTGTGTGAAGTCACAGTTCCCATTGGGCAAAACAGACCTACCAATAATCAGGGTCTAGTTCATTTTCATACATTCCACATTGTTAGTGGAGTGTTTTATGCAAATATTGACGCCAGCTCTCCGCTCCAAACCTAATCCGCCAATTCAATTGTGTGTCCAAAACATTCGATTTTCCATCGCAACGGAAACATCCAATTTAAGGCAAATTACATCTGGAATATCTCACCAAATCAAAATACACTACAGTGGATATATAGAGGGTTATTCTGAAATATGACCTAATTTCAAGGTTTATTTTTATTCCATGAAAAAAGTTATACTACAATAAAAATTGTAATGATCTACAAGGCTCGGATACGGCCTGGCCTGTCTTGGAATATAGTTTTCATGTATGAAGCTCTGCACCAAAACATTCATGGGAGCTTCTTGATTTCATACAGAGGAAGGCAATCCGTCTTGTTGGTGATTCTTCGCTCAAAGACCGTTGGAGCATCATAAAAGGATCGAAGACTTGTCTCTCCGTTCAGAAAATGAGGCTGAGAAAATGGTGAAACCTCGCAATTTTTTCGTCCAGCACCGATTTGTACAAAAATTTGGTATTAGGCTTATTACACCCTCTACTTCATTTTATAAATTGTGCCGTTATACGCTTTTTGTTTTTTTGGGGTGAAAACTACCCTCAATTGTCAAAAATTATAAAATAACATTAAAAACCTAAATATGGGTAAAAATAGTTAAATAATGATTGTTTCATGCTACAATTCCATAATCTTTCAACCTACCTTTGTTATAAACTACCCTTGAAAACATTGAAATTTTTATAATATGTCTTCGAACTTGGTGAGAAATCACCTCTAGCAATATCTACACGGAATGACCCGATAAGTACAGAATTCCCACCCTTTGTTATGATCTTGGAGACCTGTAGAAACTGCTCAGGGATCTTCTTAAGATAGAACAGCTGAATTTTAAAATTCCCTGGCGAGAGAGTTCTTACCTGAATTCAAAGTGAATTTTAATTATCTCATTTCCCTTGATTCACAGGTGTTCTTTGAACATGGTACAACAGGGTGAAAATCAAAATCTTATGATCTCCACAGACACTAATTTAATCTCTGGTAAAAGTGTCAAGCTACTTGGGATCCATATAGACGATAGATTGAACTGGTCATGTCACGTTGACAAACTGGCTAAGAAATTATCTAGTGTAATATTTATGATTCGTAGAATCAAAGAATTAGCCGGTACCAGAGCAGTTAAATCTTCTTACTACGGACTCTTCCATACTCACATGGTATATGGCATAGTGTTGTGGGGGGATTCTTGTCATTCCAAAAAAATTTTTGTTTTGCAAAAAAAACTATTCGTCTTATATCTAATGTCAACTTTGGAGATCATTGTTGCCCACTTTTTATTCAACTCAAAATTATGCCGCTTCCTTCAGCTTTTATATATGAAACATTGATTGACATTCATAAAAAAATCAAACTACATTTTACAATCGCAACAACATGAATATCCAATGAGATCAGGAAATCTGATAAGAGCTGAGAGATTCAGACTAAGCACCTCACAGAAGAATTCATTGAATTTGAAATTCTATAACAAATTACCATGTCACATACGACAACTCAGTTTGTACTGTTTCAAGCAAAAAATGAAGTCATTTTTCTTGAATCATTGTTTTTATTCCACAGAAGAATATATGTTATACAACATAGATAACTCGTGTGACTTCAATTGAGTAACGATTGTTCTCATTTTTAACATTAGTTGCTTGATGTTTTATTGTTTAATTATTTTTATTATTGTGATTGTTCGTTTTCAACAAACATTTTGATATTTATTGTTATATTTGTATATATGACGATATATTTTATAACTTTTGTGTTCTGACTTGCTACAAATATTTGTAAGAATGTATCACGTAGCCAATAAACTATTCTATTCTATTCTATTACAGGGCTTCCCTTTCTTGTGAATCTGTATATACAAAAAAATATCTTTTTCAACATAACAGAATTTGAAAATTAGAAGTTTCATCTAAATCTAGTATTCAGGAGTAACTGTTCCTACAAGGTATCTCGATGCTAGGAATTATGATCAGTAATAATCTCTCATGGGAAAACCATGCGAGTTCGATCGCTAAAGGTGCTTCCAAGAAGCTTGAATATCCATTTCGTGCAAAGAAATTGCTCACTTTTCGTCAGCTTCTAATGATCTACGAGGCACAGATACGGGGTCTGTCTTGGAATAGTGTTCTAAAATTGTTGTTCGTTTCCGTTAACCAGCTGACGAACGTCAACCCTCAGAAGTCGAAACTTGTGCGAGCAATGGAGCAACGAGGCCTCACCTTTTAACGTGCGATTACCCAGCACGGTGGCCCGGTGGGGAATCGAACTCCGGTCTTCCGCTTGAAAGGCGAGTGTGCTAACCCCCTACACTACACAATCGAGTGTCCTCGATTGAGTTCTCGTGTTTGGATACCGGCACCAAAATCTTTCTTGAAGCTTCTTGTTTCTATTCAGAGAAAGGCAATCCGTCTTGTTGGTGATTCTCTGCTCACTTCGTTGGAGCATCGTAGAAGGGGCGGAGACTTGTCTTTCCCCTATAGATATTTTCACGGTCGGTGCTCTTCTGAATTGTCATCAATCGTTGGCAGTATTTACACAGAATTCCCACCCCTATGTTGTGAGCTTGGAGACATGTCGAAGCTCTCTTGCTCAGGGATCTTTCTTCAATAGAACAGCTGAACTTTGGAACTCCCTTCCAAGAGAGGTTTTTTCTGAGGCTTACAAACTTCAGAAATTTAAAGTTGATGTTGATTCGTATCTCCTGTTCCTTGATTTTCGTGTGAATCTGTACATATAAAAAATACTTTTTATAACAAAAAAAAATGTGGATATTGGAAAAGTCATCTCGAAGTGCTCCTCAACTCAACGTAAGAAGATACATCATTATATATTTTCAGGAATCATATTAGAATGAAGAAGGTAGATTCATAATACAATTATTTAAGAATAGATAAATGCCAGTCGGTTCGTGTAGAATATGTTTCTCCATACAAAAAAGATAGGTAGAAGATTCAACATTGGATTTTGATATTCGTGAGGTGACGTTAGGTGATTGATAGAAAAACTCTCTAACCCACCCACCCATCACACAGAAATATTCGTAAAAGATGAACAAGGAAAATACGGGAAATAATAACAGGTTTTTACCACTGATCGAAAAGATACAATCCGAGTAGAGATTATTGTTTTCCATGAGATATTTCGAGAGAAAAATATTCATGCTTGATAATTTGATTATCATTCCTTTGAAATTTCAAATCTATAACGAAATAACCTTATATTTTTACCTTCCGCTGAATCCCGTATCTCTTTCATTATCCTTATTTAGGAATTACATGGTTTCAATTATTTTTGATCGAACACGATCTGAATTGGTATTCGAACAGTATTCACGCATTTCATAAATGACTTCAGATTGATAAATCATTCATCTTATATATATATATATATATATATCTTTATATATATAAATCTCGTGTCACAATGTTTGACCTCAATGGACTCCTAAACCACTTAACCGATTATAATAAAATTCGCACACCATGTGCAGTTCGATCCAACTTGAGACATAGGATAGTTTAAATCTCAAATTATAGTCGCAATTTTAATTTATTGCTAATTATTTGTCTGTTATTATTTGACAGTCACAATCATCTGTTAACTCCAAATGATTCTAACAGATGTCGATACCTTTCGACTGGGTTGAGTAAGTAATCAATAGATGGCGCTGCTGAGCCCATCAGTTGGCAGAACAAATTGAATCAAGATGTCGATACCTTTCGACTGGGTTGAGTAAGTAATCAATAGATGGCGCTGCTGAGCCCATCAGTTGGCAGAACAAATTGAATCAATATGTCGATACCTTTCGACTGGGATGAGTAAGTAATCAATAGATGGCGCTGCTGAGCCCATCAGTTGGCAGAACAAATTGAATCAAGAAATCCAGCTCAAAGAATCAGGACAGCAGAAGGTCATGCACAACCACAAAGGTTCAGATTTGGAAAATCCATGTTTTTCTCATGGGCAACTATATGTTGCGTGTTCACGTGTTGGGAAACCGTCGAATCTATTTGTGTTAGCTAAAGACAGGTTAACCAAAAACATTGTTCACCGATTGGTGTTAAATTAAATTGAAATTGATAGTATTTATAATTCAGAAAAATAGATATTAATGTTTAAAAGTTTGAGACTGTCTGCCTTGCCTACCTCATTCATGAGTTTAAGCGTCACATGTTATTTACTGTATTATACTGTAATATACTTATATTTGTTATAAAATTAAATGGAAATAATAAATCTGATAAATTTTTATTTTGTACCTATTGATTTCTGCTTAATATCAAGTGTAAGAACATTTTAATTAATTGTGTTCAACGTACTTCCCCTTCAAATCTCAATCGAGTGAATTTGTATACCAACATCAACATTTTCGTCTTTGTTCGTAAATAATTTCATTGTACTAAAGGGTTATAGTAGTAGAAAGTCAAATAAGGAGATCACCATATTTTTTTACAAATACCATCTGTGTGAAAAAGCATAGTGGACTCCGTGACTGATGTTCTCTCATTGTTCCTCTTAGATTGTTTACTATAATGTAATATAACAAAAACTTTAGCCACAGCAACGCGTGGCCGGGTCAGCTAGTATATATATATATATATATATATATATATGCTGGCTGGAACTTCCGGTTGATCCGCGTCTGGAAAGATTTACTTGTCTACGTTTCGACTCCCATTTCGGAGCCATTTTCAATCTAGGTCTGAGTTGTCTCACTAGCTGGCTATCATCACTCCAGTGATGTATATATATATATATATATATATATATATATATTGTATTATACATTCATCATCTGAAAGTGAAGTAGCCTCTGAAGAATCACCCTGCCTAGTGAATTCCCTGAACAACGATTTTCTGTGGAGACTCACAACTCACAGATGGTATCTCCGATGTCTCTTTTGCCTTTGGAAGAGGCATTACTTCTCACCGCATCATTTTCCAATTCTGTATTCTTGCATTCATAGCGGCAAAGATTGTGGTGTGGAGGAAAACGGGAAAGTCACAATTTTCACGACTGTTCTGATGGAATTCAGATTACACTTATTTGAATACAAGAGATACGTGTCGGAGCATGATTCGAGACTGATAGTATTGTCAGGATGATGACAATGATAAGAATATTATTCGTTCAGTATAACTACTGCTCTTCGGGCTTGAAGGCCGTCGTTCTTTGGAATTTCTTCCTGACGTTTCGCTAGCGCGAGTGGCCAGCTTCTTCAGAGGCTTATTCATCATATTATTCATCATCATATTATTCGTTCATTGCTACCAAGAATATAAATTGACGGATAAAATATTGATAAGGGAATTGAAAAAGTGGAATCGAGCGAAACAAATTACTTCCAAAGATCATTTTCGTCAGTACGGAAGATCAACTATCACGATGAAGCTAAACAGTTTCATACGATTCATAGCGATAAATCCATTGAATATGTCGTTACAGCGACAAAACGGGCTATAGAGCAGTGTTTTTGTTCTCCTGGGGCATGGAAAAAACGCAGATCTCATCACATTTTGTCAACATTAATCATCCAGTTCGTTATTTCCTGTGCTATCAGAAAAACATATGGTTATCTTCGAAGAGTCTATCCATAATCCATTTCGGTCAATGAATTCACTCACATTTGGCTGTGATGTGATGCATGCAATTATTGGCGGGAATGGCTCGGAAACAAAAGAATAGGCCAATCGCAGCGAAAATCTAAATCTACAGGGAATCAAAGAAATGTAACTCGATAAATATGCAGGTTATATATTTCCGATGCCAAAATAGAAAAACAATATCCCAGAAGACAATTGAAATTGGTCTGACAATTAATTAATCAGTTGAGCCCATTGTTTTACAATAATGCCAGTGTTAAACTTATGCGTAATGTTCAACGCTGATTTTTTGTTTACCTTTTAGATTCCATAAACTGTCATCACAAATCTCACATCCATTCATCATTATGAACAATTTTTAGCCCAATTTGAAAAATATGAAAAAATATTTCTGTCGAAGTTTCTTCGGAATGCTAGAGTTGTACCGATTCCGATGATTTTGTTTCAATCGGTTCATCAAAACGAGTTGAATACAACTCTCATGCATACTTTTTACGATCTATCAACAGTCATGTTTTCAATGGGTAATAATGACGTCAATATTACCACGCCTACGGATCTTGCCAACGGCAGCTACTATACAGCCCCCTTCATACAAAAAAACTAATTCAATAAAAATGCATTTGGATAGATGTATGACCAAGAAAATATAAAAAATGGAATTGAACTTACACCAAACTCGTTCCGATTATGCAAACGTACATCGTTTCTCAAGGTATTAATTTGATCATCATCCGGCTGTTATTTGGTCTGTTGAGATTGTTTGGCCTGGGATTTGACATCAAATTTCACTAGCGCCGCCTGAAAGTAGTTGAATCACCACCATTAAAGTATCATCGAAAGCCAGTCGGTCTGATCTTTCGAAAATGGATCTAGGCGAATGATGTGTTCATTAATAGTTTTCATTTCGACTAATGTATAATTGAATATAATACGTATTCTTACCCCTCTGTATTTGGTGAGGATTTGCACCCTGTATTAAGCTTCGTTCGACAGCTGTATTGATGGTTTTCTCTCTCGTTCCAGGTGCGGTCTCGGAGCCTCAACCACTTAGACACGCTAGAGATGAGGCAGGGTATAGTTTCAACGGGCGATACGGCCCTGAAAGACTCCAGATCTGAGCCGGATTGCACGAGGCCTCTGCTTCCACCAAGCTCGATCCAAGAGCCAACTTCACCGCCCACTGCTGCAGCTTCCGTTAGAAAGCACATGCTTAGTAGATCTCAGGTAAGTTGATGTTCGATAATTGAAGACTGCAAGGATAAGTGTATTTTTCATCCAGCCGGGTAGCCAAAGTGGTTCGGATTCCACTTCATAAACTGTAGGTTATGGGTATCCCTTGTTCGCACAAGCTCTTGAATAAGCTTCTGAGGGGTTTCCTAGAAACCCGGTATATCGTTAAGAGACATTCTGGAAGACATTTGTTCTGAAAGTTTGCATATATTGAACATAGTAGTGCCGCGTGTCACGTTATACAGTTTTTAAGTCAAATCAATGGTGAAAATTCTCCACGAATCTTGATTCATAGAGTTATAATGTCAATAACAAGAACTTAATAGACACTGCGTACGTAAATATTGAAATAGACTCATTTCCTACTGAACCTAGCATATCCCTGAAATATCCCAAGATACGTCAATTTTTTAATTGAATTTGCAGTATTATAGAAACTACTTTCACTTCACAGGGACATTTATGTATGTGTAGTGACCTAAGTTAACTTTTATGGTACACCCTTTATATTATTGGGTTTTTCAAATTCACATATGTGCTAGTTTGTCACAGAATGATGAAAATCACCAAGAACAGATTCGAACAAAATAAAATTGATCTTCATGCTTTCAGCATATTCTAACGGCTTTCTTCTCAGGAATGATTCATCGATATTATTCTATAAATAAAAGTAAATTTCATGTGTATCTCAGAGCAATCGAAAGGAATGCCATTCTACGTCATGTTGTAACTTATATACAGCGCTACTGGCCCACCAGAACTTCCGAACTAACGTTAACAAGTAATTCCTTTCAAAAACCTTCTGGTCTATACGTGAGCGTCACCCCTAGGGATGTAAAAAATGTGACGTAGAGCAAAACTTCGGAGTCGCTCTCTAAGTGGGGTCAATATATCAAGTGTCCCCCGAATGAGTTCGAATAGTTCACCGCCAAAAGTCATTAGGAACGAATGACTTGAAAGGAAAGTTTGTTGCGAGATTTCTTCGAGGAGTATCGAAAGTGGAGGCCGTTCAGGTTCCATAACGGCAACACTCCAGCTCTCTGGTTTCAGGCGGAGATTTAACATAAATCATTCCTTGTCGTTCTGGAGAAATGCTGCATTGAGTTGATCAGAAGCTTGGTTGCTTTCATAATCCTCTCATTTCACGTATTTCGCATCGTTTGAAAAATGCTTTTGATATATTCATTGTCCTCATTTCGTTATAAATTATGTTTGGAAATTTTCCTTTTATGATTGCTTGTTTCAGTCCATTCTGTTCTTTTTCTCAGATTAATTTAATTATCGTGAAGATTGTCATTTTTTCGACTTCATGGATTGTTTCTTGTTGATTCTACTATCTGAAGTATTTATTTGATTTTCCTTTGGTACTTCTGTGAATTCTTCCACAAATTTCAGTTTATTTCCTCACATTTATCTTACACTTTCAGTTCACCTACCTTTTTCGTTCCTATTTCGTACGAACGATTTGGTAGCGAAAAGTTTCAATCAGCTTTGAACAAAGAGTGTTCGCCAATATTTCTGATATTTTTTTAACATGTTTTCAACATTCAGGTACTCTGTTCATCTCTTAAAAATCAAAAATCTCTTTGATAACTACATTACTAGTTTCCAAAAATATTACGTTGCCGTCTAATTAGGCATTTTCCCAACTATAGGATCCAGCGCTCTCTCGTCGCACAAGGCTGGTCAGGTTTTTGATTGCGAATATGCTGTATTTCACTGAATAATCCAAACGTTGCTTACTTGCAGCAATCCCTCAGTATGGACTATTTGTGAGATAGCAATTCACCAACTTTCTTACAATACTTATTTATTGAACAAGGGGGAAAAAGTATTAGTTTTAAGTTCGAGTTTGTGTTGTTCTGATGATAGAAACGATTGCAAAAAATCTAATACTTCTTTCTTATACAAGTTTTTTCTGCAACGGAAAGAATGAGGATTCAATATTACACTCATGTGTATATCCGGCAACTAAAACTGTACACTTTTTTCACGGGGACAAAGGTGATTTCATAAAAAGTGATATTTTGTTACCTTATGGTTGATTGGGTGAATTTCTATGTGAGCTTGTAAGCAACAGTTGACAATTGCGGAATCCACACACAATCAATAAAGCTCGAAGCAGATGGCTGGAGGAGATGGAGGTATAATGTCTTCTGTTATTGGGCTAATTTTTTTATTGACTTCATATGAGAGTATCATCATATTTTTCCATTATTCATAATAATAATGATAAATCGGCTTCAATCATTTCTCTTTCAAATCTGACGAAATATCATGCACAGTTTATTTTGATTAATGAGTTACTCTGACTCAGAGACTTTTGTTGTTAAATCCTAATTTCACTAGCCCCGATTGGCGCGAAGAATATCGGACATCGCTTCCATTGATTTGTCTGCACTCTGAAGTGATGAGCACGCTGATTAGCTTATCAATCCAAATACCGTGATCATGAAATGGAATACTTTTCTCTCTTTGTTCTTTTTTTTTTCTTTGTTGTTGCCAGCAAGGAAATGTGTTTGGTCACCATAATTAATACGCCCTTTCTCATGTCTCTTTACCTTTTCAGTAGGATAATTATTGTTTTCAGTAGGATAATTGTCTTCTCGAACGTTGCAGCCTATTTCCGCGATGATAACATCATATTTTTGCTCTCGGTGTTGTTTTCTTAATGCGTTCCATCTCACGTAACTAATTATGTTTTTTGAAATAAGGGTAAAAAATTTCAAAACCGTCATGAACGAAACGTGAGGTAAATAGCCATATTCGACATCCACTATATTAGGAGAAATAGAACAAATATTTCCATGAAATCCTAATATCGTAGGTATGATTGAAACTTTTTGCGCGAAAGTGAAACTTTTGTTAACGGAATTCAGCTGAAAGAAAATTCGAATGGAAAATACCTTTCAGTCGGAAACCAGGCATTAATTTTTTTCCTATCACTGTTATTAGGTGGGATAATATCAGGATTATTAGTGACTGTTTTTTGCGAAATAGTTCATCTCTATGCTACGAATCACCTTAAACAATATTCTCTCATGGAAAAACCAGGTCAGTGCGATTGCTAGAAGTGCTTCTCGAAAGCTTGGTTTTCTGTTTTCAAAAATCACAATTTCAGTTTGTTCTTGAAACATATGTAGTCCAGCTCTTAGACATATATTGAAACTGATAGATTTCATTCACAAAAAGGGGACTTGTGGATTCTACATTATTAACATCACAAACAATGCAGAAATGCTTCATCAAAAAAGTTACTAGAGACGAAAAATCTACTCAATGGCAATATTAGCAAGAAATCGTGACAGTGTAAAATGAAACAAGATTAAAACCAAATAGAATATTCAGAACATTGAATTGAGTCTATCATAACTTTCGGAAGCATTCAAATATCAGATCGAACTGTCAAACTTGTCTGCAAGAGGCAAGGCTTTCATGAGGCGGATTTGTCTGTTTGTGACTGAAGGATTCCCCCAGAGATTTACCAATGAGACTGTCGACGTTGAATTTCACTCGTAAGCTGCCGCATGATTGGAATTGCAGCTTTAGAAAATCGCATTTGCGACCTACCGTCACAAAAAGTATGCTCTCACTTGTATTTCTCAGATCGAGAGAAATTGACTGAACAAAAACATATCAGTCGACGCACCTGGGGTTTGATGTATCTTTCTATGGGCATTACAAGATTTTTCCTTTTGTGTGAACTCAGACATAAAAAAACGCTTATCCCCCCGCTTTCTTATGAAACTGCAACTTTTCCGGTGGAACGCGCTTCGGGTTTTGGGAGCGATTGAGTTGAGAGAAGTAATCATTACAATTATAGAAACATTGTTTGGTTTACTTGCCATAAAGGACCTGAAGAAATTGATATTTTACTTAATCGTAGTTATATGCTCGCCTCACAAAATGACATTGGTAAACAATATATACTACCTCCTCTTTGTCTGGTATTGTGAAAAATATGTGCTATTCGTGTAAAGACATAACTAATAAAAGCGACCGTCGATAGTGCATGAATATTGTTATTTAACGAGTGAGATTGAGGATGTTAAAGGATCGCTGATATTTTCTTATTCAGGGTCATTCACCTTTTTAAAGTTAACAATCAATCAATTTGTTATGTTGAATGGTGTGGTGAATCTTCAAAATTGTCGTTATTGGGCAGGCTGAAACCCACACGGGATGAGCGAAGGCCACACTCAACATCCAGAAGAAGTCAATGTTTGGGCAAGGAATGTTGGTAATCGACCTATAGGACTGACTTTCTTCCAAGAAAATCTTACTGGAGCAACATATTTAGAATTCTTGCAGGAGGACCTAGTTCCGAATCTGGCTATTTCGTTCCCTTGTCCTATAGAAGCTGACGTCCCGAATAGAAACATCTGGTTTTAACAGGACGGCGCGCCTCCTTATTTTGCAAGACCTGTCCGTGAGTACCTGAATGATGTATTTCCATGAAGATCGATTGGCAGAAGACGACCCTATGAATGCCCACCTAGGTCTCCGGATTTAACACTTTTAGACTTTTTCTTATGGGGTTACTTGAAGAGAAAAGTTTTCAAGACCAAACCGGCAAATATTGAGGATTTAAAAGAACGAATAAGACAGGAGTGTAGGCTAATTTCCGGCAAAGTAAGCAGAAATGTTCGAATCGAGTTTCAATTACGTTGAGGGTATTGTCAGTTAGTAAATGGACAACATTTTGAAAACTTGTTGAAGAAAGACTATTGAATTGAATTAATTTTTTGAAATAGATAATGTTTGTTAGATATCTTTTGAAGGACAAGGAGTAAAAAATTGAAATTTGCCTGGCATGTGCAACTTGTTGAATGAAAGTCATTCAAAAGTCCCCTCCTTTCTTCTTCATCTAATAACAAAGCAATAATGACAAGTTCTTCATCACTTTCCATGATCGGAAACATCACACACTGTAATGTTTCCGATCGTCAACTCACTACAAAAATGCGGCAATCCGATCGCTAAGGATACAGTGGACGCACTACCACAAATCGATCCGTTTTATACGATCCGTACGATACGTACGATGCGTATCTATGGACGCTTACCTCAAACAGACTCTTCGACCGTTCGTACAGCCTTATTGGGAAAGTATTTTTTTCACATTCAATTCTCTCAAGAGTTTTACTGATACTATAGTATTTTCAAATCACAAATTCATAACTTCCGGCATCTTGGTTTTCCGTTTATATCAGTATCATTATGATCCATTTTGAATATTGATTGATGAATATACCAAAAGTTTGTTCAGATGAGCTCCAAACATCTACTAATTTGATCTATAAGGAAGTGGTTCGAGGAATAATTAAATATTAAATGACTAACCTGTAAGGAATTTCAATCTCGATCAAACGAGAAGCCACGTGCGATTAGACCAACCATCCACCAAGATAGGAGTATAGGTTAGCCTCCCCTTTCCCGATGAAAAGTTTGATGCTGTACCAGAAAAGCGAAATGAGTTGTCTAGGGCACGGTGGAGGAACAATATGATCTCACTCTTTCTATAGATTTTTTGTTGCAAAAGTTAGAGGCTAGCAGTACTAAAAAGGCGTGACTTCCAATTCAGTCCAATCTGACGTGGCTTCTTGTACAATGAGGTATGATTTTCCTTGCAGGTAGGTTATTTCATCTTTAATTTTTGCTGATCATAATCGGCTCCAAACTTGAAATATCTAGTTTGAAAAATATTTTTCATCATCTTGATCGTGATAAATCTATCTATCTAGAAATTAAACCTTGTTCATTTATTTTCTCTGTTCCTGACAGTGCAGTCCAAATATAATTAATTACCTGTTATAATAATCATCTTCTGAAAAGTTCGCTATATGGCAGGAACTTGCGATAAATCTTTTACAGAATATTGAGTTCAACTCTACTCAAACCTTGATAGAATCGACTATAAATGTAATTGAATCAAAAGAACTAAAATAATACAGGTTCAGAAAAGTCTCAAAAAGATCCTCTCTTGATTCAATTCGAAACGAAAGTATGTTTCCCTAGTTCAGTTTTCCGAGCCAGAAAACGTAAATCCTCGCTTCAATGAGAGCCATTTGGTTGTATTCACTACCGCCTCGGTGCATTCTCACATTCATTGCGCAAGTATAAAGTGCACTCATAATGCACAGACAAATTGGCGCTTTGCATCGCACCTGTTCGCAGTTGAAATACGGTCGGGATAATCGTGGATTACTATACATATTACTGCACATTATTCTTGAGTATGAACGTGACAAATGAAAGAGTATTGTGAAAAATGGCATCTGCATGATATTCTGAATGGAGCTCGTGTATAATGCTTTTGTTAGAAATGCATTTTTGTGAGGACATACTTATTACCTGTGTGTTGACATACATTGCTCATTTCGGAAACTAATAATTCCAACCATATATGCGAAACATTGTCGTTCATCAGCTTCATCCCTTCGATCGATATTGTTACGAAATCCCCTATCGCAACCACTGATTGTCGCTCATAAATGGAACGCCGCTCATTAGAATAACAATGGAGTCGGTCCATTTCAATGAGAGAACCCTGCCTGGACGAGTCTCGAAGCGGTCTGGACTTCTGAATGTGAGATTAGACGAATGCCCGAATGGTCTTCTCTGTTTGAGTGGTGAAAATAAGTAACGCGTATTGATAGTGATTTTGTGTACTTGGATCGAGTGAATGAAAACACCATAAAAATTTTTCAACCCATATTTTGTGTTCAAAGTACAGTTTCAAGTTACAGAAAATGATGTTTTTTTGAACAGCGTCATATAATGTTAGTCGTCTTAGGGTATGTGATGCAATACATTCCGAAAGAAACTGCTTCTCACACAGGACATGTGTTGTGATTTGAGTAAATGTTCGTTTACCGCACAGCACCTAGGGTCGAAAAAAAATTGGTTCTAACTCATGTATTTCGAGTCGTCTCTGAAGACGATTCCGAAGTCATGGCCCTTCAAAGTTCGGAGGTAGAGCATATTCCGCCTTTCTTCTTGCACCTAAAAGGAACAACCAGAAACACACGTTTTTATTCGTTAGGTGCTCATGAGTTTCTTCCGTTTGTCAATATGAAACCAGAGAAATAATATCTAATACGAGTTTGAGGTTATACCGCGATGCGACCTAACCTAACTTCGAAATCGTTTCGGGAAATATTTTTCGACTTTTATATTAACAATCGGCAAAAAGTGCTCAAACTTCCGTTCTCGTGCGATGTGGCCACCATATTCACTCTTGTTGTACAAACTACTATTTTATTACACTTTTTTCATAAGTCG
The DNA here is from genome assembly GCA_032362365.1 of Zygogramma bicolorata. Taxonomy (NCBI): domain Eukaryota; kingdom Metazoa; phylum Arthropoda; class Insecta; order Coleoptera; family Chrysomelidae; genus Zygogramma; species Zygogramma bicolorata. Next base: position 325,426 of record JAVJAQ010002783.1, on the reverse strand, counting down.
CAATTCTGGCAATAGTATTCGATGAATATCAACAAGCCCAGCTGAAAGTGCCTTCAATAGGTATAGGTTTCTCATTACCACGGACACAATTATTCTGCTCATTTGTTTGAAATCAAATACAAAATTAACATGATTTTGATGGCCGAGATACGCGTAAAACAGAATGGAATGAGAGTTGGTCATCTGTTTCGAATTCAATGATCTCTTTTTGTCTCGAATTAGAATAATAACTTCGTAGATACTCTGTATACCAAATATTCGTAGGGCATCCATCGATTTAGCTTCATCTACCAACTTCAATATACTCGAAATAATGCAAAGTCGTAACATTGTTCGACTAGAGCACAACTCTCGTTGCCTTTATTTTGCTGAAACCATCATATCCCGCTATATGAATGCGCATTTTTCCATTATGTTGAGTTATTAGAACTTCGCAGTTGTAACAAAGGAGTTTTAATTGCGCCATTGTATTGTTAATTAGGAAATTCATGGTTGAAGCTATAGTAATTCATACGAATTCGGTCTCTCAGGTCTATATTTTGAAACACAGCAGACCCTCATTGAAATACAATATTTAAAACTTCGAAAGTTTTCTGTAGTTAGTTTCGAGACAAATGATATGTTTGTTCAACTCGAACTCAAGTCACGTAGCAGGATGCCAATACAAAATTCAAGTTTGCAATATAAAGCTGCAGTAAAACAGTGTACTCTCCTATAAAATTTATGCCATCCTCCGTATATTGCCAATCCGGAAAGTAAGGCATTTCCGATTTCAAATTGAATTTCTCGTCTCGGAACTTTCATTGGCCTCAATCCGTTTTCCTCATACGTCCACGTCGGATGGCCATAAGAAGAGCGATTTGAAAATGTAGGCTTATACGTAAGGGTAAACTGTCGAGTGGAAAGAAATGAAGTCGTTTTGCCAAGGGAGATGTGTATCTCGGTGTCATCTGCAACGTTGAATTTTTATTTCGAGGAGGAAACTGCGCTCTGGCGTTTGATGATGGCGCTGCTTGATTGATTTATTCATTTGTTTTATCGATAAGGGATCTTGAATTTATATTCTCGTTCGCAGATTGAAATTCTCCGACCCAGTGCATCGCAGTGGAAAGACTATCATTATGTATTGAAATTTATTCGATAACTAATATTTTTTCAGCATGTGAGAGGGCGATTATACGTTCATACGATTATTCGTCTAGTTGACGCACACAATATCGCTAAAAATACAATATATGTAAAATATATTCCACACATAGCGAATGAACTCGTTTCTTCACGCCTATCATATGAACGCTCTGTAGCTTCACAATTATGTATGATAGTTCAGGAAATGAAGCATTTTGGCTCGCATTTTTTTCGTCCACCATGGATTCACCTGAAATTTTCACAGAAGGTAGGGAATAGCTCAAGGATCATTTTCTATATCATGACGCTGTGCGCTAGAGCCTTGGGGGTGGTTGCCACCCCATCACGGGGGTGGAAATTTTTTATTACATTTTAACTGTAGGAATCGACGGAAGAAGTAATTCTGAGAAAAAAATGTTTCATTCGTTTTTTTCGTAAAAGTAGTATTTTTTGAATTATTCGAAGTTGAAAGTAACAGTTTTTTGACGAAAAAATCGACTTTTTCAAATGGTTTTTTGCAAATAACTCTAAACCTATGCATTTTACCAAAAAAGTGTTGATTGCCACCCTTCTGTTATTTTCTTTATATGTGTACTATCAATACATCCACTAAGTTGAAATGCCTAATTTTAGAAAAATTGGAGTTTAAAGAGAAAACGATTTTTTTTCAATCTCGTGTTTTTAACCCTTTTCTTATAAATATCTCTCAAAATACCAAAGAAACGAAAAAAACGATACAGTGCTAAATTGAAGCTTTTGCAATGATAAAAATTTCCCTGTGTGTAGATTTTTTGTGAAGTGAATATTTGGCGAGATATAGCCGTTTTGACACCTACATTTACGATCGAACATCACCTTAGTCAAGAGCTTTGAACTCTTCCCATTCAAAAGTTCAGGGATCTTAAGTAATTTCATTCACATAGACTTAGAGCTCTTAAAAATCTTCACAAAATCGTTCCTGAAAATTTTTTTCTATCACCTGAAATGAAGGAGCTATGCTTAAAAAAAAGATAATTTTTTTTTCGAAAAATTTGAATTACCCTCTTCGGAGCGTAGTAATCTACATAACCGGTATACTCTGCCGTTACGTTATATGTACCACTTTTTCCATTGATATAGGAAGACAGAGAAGAAAAATCTGCTCGCGTGTGTGAGTGTATATTTCGTTGATAAGTGTATTTTAAAGTTCGAAGACATATTATAAAAATTTCAAGGGTAGTTTATAACAAGGGTAGGTTGAAAGATTATGAAATTGTATCCTAAAGCATGAAACAATCACTATTTAACTATTTTTACCCATAGTTAGGTTTTTAACGTTATTTTATAATTTTTGACAATTAGGGGTAGTTTTCACCCCTAAAAAACAAAAAGCTTACAACGGCACAATATAGAAAATGAACTAGAGGGTGTAATAAGCCTTATCCCAAATTTTTTTACAAGTCGGTGCTGGGCGAGGTTTTACCATTTTTTCAGCTTCACTTTCTGAACTATGAGCGCATTCATGAAATAATAGCGAGAGGGTTGGGGTTGACGCTCAAGGTTCTGTGATCAGCTCATGACCTAAAGGTCTTGGGTTTGATTCCGCCACGTTTTTAGGTCGACAGGTCCGCAGATAACCCAACTGTATTTTCATTTTCGATTATACTTCGAGACACGTATATATAGATCGAATTGGTAGATATTTGAAGCTGATCCAAACAATTTTTTAAGTATTGACACTGATTGTTGTCTTCTGTCCCTTGATTCACCCCATGTTCTTTGAACATTACAGGGTTTCTCTTTCGTGTGAATCTGTATACTCAAAAAAATATCTTTATTTACCTGAATGTTATTTCAAAGAAATATTTTTCAACTGAATTCCGTCCAAGGGGTTGACAGACATTCATCCATCCTTCCATTGAAAGTTTTCCGCCAACTCTTGTAAATGTCTCAGATTTCATTGACCATTCTTCGGAAAGTCTTTCCAAAAAAAAAGTAAACGCGTGTCGAACACTATGACTTTCGAATTCACCCGCTCATAATAATATATTTTTTCCATACAATGACTTCTACAAGGTTTCTTGAATGTCCAGTATTGATTCTTCGATGTCGTTTCGGACTTCATTCATTTTTATTAGTATTCTTGAAAACTGGTTCGAATAAAAGACGAATATTATCATTACTATTATCAACAAATGTTGATTATGAGTGACTCACGTAACGACGTAGAAAAGTGGATCTCGTTTTGTGTATTTTATTAGTTTGAAGTATGTTCATTTATCAATTTTGAACATAAACTCTTTTCATACTGATATAAACAGCAAATCAACATGCCGGAAGTTAGGAATTCGTGATTTTAATATATACCTGTATTAGTAATATCCTCAGAAGAATTCAATGTGGAGGAATACAAGAAAAAAAAATTCTTCATATATGTTGTACGAACAATTAAAGAGTCTGTTCACTCTGACTTTGGGAAGTTGAAAGGACAGAACGAAAAGTTCTGATATAGTAATTTATTATGAGCGCTTACCCCATAACCTGCAGGAAACCACGGTTTCTTCCCCGAATGGAAGGTAGAACAACGGTTCAGTTGTTCATTCTGGAACTGAAACAATCTTCTCTCTCTCGTCATCTGCAAGTTTTTTCGAATTCCTGCTATCAGCTGTCCAAATTGATACCATGCTCAAATATGTCTCAGTAGAATCATTACCCCATTGTGTCTGCATGAGAAATAACGCTCATATTGTCAGTCTGAGGGCGTGTTTCATAAGTCGCGGTTAGGAACAAACTAATAAAAATGGTGGTCAGATTATGAATCTTCTGGGTTCCGTCTTTATTATGATGTTACTATGGGTAGAGTGAATAAAGTTGGAGCAAATGCTCGCACTCAAATTTTAAGGGACAAACTTATACGGGTTGTTGAGATATGACAAGGAAGGATCTATAGTTTGAACTCATGCTCACTTTTATTCACTTCACCCATTTTGTCCAATAGTTGACCTAAACTAGGCTCAACCTTAAGAAGGATATTGTAACTTGAACTGAAATAATTTGCGAAACATTTGAGACACAAAAAATCGCTGAATGAAGAGTGAATTGTATAAAAATCTCAAGTTCAATTTCTTCTACCTGAGGGTTTCCGTTGAATATTCGAATCGAAAGAATCCTTTCAATTAGTGTCAGTGGCTATTCAATATAGTCCCCAGTACAGAACGTATCCAGCTTAGTGATTCATACATACGTGATACTTTGTATACAGTTTCCTTCGGCTAGCCCGACAACGATTTCCTTTTGATTGATTTTTCGAATGCTTGGAGCATGAAACATTCTGCCAGACACGATCATAAATGTATGTTTGTATTTATATGGAGAATATTTTTTTACGATATCGAATAAACATAATTCAACGAGCTGGGCCAATTGGTGCGATCCCTAAAACGCTCTCCGCCTTCCAAGGCGGCTTCTCGAAGATTCCCAATACGATTCAATTTTGGAAGTTCTAGGCGCGAATGAAATATGAGTAGTTGTTCGATCAGAGTATACAGTGTGTAACAACGAAAACTCAACAGAGCCGTTTTTGAATAAAAAAAGTAAGAGTTTTCAAAAAAGCTCGGACACGTCGATTTCGTATCAAAGGGAAACACCTTTCAGACTAATTAGACCCCTCGGAGGGGTGCGTCCGACGACCCTCATTTAGATAGGGAAAGTAGGTCGAGTGGCACCTTGTTTTAAAGATCTTTCGAATACCTTTACAACTCTGTTGAAAAAAATTTTCGTAACGATTGGTAACCAAGGTTGTCATAAAAAGCAAAAATTTATTTTTTTATGAAAGTTCTGAACGTAAATTGTACCTCAAAAGCAATTTGATTTATTTTAAACAGCGTTGAACTCAATACAAATACCTTTAAAACTTCAAATTATCTCGAAAACTAATCGTCACAAAAATTGTCTGTTAACAGATTTGTAAGGTATTCGGAAGACCTTTAAAACAAGGTGCCACTCGACCTACTTCCCCTATCTGAATAAGGGTCGTCGGATGCACCCCTCCGAGGGGGTGCGTACCACAAAATATCTGAGTAGTCTAAAAGGTGTCCCCCTTCAATTAGAAATTGACGTATCCGAGTTTTTTTTTAAAATCTTACTTTTTATATTCAACAACGGCTCTGTTAAGTTTTCGTTGTTACACACTGTATAAGAAGGTATTTATTCGGGTAGCGGCAGAATTTCTAGTGAAGACTGTTCGATGATTGAAAAGTCTAAATGTTTTGTAAGTGATTTGAAGTCAGTGCAGTAGTTTTATTTGTAAAGTGTGGTTGATAAAAATAGTTAAGTGTTATTAGGAGTAATATTCCAGTAAATGAACCCAGATATATCGTAACAGTGGTGTGCAAAACCCAAGGTCGTTCACCTCGTTAATATTTTATTTTTCAGTCCTATAAGGAAACAACTAGACTTTTCAGATGGATCAATCCCTAATCTGATGCATCTGAGGAAGTCCCTCTGGTTGTTATTCACAGTTTTCACTCCACTACTACTGGAAAATATTCTTCCTTCAGCAATTTTGCCCCCTTTCCTCAATAGAATGAGACTCACTTGTAGTTGATGTGTTCTCAGATCCTCAACAAAGGTTCCCAAAAGATATAGAAAAACAACATACTTGTCGTTCTCTTCTTCGAGCAAAGTTTCGAAAAAAAAATACCGCTTTCATTTACTGTTAAGAAAACGCAACAAACAATTGGGTCTATAAGAACGTGGCTGGCACTATAATTTTCGATTATTCCCAACTGAGAAATAATTATCAGTTTATAATTTAAGAACGAGTGGTAGGCAGTAATGATATTTTCGTCTCGAATTGTGACTAAAAACGAATGACAGTTATGAAAAAATCTGATCACTCAATGATGGACACTTAAATGAAGAAAAAATTCTTAGCATATTCAGAGGGATTTTTGTGTTTGAAACTAATCAACGCTAATTTACCGGTAACGTAATGTCCTAATTTTGGTGAACAATTAATCTCATATTCATTGGTGTTCATCAAGGGGAATAGGAAGCAGGAATATTGTAATTTGTTCGATACTAAGGTTGTGTATGGGTTAGCGGATACCTGGACACTTTTTTGTACCTTATATCAAATAATGTGGTATGATATTTTCGGTTATAATTGCACGAATGTAATTCATTGGAATATTTCACGAATAAAGAAATTCTCAAGGAAATGTTATTTTTTGTTCATTTATACTTTCCTCCATAGATTGTATGGAGTACTCACCTAAACGCGAAATGTTTTTCTATTTTTGAAGTACATCTGACATTCATTTGTGTTGTTCACTGACGTCTAGCGATACGGTTTCAAATGTGTTGTTATGGTGACTTGATACAATGCAATTACCGCTGTAAGTGTTCGATAATTGCATTGCTCTTATGGGACATTTTATATGTGAGGGAAATATTCGGTGTAATATCTGGTGGGTGAAACTTCCGTTAATATATGCTTGAGTGCGAAATATTTAACTACAAAATCTGTTCTTCTCATCGGTATAATTATTCCATGAAAGTAATGAATTGATTCATATCGAATCTTTGATATTTCTTCGATTAAACAAAAAATTATTTCTCACTGAAAAATATAAGCTGTTATAATTCCCATCGAAATGGGTATGGAAATGAGCTTCTTTCATTACAAACGCAAATATTGTCAATTGCTCTCACTTGTCCTTCAATTACGAACAGTCGATTTTATATCTCATTTCTTTTGTTTCAGAAATCGAGTAGCGAGTGTTTTAGCGTTAATTTTGAAGTCGGGGACGAAAACACTTGGGATAATGAATTGTTTTTCCCGGCGCAACGGGGGATTTCTCTGCAGTAAGTATTTGATTTAGTTTTTTATTTCGTTTTTCAGAAAACATGACTTTTTACTTTATTGCGTTAATTAAAATCGCCAAACTCGTTCGAGTTCCTTTCCGCTGTCTCGATTTATTGTTAGTGAAAGCTTTCCTAAGCGAAAAAGGAAAAGTGGTCGTTAATTTCATGCCTGGTTGGCTTTTTGTTTCGGTTGTTCGCTTTGAAAAATCATTGATGTCGGGCAAGAATATGGAAGGTGAAAACAATAATGTTGTAGAGACTACAATAATATGGATAAAACTACCTAGTGAGTTGGACCGAATTGAAAATTCAAATATTATCGGTGAAGGCTTTCAGTTGATTCAGTAGAAATTTTGATATTTCTGATATCTTTCGAGATATCAGAAATATCAAAATTTCTACGAAATGCCAAAAAACAATTTCTTAACTCTATTCAAGTATCGAAACTCCTCTCAGTTCCAAAGAAAAATCTCATGTTATTTATAGTAATCCGTGCACTTCTTGCAATTAATTTTATATAGGCGAAACATATCGGAACCTTTCTGGAAGAATCACTTCACATAAAAGTGACTGCAGGCTAAACAAATCTTCTTGTGGACTAGCAGACCATGTTATATCAAAAGATCACATTATGGATTATGAAAATACAAAAATTCTAACTGTTGAACAAAACAAAATTAAGAGGTTATTTCTCGAAATGGTACATATAAGTAAATGTCCAAACAATTTGAATAAAAAATCAGAGATTCAAAATTAAAGCAAAATTTACAATTACATTTTAACTTTTGATCAATGATTTGTATTTTGAAGACCTAATTCAGTTAATATTCTTTACAACTCAACTGTACTTTACACACTGTACATGTCCGAATATTCATTTTATATCTTTAACAAGTAGTCTGACAAATGTCAATATTTTACTGACAATTCTACAACTTCTTTTTGCAATGTTCTTACGTATTATTTTATTCTGCCAGTTTATTTTATAATCTAACTCTGGTGAGTTCTACTATCATATATTGTATCACTTTTAAACCCATTTACTTTGTAGATATTCTTGAAAAAGGAAATAAATTTTCCGAAAGCTCGAATAATCAGAAAATAATACTCAATTACTGAAGCCCTCCAATTGACTACAATACCCAAATATAAAAGATACCTTTATCCTGATCAATATAGTCAAATCAAATACTACTTTCCTATATATATATATATATATATATATATATATATATATATATATATATATATATATATATATATATATATATATATATATATATATGCTCTCGCTACCCCGCCGAACTCCTCATTGCTCTTGCATCCCCGGGTATCCAAGTTAGAATGACTCTAATTCCACCAGATGCTCTGGATTATGATCATATAATTACTAAAAATAATCTGAGATTGATCAAGGACGTACATGTCACGGGGCTTTTCAATCCATTCGAAAGTCTTGAAATGGCAAAATGTGATTATGAAATGAATAGTAACAGGGGGCCTATCTCATTTATTCCCATATTCTCTCCGATATTGAGAAATTTGTTAGTATATACAAAAACAGAGTACTTGACGAACCGGAAAAGGTGCTATCGTTAAGAAAAGTCAAGGTAGTAACTCTCATCATCTTAGTTGTGAGTCACTCAAGTATCTTACGCATTCATTCCCAAAATGCTAAACTTGATTTCTACTTTCACACCAGAGGTTCCAATCTTACCTATTACTTGCGCCTCCATCAAAAAGAATGATCTTTGTAACTTGAATTTTCAGGTTTTGCATCCGCCAAAAATTCAATACTGGTGTGAGTAATACCACTGTTTTCTCCAGATTGGGAGTAAATAGAACCAGGTATAGAAATCGATTTGTCGTTGCTTCGTATCGCTGAAAGAAATTCCCAGGTATCACAAAAAATATTCAGAGTTCATTTCGACTCCCCCGACCCGATTCAACATGGACTCGAAGCCATTCAGTCTGCGCCTATTCTCGTTTGCAGTTCATTTTCCGCAGCTTCATATGGAGTTTCAGCGGTTCGATGGTTTTTATATGACGTAATCCGCTCCAATGTTTTCGAGCTTAGCTCGTCAATGTGCGGGGCAATAACAACTCGGTTAATTTAGTTGATGTGTGAATGAGTTTTCTCATAAACCAGACAGCGGGGTTCGGCTATATTATCAAAATATTTCAATGTATTCCATTCAGAGGAGATGATGTATGATCAATAAAAGAGTTAATAAGATATTTCCGCTCTCAGTAAATTGGTTCCTGAAAATCTCATGTCAGCACTGAAATATTGATTTATAGTGTCATCTTGTTTGGGTTCGATTATAGTATTCATAAATTTTCACGATTGATCGACGATCTATTGGACGAACAACTGGAAACGTGTTTAATCTCATATTTTCTGATGGATAGCTGTTGATTTGCGAATCTATAGATGATATTACTGAAATAATTTTGAGTACTGTTCATCTGCTTCCATATTTTCGTCAACTTATTGATTCTGAACCTGAATGAAATCATGAAAATGGCATGACAATGAAAAATCAACACACTTTAAGACACGATTGGCAAGTTGAGTCAAATATACTTCATTGTCAGGAGTAAAAAGAATGAAATAATTCGAAATGAATCATACGCAAGCATCAATGTAGAAAAATGTAGTTGAGAATTCAATATATACAAACTCGAATGAAAAACATTATCTCTTTCAGTATGAGACAATCCACTTTTGAAAATGGATGATGAGGAATAACGAAATGAAATGTATCTTCCATATATATATATATATATATATATATAAATAGATTATCAAATTCTCTGGTCTATCACAATTTGCATTCAATTTGAAATGCCCACCACAAGATAGCTAGCAACACTTTCTCTTTACGCTATAAGGTAGACACGATTAAATTTCCACAAAATACAGTGTATCGAAACATGTCGCCAAGACAATAAATTTTGTGGAAAGGACCCCGCACGGTTCTTATGGAAAATGGGTCCCAGTCGAATTGGCTGAAAATTTAGGATAATGTAGTTTATGATGTCCTGATCAAATGTCTCCATGGGCACAACAAGATCTAATGTACAGTTTTTGAGATACAGGGTGTCAAACATGCAGAGAGAGGGATGTTACTTACCTTTAGAAAATCAATAATGTGGCGATTTTTTTGTTACAAAAAGTTAAGGATAATAATTACAATCTCAATATTGTCGACACGAGTTGTAATAAGAAGTTATAAGACTCCGTATACAGGGTTATTAATAATTACATAATTTTTATGTAATTCTTTAAACAAACTCAGTCAAACGCAAAAGCTCGTAGACTTGCAGAATAAGTAAAAAATATTTGATTTTAATATTGGGCGATCTGAGGTTACTATTATACGGGGTCTTCCACTTTTTTAGTTGTAGTAATTTAATTTTTTTCAGGAACATATAGAAGAATTAAACATAAAAGTAGAAAACTAAATATAATATGATCAATATTTTGTGGCTCATGCCTATTTGTTGCATCTTGTACGGATCATATAATTCGGTTAGGGGATAGGTCCAGCGAATGTTTGGGTGATGGCCTGCGAAGCATGTCCCAAAAACCATAGGACAAGACTTATTACAGAATAATAGAGCATTTTCTTTTTTTTTTCATCTTGCATACACTTCATATTATGAGAAATGTGGCTGACATTATTACAAAAAGCTATGACTATTATATATTATGTGGCCTACAAAGATGTATTTTTTGTCTGAAAACTTGAAATCATTAAGGAAACAGTAAACCTTAATACAGACAATTGGCACGTGGTCTCATCTCAAATTAACACAGTAGCTTGGAATAGGACCGGTTTCGGAGGTCTACCTCCATCATCAGTGTCGCTTTGCGTTAGCTCTGGAAGTACAAGGATCTTTGCTCAAATATATTATACACTTTGGTGTTGTATGTAGGATATACATATTTAGAAAATGTATATTTTGTATGAGAATAATGAATAACTAAGGGAACAGTAAAACTGTAACAACTCAACGCGGCCATCAGTAAACAATAACTGTAACTGACTTCATCTCAAAACAACATGGCAATTTCAGGTGCATTCAAAGCTAAAACCATCGACAGACCGGTGTTGAGGGTCTCATATTTAAAACGTAATGGGGATGTCGATACGTTTTGTATGGAAAAGTTCTAAGGCTATTTACATAGGGTGATTCTTTTTTTACGAAATCAGACTAGTATCGTACGTAGATATAAAATAAAAAACTAAACCTAACGAACAATATTATTTTGTGGTTGGGGTCTGTTTCCTGCATCGTGAACAGATCCTATCAATTGGGTTAAGGGGTAGCGAATGTTTGGTTGATGGCGTGCGTACCCCAAATACCATATTACACTAGCAATATGTGCACAGGTACCGACAGTTCGAGCACCAGATTTACAGGTGCAGTAATAACCATCTATAGATTCTTCTTCATTATTTATTTCTTCGTTATTTGTTGGTCGATATGAAATCCACAGTTGATATTTAGCTGCACTTCTAAAACGAGAAAATACTCTAACCCGTAGAAGCCCTGGCCATGGTAGTCTGTTGATATCTCTCAAAGTTTCAAACTGAAATTCTTCGTCGTCCCTCTGTAATTTGTCTTGGACATAGGACGGTGCCAACTTTACTTGATAAACTCCAATTGTTAGCGTTTTTATAAAATCAAGCGTCAGAATTGGAAAATCTTGCAACTGTTCAGCATCTAAACGTACCCATCTTTGAGCATTTCTAGTATTCAGATTCTCTTCCTCAACTAGTGCTTGAACGACATTTGGTTCACTAGCCTTTTCAAGTAATCTTTGAGCCAATTGTGCATCGGCTCCTTCCATCAGGATAGGAGGGTGATATCTATTAATAATAGCTCCAGCTATCCGAAAAAAATCCCCTAGATGGGAAAGATGTTGTATTTGAATATTTTGTTGTAGAAACTTAAACATTGATTTTATGTGGCCGTTTCGTGATTCTACTATCCACCTCGACTTTGTGATCAAACGAGAGTCGTTAGCATCTTCGGTTGAGAGTTGGTGTTGGTTAGGAAGCATAAGTGCTGGTATTTTATGCACAATGCCTAGGTGTCCAAGTATTTCAGTAGCATCACGGTACCCCCTATCCACTACTACAATATCATTTTCCTTCTCATTATATTACCGTCTAGTTCAAGTTCATTTTGCAAAATAGCAGCGTCATTATTTTTACTATCAGAGAAGTATGGCCCTTGAATGTCGACTATGTAACCGTCAGGTGCTACTATTAAAATAGGTTTTAATAAGTGTCGGCCTTTGTGTACACAATACGACTGCCGTAAAACTCTGAAATTGCTACTCTTTTGAATGTAGCTGTAAGTACCATCAATGAAAGTGATTGCTCGAGGAATTTGTGGCTCTGGATTATATAGTACATTAGCAAAGTCCGTAACATGTCTCTCAATATAATTTTCTCTAGTAATAGCATTAAAGCCTATGTTGGTAGTCACAAAACGTTGCATCAAAGATTGTCTAACAAGAGTAACGGCTAGACTTACTGCCTGTCTACTTGAATAGCCAAACATTAAACGTACAAAATCATCAGAAAGTCCATGACGCATTTTGCACAAGAACATCAAGAGATCTTTTTTATTCACATATCTGTAATAATCTTCTTGGCGTACTCCATCGCAGTAGGAAAATAGTTCTGAAAACTGCTGTTTATTAACTGGGTATAAGTATTCAAATTCACTGTCACTTAAACTATTCTCGTCGTATATTCTCGTCAGATTTTTTGCTACATGACGAACTCCTTGTAAAAATGACTGAAGAATTTCTCCTCTTATAACATAGGGTCGGTTGATGTAACGCAATCCAATTACCAAAGGTTGTAAAATATATCCTTGCTCATCTAAATGATGAGCACATGATTTAACATATTCGGGAATATAGATATCTTTCAAAATGAAAACATGAGCCCTACATTCGACAGATAACTTACGAAGATCTTCATCGCTGTTACATATCAAGCACGTACTACTTCTAGTTTGCGTTAATACATTTATCTTTAAACAAGCAGGGTCTTCTTCAATAGCAGATATTTCATTGCGGATCGACTGATTGCAATTGGTACATATTTTCGTATCAGCATTTACATTAAGAGACGGCCTGAAAAATTCTTGTCTTCTACGAATAGCTATTTCAGATTTTGCAGCATTCTCTTCCCCATTTATTCTCGTCATCAAACGTGGTTGAAATCGTCCATCACAAACAAAACAAGTTAAGAGATTTCTATTCCTTAGGGCCATCTTATTCTATATTGAAGAAGGTAGTCTGTTTTCATAAGTCTGCTGTATCAAATCAAACAATAAACTAGTTACAATCACTTACAATTAGCAGATACTAAATTAGTGTCAGAATCAACATTAACTGTCAAAACAATTATTTCCAAGGGAATCTTTGATTCAATCTTATGTAACACTGTATCCAGTAACACCGTGCGCTTCATATTTTCATTTTTTGTGCAGGGTATTGGATTAAGGTTGGACACCAGCGATACATTGATTCGTTATAATATACAGGGCGATTCATTAAATGCGACGACCGGCTTTATTATTAGCTTTAATAAAAGTTATCAATAATAGTTAAATCAAATAATCATAACATATTGACCTTCAAACTTAATATATTAAAATAATATAAGTATACAGATTACACATATAGGGGGGTTCATAATTACAAGATGAATATAATTTATTTATTATACTACAACACCCTGTTCACTTATGTTGATTTGGAATTTTGGCAATTATCTGAAACAAACTCTTGAAGCATTTAGAATAATAATAGATGCTAGGATTGAAACTGTTAAATCAGCAAAACTTGGGGTAACGGAATTGGGACAAGCATTGGTACAAAAGTAAATGCTGTACAAGATGGTGTAAATGCCCAAAATGCCGTATAATTTGTGAATCACACGGTATGAACCGGCGATGAAGATCTTCATTATCTGTCGAATATGGGGCTTTATTTCGGAAAGGATTAAATCATGTTCACATCATTTAGATAGGCAAGGGTTTCTTTTAGAACCTTTCATTCAGTAATAATTATCGGATTACGTTACATTAACCGATCATAAGATGAGAGATCTTGTCATTCTTACAGAGATGTAACAAAAAATCTGACGAGACTACCACGAAAGTAGTTTGAGTGATATTGAATTTGAATGTTTATACACACATAAAAGATAAGAGATCATTATTATTCCAATTGTAAATCAGGTGCTCGAAAGTGTCGGTACGTTCCACATAACGCTAATATCGGATGCAAGCCATCAACAAATAATAGAATCCGTACATAATCATAATTACAATGTCTTAACATACATGGTATGAACTGGTAAGAAATATTTTTAATGCACTAGTCTCCCATTTGATTGCTGCATCATCATGCGGTCGACCAGGATCCGTACAAGATGCAACAAATAGACAAGTGCCACAAAATATTGATCATATTATATTTAGTTTTCTACTTTTATGTTTAATTTTTTTATATGTTCCTGAAAAAAATTAAATTACTACAACTAAAAAAGTGGAAGACCCCGTATAATAGTAACCTCAGATCGCCCAATATTAAAATCAAATATTTTTTACTTATTCTGCAAGTCTACGAGCTTTTGCGTTTGACTGAGTTTGTTTAAAGAATTACATAAAAATTATGTAATTATTAATAACCCTGTATACGGAGTCTTATAACTTCTTATTACAACTCGTGTCGACAATATTGAGATTGTAATTATTATCCTTAACTTTTTGTAACAAAAAAATCGCCACATTATTGATTTTCTAAAGGTAAGTAACATCCCTCTCTCTGCATGTTTGACACCCTGTATCTCAAAAACTGTACATTAGATCTTGTTGTGCCCATGGAGACATTTGATCAGGACATCATAAACTACATTATCCTAAATTTTCAGCCAATTCGACTGGGACCCATTTTCCATAAGAACCGTGCGGGGTCCTTTAATCGTGTCTACCTTATAGCGTAATAACTATGGATTTCCATCAAGTAAAGGCCACCTCAATCCAAAACTTTCTCTTTATATATATATATATATACTTTCTCTTTATATATATATATATATATATATATATATATAGAAGAATCATCTAATTTAATGGAAATGTCTTGAATTGGAGCTTGTATTAATATTGTAATGAGCCTCTCAAATCTGTCAGATACCTTCTTTAAAATCGATATCACTTCAGAATGGATGAAATTCAGTTGTGGTTTATGAATATTTCTGATTGAAATTCAAGTCTTATATCCAAGATGATGAAACTGAGGCAAGTTTAACATATTCATCAAACCTTCATTAGTCAGTCTGGAAACCAATAATATTCTTCAATGGAAAATGGGATTACAACCTGAGAGACTGCAGAAACAAACTTTTTACATCTTCAGTGCTGGCTTCGAGACAAGAAATCAAATTAAAATTTTTACAGTACACTAACGAGAATTATTTTTTCGCGTTTCACTTCGGATATCTATGAAGTTTGAATGGAAATGAGAAACATGCAGCAGTGCAAATGCTGAAATTCTTCGAAGTGAACTGCTTCGGAGTTGTACGAGCAAGGGACAACTCTTATTCATTTGGGGGGAATATATTTTTTCATCTTCAGTTACAGGAAAACTGGGTAAGCCTACAACACCACTCATTTCAATGGCTTGTTGAGTTCATCAGGGTTCTGTTTTCGTTGTTTTTTCACTTTTTCGAATCGAGAAAGGATCTACTTTGATTGCAATATCATAACACAAAATGATGGTTGAGATAAAGAAAAAAAATATCTTTGAGCAATTCCCTGACCCCAAATATATTGAATGGCCTAAAAGCCGACCTATTAATAAAAATAATAATAATAATAATAATAATAATCTTTATTTCACAGAAATACTTTATATGTTACAAAACAAATAAAATACAGGAGTGGAATAGTGTCAAGATGAAAGATAATATGTACTTTAGTTGAAATATTCTTCCAATGAATGTGGTTCTTTATTTATTAGAAATTTCTTTAGGTGTTTTTCGAATTTGGTGAAACTGTTTAAGCATTTTATTTCAATTGGTAGTTTGTTGAATAATCTAATTGCAGCATAAGATGGATGTTTCTCTGTCAATGTTGATCGATGTGCTGGATAAATTATATTCTTACTGCGGGAAGGATAATCATGATTATCACCTGCCACTTTGAATTTTGATTTATTTTTGAAAAGGTAAACAATACATTCATATATATATAGACCTAATATTGTCAAAATGTTATTTTTTTCAAAGATTCCACGGCAGGTTTCTCTGTATTTCAATTTGAAAATGCTTCTCATGACTCTTTTTTGAATTTTGAATATTTCAACTATGTTCATATTACTTCCCCAGAATATTATGCCAAATCTAATTGATGCCTCAAAATTTGCAAAATAGAGTATTTTTAATGATTTCTCATTTAAGTAGTTGCTAACAACCTTTGTACTGTAACATATTTTATTTAGTTTTTTTCCTAAATTGATCATGTGTATATGCCAATGAAGATGCTCATGAATATAGATTCCTAAAAATTTAGTATAGTTTTCTAATTTGATATTGTTCCCCAGTACATTAACCGATGATGGGGTTTGAATTCTTTGTTTCTGTGCTCGGAAAAATAAAACGTTTGTTTTTTCTATGTTCAATATCAAATTATTTTTCAAGAACCAATTTTTTGCATCAACCACCAACTCATTTGATTTAATTACCAAGTCTGGAAAATATTTGCCTGATATTAATAAATTTGTATCATCAGCATAATTTGTTATCTGATAAGAATTACAATTTTTGTTCTTTAAAATTTCTAAAATATCATTCATGAAGACAATAAACAAAATAGGTCCAGTTATACTTCCCTGTGGAATGCCTACATTATTTTTCTTCGTGTCTGACTTTGCAACTATGTTATTTGAAACGATTTTTACTTTCTGTCTGCGGTCACTTAAATAAGATCTGAACCACTCTAAAGCATTGCCTCTTATTCCATAGCGTTCCAACTTAATTAATAAATATTCATGATTTAAGCAATCGTATGCTTTAGAGAGGTCCAAAAAAATTCCAAGTAGTATATTTCCTTCCTCAAAGGCATTGACAATACTTTCCGTGAATTGTACAATAGCAGTTTCAACAGATCTACCCTTTATATCTGTACCTCAGAGCCAGATGGACGTAAGTCACATTGTGCTAACTTTACAGCAGACCAATATAAGTGAAAATAATAATTTCATCGTTAAGCTACAAAGCTATTGTTCGAGATATCATATCAAAATTCATCAAAAACATTGAAAGGGTCGTACCTTATTCATTCATGGAAATTTTTTGTGTGAATAATTTACAATTGATATAATTATCGTGGTTTAATTAGGCAGGAAAGGACTTACGCCATTATGGCTCTATATCAAGAATCTTTTTTGGGACTTAGTGATAATAAGATATATTATAAAAAATTATTATTACGTCGTTTCAAGTGAACATAAATACGCAAGCATTCATTTAAAATTTTTAATCAACATAAAAAAACGTAGACGAACTACAAAATAATATTTCATTACTCCAGAGCAGTGGAGTCATCCTCAGAAAAGTTTCCTTCCGTCTCTTCATGTGATTTTATAATTCATTTTAACACACTGAGTTTGATTTTTCAAGTAGTTAGCAATTAAATCGCATGAACCCTTACTGAAACCGAAGTAACTAATTTTTTTAATTAACAAATCGTGAGAGAGTGTGTCAAAGGTCTTACTATAGTCCAACAGAATGAGACAACTAATTTTATTTTTGTCTATATCCCTATAGATTCCACACATATTCAGATATTTGTTTTTTTATTACGGATTCTAATACCTTTGACATAGTGGGAAGTATGCTAATTGGCCTAAGGTGACTCAATTCCGTTGGGTTTGAGATTTTAGCGAGTGAGAGAACATAGGCTTCTTTCCACACTTGAGGAAAAGTACTTGTTTTCACAGCTGTCTTGATTATATAGGTTAAGTGTGGTAATAAGACGGGACAGGAAAATTTAAGTATTTTTAACGATATATTATCTAATCCTACAGAGTTACTTTTGATTTGGTTGAGTGCTTCCTCTACTTCAGAACTATTGACCTCACGAAATGAGTATGTATCAGTATAAGAAGGATCCTCGTACCTAACAAGAGAATTTATTTGTTGTGGTGTTCGGTTGACCAAGGGGATGTTTCTGAAAAATGTATTTATTTCATGTGCATCATCAAATTGCGCAGGAAGGGAATTAGATACTTTATTACAAACTACATCTAGAGATCGTAACGCGTTCCAAGTCAACTTCGAATTTTTCTGTTGCACAACATGCACCATGTATGCACGTTTTTCTCTTTTTATTGCGCCTGTTACATTATATCCATGTTGATTATCATTTAAAAGATTACAATATTTCAAGAAATTCATTAATCGATTGCACATCGCCATTTCAAACAATTTAGAAAATGAAGGTAACACGCTGATGGGTCTGTGATTCTCAAACAATTCACAATCTCCTTTTTTATAAATTGGTGTAATCAGAGCTATTTTCAATTTCTGTGGAAAAATACCGTATCTAAGTGAGTTGTTTATGATGTGACAGATTATGGCACATACCGAGTCTATACATAGTTTCATTAAGCTTGTTGGTATATCATCTTCCCCAGAAGTATGTTTATTTTTTATTTTCTTTCCAATTTCTTTTATTTCATTTTCTGTAACAGGTCTAACAAACATAGATTGTGAGTTATTTGTTACAGTGCAATTAGAAGGAGGAGGAATTACATTCAACAAAAACTCATTATACTGATTTGCTATATTCGTTGGATTTCCATTAAAATACGTTTTGTGTGATGTGTCCTTGCCAAGTATCTCATTGTGAATTCGACATTCGACAATTTTATTATGATAGGATTCCATTCTTTTTTTACACAACAAATCATTATAGTCTCTTTTGAGTTTTTTATAAATCTTTTTTTCAGTTGAAAATATTCTTATTAATTTTGTATGTTGTTTGGGTCTTGATTCGATTTGAAAACTAATTTTCTGTATATTGTGATCTGAAAAGTGAGAGTGAATAATTTCTATTTCGTAATGTTCCTGCAGATTTGTAAATATGTTGTCAATACATTTTTTAGAATTGTGAGTTATTCTTGTATACTCGTTAATTGTGAATACAAATGAATAGGAATTAAGTAAGAAATTCATTTTGATAATGTTTTCTTCTGTATCTTTAAGCTCAATATTGAAATCACCAGCAATAAAAACTATTTTATTTTCAACTGAAAGCAAGTCGAGAAGCTCTTCAAGAATCTCATAGAATTCATTAGCACAGTTACAGCTGGCAGATCAGTCGCAGTTGCCCTGATAACTACAATCTTACCACCTCTTCGTCTTGGACCAAGAGATGCGACGAACATCTATCTTCGTCTATCTTTCACGTTTTATTATCAAACTGATCGGCCAATCTGTGAAACTTCTAGCTCAGAGATGTTTCTAGATGTTCACAATCTGAAAATTCCAAAGCAAATACGAATTCATATCTCCTTTTTTTCGTTCACACGATGCCTAAACATGGCATAGACTCCTCTCCTGTCGTGCCTGCATGGCGATTCAAAAAACGGATACTGATCACTTCCGACTGAAGATCTTGGGGTTTTCAGATATGCATTTTCCATTATCTTGTATTTTCAATATTGGTTAAAAATCATTCAAGTGTATGAGGGAAGTTCTCTTTTACTCTAGTTCATACGGTGTCTCATGAACATGACAGGGTTTCCCATTTGATACGAACACTGTAATTCAAAAAAAATAACTCAATCGATTCCTACCGATTCCTATTAGCAATAAAATACATGAATAACAATTATTCAGGTTTTTTGCTTGGCCGTTACTTGAATGGAAATCCATAATTACGACACTATAATGTGATACACGATTAGATTTCCACAGAATTTATTGTCTTCGCGACATGTTTCGATACACTGTATTTTTTTCAAGCAAATGTAGTGGAAGATTAAACTATTCTTCGTTGAAAAAATTATTTAAGAAACTTCCAACGAAAAATTATTCAATGTTATATTATATTGTCTCGGTATTATGTGGTCTCGGTAGTGTAGTGGTTAGCATATCTGCCTATCAAGCGGAAGGCCGGGGTTCGAATCCTCGCCGGGCCACCGTGCTGGGTAATCGCACGTTAAAAGGTAAGGCCTCGTTGATCCATTGCTCGCACAAGTTTCGACTTCTGAGGGTTGACGTTCGTCAGCTGGTTAACGGAAACGAACAATTCTAGAACAACAATTCGCTTTAAAAAAATACAGTGCACCGAAACATGTCGTGAAGACAATAAATTCTGAGTGAAATTTCGTGTTATACCTTATAGTGTCATAATTATTTAGGTCTATTCTGTTGCCCTATTGATTCTTGAATATTACTAGATTATTGAAAATATTAAAAAATGATACCAAGTGAAATTAATTAAACTTTTTTCGGATATTGAATATTACGTCATATCGAAAAACCAGTACCTATAAGATATTTCAGAAAACTCGATGATAACCAATATTCAATATTGAAAGTTTTTCAAGATTCACCAAAATAGACATGTTTTTCTATAACTGAAAATAATAGGATTTTCAAAAATGCCTATTCAAATATCCACATCAGAGAAAAATAACTGCTTTCAAAACCGAATCAAATTCATCAGAATACATTAGTCTAGGAAGAGAGTTATCACCTCTTTTAGTTCATTATGATGTTTCACGAACATTACAGGAATAATGTACTTCTGATATAGACTGGACGTCTCATTCGTGTTTGAAATGACTATGACCGGAGTAACACTCAATACTATGGAACATCAAAACGAATTTATAGTTCCGGAAGCATAATATATACGAAGACAAAATGAGTTCTAGATAATATGATCCTTGTGGGACGCCAGATTTGGTACCTAAAGGTTATAAGAATAATATCTATAGACTCCAATCACCTTTTTTGATCCCAAGAGAAGAATGATATGGGAAAAACATGAAGATAATCGAAAAGAATAAGCAGTAGAAAGAAATGGCAATTCATTAAAAGAGGAATAATCTATAAGAACATTAGAACATTGGATCCATTCAAGCATTATTTTCAGATATATTTTCTATTCATAACAAGGCATTTTTCCTCTCCTTCCTTCTTACGAATCTTGTTCACCTGTTTGTTTTGTACAGTTGTGGTATCAGAGTTAACAACTATGAATTTAACTGGTAGCTCAAATGCCGCTGAAAGTGGCAATTTATACCATACTCTTTCGAATACCTTTGAAACGGGTTTCTAGTTCATTCGTTCCCACTTCTCCCTCTGAATTTTCGTGTTGCAGTATTCACTGAATGTACCTTTATTAATATTGACCCGGCTATAACAACGTCGATCTATCAATAAACAGACTGCTTTTTATGCCGTTATCAATCAGACCCAACGGCAGTTAATGAGCTTTCATGTAGAGTAAATACTCATTCATTTTAGTGGTTTGTAAATTCACAATTGGGTTCGGAACTACCTGAAAACTGAGCATTGTTTACTTTTCACAGATTTATTATCGAACTTGCTTTCATTCGAAGTTGAAATTGTGTGCTGTTTGGAAATTGGTGCTTTCGTTCCAAATGAATAGTAATCTACTAAAATTGGGTTCAATAATATTTCATTTGGGATCATTTTCCTTCATGAAAAACGGTTAGAGCATTTTTCATGAACTTGAACAGTGAACAATTGCACTGTACCACGTCCTTCTATAACTGTCAGGAAATTTCCCTCCATAATTATACAGAGTTCACATGAACAGTAAACATGCACTGTAAACACTTTAATAGTCAGGAAACTTGATAAAGTTGACATTTGTCGCACATTCTAGGGATCGATACTCACAATAAGCGTCATCAATATGAATATTTTTGTGATTCACCACACATATACATACACGATTCACTCGAACAGTGAACAATATTGCACCGTACCACTTCAATAGTTGTCAGGGAACTTGATAATTTTGACATTTGTTACACATATCTAGGGATCGGTGCCCACAATAAGCGTTATCAATATTAATATTTCAAATTTCTACTAGTTCAACCTTAAATTTTCATTTCTTTACTTTCAGTGTTACAGTATAGAGGGCAGATGCGTGATATTTATAGGCAAGGTACTTGTGTTCACTTCCGGGCAGATACACTTGTTTTTGGTTGAATGAACACTTGTATTTAAACTATTTCGAGACAATATTATTTGTATACTCGAGCTATCAATTGAGCAAAAATTTCGTAAATTGTTAGTGTGCAATAATTTATCATATAGCGAACTTCCACTTTTCAGCATACTGAAGTAATGAACTTTAATACAAAAACAATTGTTGGAGAAACAATTCCTTAAATTATCTACATGGTACCAGAATAATTCAGTCGAAGTTGGTCTACCTGATCTTTTTTTATATACAGACACACACGAAAGGAAAGCCTTGTAATGCTTTAAATTTCTGAAGTTTGTAAGCCTCAGCGAAATTCCTCCTTCGGTATGAATTCCAAAGTTCAGCTGTTCTATTGAAAAAGGATTCCGGAGTAAAAAAAGCTCGACCGGTCTCCAAGCTCACAAAAAAGTGGTGAGAATTCCGCACACGTCGGGTAATCCGTGTTGATACTGCCTGGGATGCAACTATTGACAGCAATTCAGAAGAACAAAATAATAAGGTAATTGAATTACACGTTGTGTAATATCCACTTGACAGTTTGCACAACCGCTACACCGCACACTTTGATCTCTAGTGAGTTTGAGAAATTCCTGAAAGTGAAATATGTTCTGTTCTGCGAAGATATAGTTATGTTGCCGTAGGAAATGGTGTCCACATCAGGATCCTTGAAATTGATGAATAGTTCGAGCCAAAAAGCCTATTAGGCATTTTTTCCTGACTCATTCCTTTGACTACTGGCTCAGTTTTGATTATTATTTCCATAATACGATTATTCAGTTTCTGTTAATGTGGTTTTCGATTAATATTCGGAAGAAAAAGTACATACTATATGTATTAATATTGTTGTTGATTATTGATTGGTAGATCTGAATTCTAGTTTTCATAAAAGTGCCCGATGATAATCTATCGAGGAATATCATAACGATACTGTTGATTCGATTCGATTATTTCGCTCATGTTATCGAAAATAAGTTGGGTTGCATGTATTTCTATATACCTAAACAAAGTAAATCTGAACGATGTAAGAAAAAACAAAAATCACCATAGTTCACGCATTTACTCAAATTATTGTTGTATAACCACAGTTGGTTTATGGGCACAATGAATATACCGAGGGGTTGACCACTGGGGAAAAATTTGTACACTGGAATTCCCGTAAACAGGAATTTTCTCGAAATACCCCAGAATTCCCTCGGAATTCCCCGGAATTTCCCGGAATTTCCCGGAATTCCTCGGAATTCCTACAAAAAAATATGTCAATTTGAAGAAATATCGATAAAATTTTAAAACTAAATGACGGAAATGCTGGGAATTCCGGAGGAATTCCGAGGAAACCCGACGAAATATGAAAGATATATTTCGGAACATTCGCACAAAAGTTTTTTTTGAGATTTCTGAGTGGAACATAAACCTTGGACTTTTAAGTAGAGCATGTCATGATTATGACCCAATCTGAATAATATCGGATTTTACATATTTTCATTGAGGCTGGTATTTATTATATCGGGAATAAAATAAATCATCTATATAATGCAAGTCACAATCGTAAAATGAAGGAAACGGATCGTCTGATTCCACTTAGGTTTGTTTTATTAGCATCATTTTTCCTGAAATTTTTCCTTATAGAATCAAGTTCTGAATCCGTTAGAATAAATAAGTATCGAAAAAATACAATTTGTCATTGAAAAAAATACGGTATTTTATGGTCTATTGAGTAAGTTCTATTATTTTCAACCGCTAAATGATTACGGGATACTCAATCTGTGGAGAAAATCCTTTTTATACGTTTTTGTCATCGCTTATATAGCGAAAATAAACTGTTTCCCAAAAACGTATATTCCATATTATCAAAAATTATTGATAATAATTCAACATTACCTACTAGGAAAATAAAAAAATATTTTTCACCGGTGTATTCACCCTGTATAAACTCAAATGAGAACAGTTGACACTGAACTACAATATATCCGATCATCTTTCTATTACAAACCGATGAATTATATAAAACCGTCCAGATAACATGATGGAGCTGCAAAGAAACTTTCAGAAATCATAAAAAGACTGCAGTTGACTATATAACTCAGATCGTATAACGCGAGCTATAACCGTCTTCTTTCAATTTCGGTAACCACTGGAAACAATGTAGACAACCTGTGTTTTGTCTGCCAATTATGATCTAGTCCCTCTTCCACAATCAAGGGCGTCCCTTCGTCTTGTAGTGTGAAATTTCAAGACACGTCATTTTTGAAATATTGAGGAAAATAATGGCAGTCGCAGAGGTTGACCCCAAAAATAAACACACCAACTACGACACAAAGTTTTTTTGAGCTGTTTCACATGCCCAATTCATATATATTAAAATCAGAATGAGGTTCCATTCCATTGAGAGAAGTTATCGGATTATTTGAAAAAACTACCCCCAACCACACCCCTCTCGAGGCCACACAAACTATAAAACAAAGTTTTTTTGGTTGTTTCACATGCCTTATTTATATATTCGAATCAAAATGGGGTACTATTTCACTGAAAGAAGTTATTGACTCATTTGCAAAACCTTCCCCAACACACCCCTCCAGGGATATATCAGATGTCTATCAGATCATGAAGTTTGTTGTCATCAGGCTTATTTGTCGCTAACAAAATGTATTTCAAATTGGAAATTCGCCACAAACTCTTTCAAATCAAAGGTCCTAACTTTCTTCGTCCAGTGGAAGTGGATTACTTCACACCGGTGTTTTGTTTTTGAATTATGATTTTATATAAATATTGAAATTTTGAAGTTACCTAATAATAATCCCTATAGCTCCTTTATAAATTTTTCGGAATTCCCCAGGAATTCTTCAGGAATTCCCTCGGAATTCCCCAGGAATTCCCTCGGAATTTCCCGGAATTCCCTCGGAATTCCCCGGAATTCCCCGGAACTCCCTCGGAATTCCCTCGGAATTCCTATCAATTGTACACCGGAATGCCCATGTGGTCAATCCCTCGGAATATACAGTGAGCACGTGAATGTTGGAACGAATTCGGTAAAAGTTCAAGAGTGCCCTTGGGGAAAACAAGCTTAGACTCATCGAGTTTCTTGCGCTTTTGTTGGTCAACCCATATAGTTGATGACGTCATCACTGTTCAAGTTAAGTCATTATGGTTTTTTTGAATGGCAATACATTATCTTGGCTATACCATTAACAATAATGCATGTTCTGTGTGTGAATGTATGTTGCATTCGAACATTTCAACAATCGAATCAAGGATACTAAAATACATATGTCTCATTTACATTCATTTGGCTTAAAAGTATTTGTTAGCCGTTAAATAAGTGTGGAATAATAGTATATTATGCAACGATCATGTAATGATGGTTATTAATACATGAACATAAACCGGGATACGAAACGAGCCGAAGGTGATTTTCGTATGGTTTATGCGAGTGTATTAATAACCATTACATGAGAGTTGCATACGCTGTTTTATCTACACCCAATAAATAATGAAGAACTGAAAATATTATATTATTATATATTTATATTGAACACAATAATAGTAGGTAATTAATCGTATTTCTTTGAAAAATTCTACATAATTGTAATTAATGGTATAACCACGGAAAATACAACAATGAGAATTGAAAAAAAAAAAAGAAAAAAATCTCTGCCGAGGTCAGGATTTGAACCCGAATGTTTCTAATCACTGTCGGCGCCATTGACCACCTGGCCATGACAGCTCATTTGATTTGGTCAAAAATAAAAATATATGTGTTGCATTCGTCAAATGAAAAATATAATCCTTGCGATTGTATTTTCTTCTTATCCAAGATATCTGTGGAGGAGTCGCTGGTAATTCTTCTATATCACTGCTATAAGACATTTTCATACGATTATCGAAAATTGACTAAATTCTTCAAAAATTCAATACCTGACAAACGTCAAAATGCAAAGCTTGCACATCATGCTTGATTGAAAAATAATGGGTTTCTTTTGGTTGAAAATCTGTATCGTAATGAATTCCATTATAAAACGGGTTGTAGGCATATAAGTGTATTATTAGAGTACGGGTGTAGATAAATACTCTATCGACATCATGGCCTGTTTAAGCGAAAAACAAGATTTTATTGATGGTAACTTGTGGAAATAAGATAAATTTTCCGATAGACCTATTATACTTTCGACCGTGATCAGTGATCTAAGTCGAGGCCAAATTTTGAAGTTTTGGCCATGTTGGTGATAATTGTAAGGAAGGTCGACCAGGCGTTACGGAAAATAAACAGTTGGATGTATTATTAGGAAAAGCCTCATTAATCTACTAGTCAAGCTGCATTTGTGTCAAACGTCTGTTTTGCAATGCTTCGAATCCAATAAGTGGCTCCCATAAAGTGCAAGTAATTCATCAACTGAATGAAGATGATTTCGATCGAAGAAAAGAGTTTTGTGAATTGAAGATGGATCGGTGTAATAATGATTCGCAATTTATAAGGCATGTGTTTCCTTACCTCCTGCTCGAATGCTAAAGTAAATAGGCAGAATTGTAGGTACAAGAGAACCCTCACTGGGCGATGGAAGGGCACACGCAGTATCCACAGGCAAAGTGTGGGCGGGAATAGTTGATAATACGAATTTCTTTTTTCATCTACGGTTCATTGAACGTTGACAAATATTCTGATCAACTGCAACATCACATAATTCCCGCACTTGCGGCTTTGTACCCACATCATCAAAATCTTCAGCTACGGCACATTCAGTGATGCGCCACCACATTATGCACGATATGTACGTGAATATTTCGATACCAGACAGACGAGGATTTTATAACGGTCAGCTAGATCTGAGATCTGATCAAACCCTATTAGATTTTTCTGTGGGGATACCTCAAGTAAGAAGTTCACTTCAACAGACCTACTACTATTGATGAACTGAATGAGAGAAGTGGGACCGAAATTACTTTCATTGACGCTGAGATCCTTACTACTGTATTGTAAGAGTTTCAACATCGCCTTCAATATTGTCAAGAGGCAAATTGCTCGCTTTAAGAGCTCAATCTCAAATATTCCAATTCATTGAGTGCTGTTGTCATTTTTATAAATTAAAATATTTTGAATGAAAACTCTTTAACTTCGTTTGCTTGATGAAAGTATTCCTTGCTAAGTGATATCGGTTCGGACATCCGTTGTCTACATCATTAACTCTATTGAAACTTGTTGCAGAGAAAAAGCTAATGACAAATACAAATCAAATGAGGCAATCAAATCAAAACAAAAAGGTTGAAATGGATTTTCTTGTCAAAGAATAAACTGAAGGTTTGATTGATCAAAGGAAATATTATTGTGACGAATAATTGCCTCATTGTGAGCACCCCTTTAACCCACCATAATGAATTCGGGTCTTTATAACCGACCAAACCTCTGAATGTTGACAGTCATCACCCGAAGACGATTGCGGATACAAGCGATCGAAACGTCGTTAGTATACTCAACCTGAACTTTGATATTATTATTGATTTGATCAATCAACCTTTATGTTTCGATTTGATTGCCTGATTTGATTTGTATTTCTTATGAATTTTTTCCTTTGCACCAAGCTTCAATGAAGTTAGTTAATATAGACAATGGGAGTCCGAACCAATTTCTCCCTTTTATTTCTCGAACATATTATGTTATGCAACATACAAAAAATATGAGATTCACACACAGAAACATTCGATTTTTGAATGGTTTCATAAAGATGGGGTATTGCCATATTTCGAAAAAATATGACGTCATAACTTCTATGATGATGACGTCATCAAAAATATGAGTAGACCAACAAATACGCAACTGAAAAATAAATTCGACGTTCGTGAGCTTTTTTCGCCAATGGCAATGTCAAGCTTCTATCGATTTTTTTCCAATCTTTACTTGCTCACTGAATTCATGCTTCCGTGTGTGATTGTATAAACGAATGGCAATATTCATCAGATTTTCCGTTCTCGAAAGTTTTGTAGAGTCTGAAAAACCATGTTGAATTTATTGTATATTTGTCTCAAGAATATATTGGAACTGTAGCAAATTCCAAAGTGTTATAAGTAATTTTCAATTCAATTTGTTCGATTTCTCTCTTTACGATTTTCCGCTGAACTTAGTTTTGTATGAGAGTTAATTTTCATTCAGGGTTCATGCTCGATACTCATTCATTCAGTATGAGTATTGTGTCAAGGTATATTTTCCTACGAAAAATATTCCTAATAACATTACTCCTAGAAATGAAGAGGATAAGTACATATTTTTTGTTTTGTAAACCATAGTATACAGAAAAATTAAGTCAAGTAAGATTCATTCCATAGTGTTAGCATGAAACTGATTCAAAGGGGATTCTCATATTATGATTTCCTGTCGTTCTATCAAAATTCTGAGATGCCCTTGCCTGTATGGCCAATAATCGTGAATCGTCGCAAAGCCGTTGTAGTTTCTACACCACAGGATCACATGAAAACAATTAAAAACTTGATTATTTTCCGTTAAGTTTTTAAATAGTTTCGCAGCCTGAATTGTGGGAGGGGGGGAGAAGTAGAAGCTCTCAGGTGAATTGATATCGTTAACCTCACTCAACCCGCCCTCTTTCTCGTGCAACCGTATTTTTTATCCCCTTCATCCACCTAGGTGATCAGTTCCCTCTAGATCCTTTTAGCATCCGCGATATTTCTTCTGGAATAAATACATTGGATATGCACCGCTCAGACCATTTGTCGGAGATTTCATCCCTCCAACCACTTGAGATTGAAGTTTTTCCTGCAGACCCGTGTAATCAGACCACTTTTTATTCGGACATGGTTTTGAATATATTTTTCTTGTTTCCTGTGAAAGCTTCCTCTCCGAAAACAAATACGCCTAGTAACAAGCGATCTTTTCTCACGTTCACATCGAGAAATTTAGGCATATTTAATGAGATGGATGGGAATTGAAATTAAGGCTGAGAATTTATGGATGATGAGTGCAAAATGTGAGTCATTTTCAGGTCGTTTTTGTAGGCACCTCAGATACAACTGTTGGAATTGGCCAATACTTTTTCCATGATAACGTTATTGGAGGAAAAACACTTTATTCTGTTATTTTAATTTCACTGCGTGTTATGGTACTACCCTAACAAGCCTGAAGAAGCTATGGCATAGTGAAACACGTGTGGCGGTTTGGTAAACTATCCAGTGAAAATCACACAGAAAGCATTGTACAACAATTTTTCTCAAGTTTGATATCAGCATCAGATAAAAAATCTCATCACCCAACTCTCTGGATTCTTACGTGCTTAGTTTTTATGTTAGTATTTGTGAATCTATAAGCTCTAATACAGACATTTTTAAATTTGTTCCGTAGTTTTCTTGGTTTCTATAGAATCCAATAATAATTCTTATTTCTTCAGATTGTGGTAGGTTACAAACCCAGAAATCAACGGAAACGTTTCCCAAATTCTGTCAAATTAGTAAATACATCAAAACTTAAAATGTGTCGTATATATCATATCAAGTCAAAGTATCATGTACTGGAAGAATATGTGAATATCTTTCCTGAATTACAAAATAAGGTATTCTGTATTATTGAAAGTAATGAAATTCATATTACTGACACACAAAACGAAAATATGTGAAAGAGCACAGATAAATTGAAGAATTCAAAGGATGTTAAAAGTGAAAACTATGGAAATGAATCGACATTCAATTATCGAATTGAATGGAGTTTAGCAATAGGAAGAAGCAGTCGATTTGGAAATTTTCTGTCTTTGACTTCAAGTTTAGAGGGAACTATGCTTGATTCGTTTCAGCAGTTATATTTAAGTATAACTCCCCACATTGAATTCGTTATTTATTTTCAACAAAGTAGTTGGTACATTATGGTCCCAATGATGCACCCCATATTTTGTTCCTTTTCTAGAGAGATAACTCATTCGACAGGTTATTGTATTATGTGACAAAGTGGTGAGGAATTGAGGTTTGCTTTAATAGTCGTTTATATTTTCTAATTACGATAATTCATAAAATGGAAACAGACTCTAAATGAGACCTATTATCATTTTCAACCTGTTTCACTATCGGCATTGCAGTTCTACGAGACATGATTTACAAAAATTAAAGTTCCTTATTTTTGCCAGAAAGTGAACGAGGAACACTTCGAATGTTTATGATGACACACATTAGTTTTCTTTCAGTAACCCAGTCTGACCATGCAAATTCCCCGCACTTATGATATGAACTAATGGTATGTACTGTGTATCTGAGATTGCAGCTTGTTGGCGTAATATAATCAAATGTCATCTAATGAGTTTCATCTCCAATCAGCCGGCGTGACCTCAACAAGCGGTCCTAAGAAGCTAGTAGAATTTTTCTATACGATGTTACTGATTTCCTTTGTGAAGATGTGAAGAATTATAAGTTATTTGTTGGGATGCTATTTTTAAAGGACAATATTCGTTTGGAAATTGTTGATATAAACGATGAGATTGGAAGCTTTGGTGTAAAATTTGAAACTTTTCTATTTCAATTTTCTTCTCCTGCAGATGCTAACCTTGTTAGCGAAACGCGCGTCGAGTGCAAAAATATCAGTTTGGTGTTAGGGTGATTGATCTCTAGAAGTTTCAATTTTCCAGTCTTAATTTCACCTTCACTTTCAAAGTACATTCTCACAATGCTTGTAGAAATATTAACTTACATCGTATCCTGTGATCTGCAAAAACAAAGCAAAAACTTTCTGGACACCGACAGATATGCACTAATCGACCTAAGAATCAAATGAATCGGAAAATGAAGAAGTTCCTCCAGAAATTTATGGCAAATGTCAATAATGAAAACTATCGATAACAACTATTCGGGTTTGAAAAGGAATTTGCGAATAAGTTTTGACAAACGGAAGCGGATTTTGTTCCAGAAACGTTAGCGATGAGTATGAATATATATACCCAGATAGCACAAGTACGTCCAGTGGACGTACTGCATATGTAAGGTGAGGATGTATTGTACGTATTTGGGACGTACTTTAGTCTCCGACAGACGTACATAAGACCTCCCTGAAACTTACCGTTTCCGCATAGTCGATTATCCCAGGTACGTACTTTTCTAGTCCACACAGGACCTGTAATGTACAGAAAGGGGAACTGTTTGGGACATTCCGAAAACGTACCTTCTTGTTAATGATATATCGACGAAAAAATAAATTCAATTGATGTCACTTCTCAATTCTCATATTCGGAATTATTCATTTCTTCTTTAGCAATTAGTCAACTTGAAAATTTCACGCGTGCACATGTACTAACCGAATACTAACCTGGAAAAAACTCTGGCTGCTGCGGGACTTAAACCCGTACCTTCACTTTGAATATTTCACTGTTTACCACTATAACGCTCTACGGTACGGTTTCTAAAGAAGAGTTGTGTGGTATAGATGTGCATTCGACATTGGAGCGTAGAATAAAATATTGAATTATCACATTAGGTGGCATATTGGCATAATACTGCAATATAGATATGCAAATTCTGATAATGCTTGAATATCGTTTTCAAAGTGAAAAGAAAATATTCAACTCGTCATTTTCGAATCACAACTGAAAGGGTAATCGGGATTTTGGGAGTGATGACTTTAAAATATTCGAACATATACCAATATTGGTAATGCAATATTCATGATGAATTATTCCTGAAAAAATTTGGAAAAATTGAAATATCGACGTTTTGAATTTCAATACCAGAAAATAAGGCCAGAACTTTTTGCACAGCAAGTGTGATATTCCACATCGCCATCGCATATAAGACAGTGATCCTTCGGTGTTTTTTCAAATATATTTTCATTGTTACTGAACTTCCTAAAAAAAATTTAATGTTGTCTCGAACATAGGTAACTAACTTGAAGTCACCATATGATGTGCTACTTGGGATAGCGCGTTGGGCCTACCTGACGGACGCTAATGTACGTATGTGGGACGTTTCTAGTTCGTACTTTTTCGGCCCACACTAGACTTGAGGGGATCTAGCTGAATGTACAAAGTAGGTTTCTTGGCGTACGTCGAGGAGACGTCCAAATACATACGATTCCCAAAAATGTACGTCATCACTATGAGCCTCAAAAGTTTCAAAAGATACAATTTTGAAAGGGACCCAATATGTACGCACCTGGAAGGTCCAAACAGTACGTGCATAGCCCTTCCAAACATGTACGTCAATGATACTTATAAACAGTACGTACAAGGAATTATAAAAAAGCACGTCATTGGTATGTCCCTAACTCGTTCCGAAATATACGTACCTGAAAAGGAGTTATTATGAACGTACCCGGGACACTTACTACAGTACGTACATAGTACTTCCAAGCATGTACGTTTTTATTACTTTCCGATTGGAACGGGACCAAATATGTACCTACATGGGACGTCTATATAGTACCATACATGAAACATCCGGAAAGGTACGTTCTTCGAATGTCTTCCATACGTATATATATATATATATATATATATATATATATATATATATATTAGTATTTTTTTGATATACGAGAAGTTGCTGACTAATTCGATTGGTTAAATTCAGAAGGAACTTTTTTCTAATCCACGCAGAAACTTATAGAAGTAGAAAGGTCTACCCTTGTATAGATTACGATAGTAATTTTCATTTTTCAGATTGTGGTCAAAAACTTAGTAAAATACGAAGAAAAGATTTATCTTTCATAAAATAATGACTTTCGAACAGCTCTTTCAGATATCATCAGTTCATAAATTGTTTCCACAACTTTTCAAGTTCTCAAGTACCTAGTACCTAAACGTAATTATTCATCGTTTACCGCTCGACAAAGTTTTCAGAAAAATTCTTCGAGCATCTCTATAGGATGATGAAAACGATATTCCGTATTAGTCCATATTTCATCGTCTACCGCTTTCCAACGATATTTCATAGAAAAAGTCTGCTCTCGGCTTTCTGGTAGAACGATATTTTTCACAAACTCGACCTGATCCACTAACGTTCGACGATTCCTCTTCGGATTCATACGATACCATACAATATTTTATCGAGAGAGTTGAAGAGTACAATGGGGAGGCATTACATCGCCATTTATCATCCGATTCCACTGGAATTATAGATACATAAAGTAGTCTATTGTTAGTTGTATTCCCTTCCGTACGTTATCTTGCCAGAGTAGAGGTTTTTGTGAAATGATACAAACATTGTTTTTCTTGGAGATGAGATGGAATGCCCCGGGGTGTTGTCGGCTTTCTATAAATTCTAGGATCATGCCTGAATAATAAGTAAACTGATAGAAAAAGTATACAAGGCTCTAATTCAATCATACCTGTACAGAAGAGGAGAACCTGGCAAACTTCTCTTCGTGGTGATGAGAATAGTGCCTACGAAAGGAAAGAACTCTGTTCATGGGACAACCAGAGCACGGGATATACATCCCTTGGGTCAACATCTCCCTCAAGAGGACAGAAAACGGTAAAGTTTCCAAACAGTGGACAGCATTTGGTTGTTCTGAGTGTTGTTAGTACCGCAGCTCAACTTCACCGGGACGTGGGGTACTTGTGAGCAGCTGAACACACAAACTTCTCTATGGAAGTTGCAGTACATCTTTTTTTCACAAGACTGGCACTAAAAATTGTCACTCTCCGGTGCTGACGGGGGCACCCAGGGGTTTTTTCCGAATGAGTGTCCTGTAGCGTCAGCTGTCAACAACCCAAACTTGCCGACTTTCGGGATGATTTGTGAAAAAAGGGGGTATCACTCGGGTGTCCGTGCTCTCCATAGTGAAAGACAAGGTTTCTTAGCACATCTTACATGAGTTTCAGATCCTTGGGTTGCGTGAATTGAAAGCAAGATTGGAATTTTCGGCAAAGGACATCGAATTCCATAGAGAAGCACGGTAGCTATGGAAACACCATTTTTCCTATAAATACCAGACCGATTTTCAGGTAAAGTCAGTTCGTCTTGGACCTTCTATCAGGTAACAACAATCACTTGGGACCTGAATTCTTCCTCGGTACCAAGCTCTATAACAAGGAAATGGAGTACCCGACAAGATCGATCGCGACGCCATTAGATCTGGAACGAGAACAAGGAAGCACAGGTCCGTAAGATTTTGGAACTAAGTATCCTGAATCCCCACATTAACTTCTTCCAGAATTTCAAACCTAGTCATTCAAAGTTAGAGATTGTAAATGGGAAAATATCCAATCACTGAGTATGGAGAACCGTGTTATGGTAACGTCTCCAGGTTGTAAGGGTTGAAATAACATCCGGGTTGTTTTACTGACCTGCCGCTAAATTGTGAAATGGTTGAACTGAGTATGTTTATATTTACTGCAATGTTACTCATACACTAGATATGGATCCTCCCTCACTATAGGAAATCAAAAAGAGTATGAAAGAAAACTACCAACATTTTGCTGTGCACGAATAAGTCAAAAAGATGGGGAGGACGGTATCGGGTTGATTGCCAGATGGAGTGCACCCAAAAAGATGAATCTCGCTGAGACAGAACCTGGCCAACTCCATGGTTGTGGGGGTATAGGTGTACCAGATGCCCATTAACACAATTGGTGACAAAACATCTCTCACCGAACTTTGATAATTATTCAGCCTTTCACATTCTGGAGATTGTTCGTATTCAATTTTGACTATACAGGATATTTTCCTAAGTTAGGTATTCACTTCTCCGAATCAGATGAACTTCTTCTTCAAAGGAGAGATCACTCTACCTGTGATATCAGAAGTTTCAAACTCATCATGGATTGGTTATGTATATCGAACGGTCAATAGATAATGTGGTAACCTTTTTTGTATTTCATTTCCCTACAACTGGCAGAACTTTGTATCCCAAACGAACCTTACCAAAACCCAAACAAACACAACGTGGGAAAACCGTGACGATCAACGTGGCCGTATTTTAACTGTACAGATAAGGCAGGGGTTGGTTCGGTTACAGAGTTGAAAATCTTCATAAAGTAGCTTGAGAGACTCTCATTTTGCGCTTGATTCTCTGTTTTTCCCTATCTTGAATCGTTTCAATATTTCATGAAAGCAACTTCTTTGAATCTTCTTATTGATAGTTCCGAGTATAATTATTTATCTTCTCTCTTGTATTGAAGAAAAGGAAATGTTGCCTTTTGTCAAAACGTGTATACTAACCCTGGTTAGGGTGATCTGGTTACTCGATAATAGTATATTATGCAACGATCGGGTAATGATGGTTATTAATACATGAGCATAAACCGGGATACGAAACGAGCTGAAGGTGAGTTTCGTATGGTTTATGCAAGTGTATTAATAACCATTACATGAGAGTTGCATACGCTATTTTATCTACACCCAATAAATAATGAAGAACTAAAAATATTATATTATTAGGTATTTATATTGAACACAATAGTAGTGGGTAATCAATCGTATTTCTTTGAAAAATTCTAAAAAATTATAATTATTGGTATAACCACGGAAAATACAACAATCAGAAATGAAAAGAAGAAAAAATGAAAAAAAATTCTGCCGAGGTCAGGAATTGAACTCGGACGTAACTGAACACTGCCCGCGCCTTTGACCACTCGGACATAAAAGCTCATAACATTTGGTTGAAAATAAAAACAAGTGTTGCATTTGTCAAATGAAAAATATAATCCTCTCGATTGTATTTTTTTCTTGTCTAAGACATCTTTAGAGGGTCGCTGGTAATTCTTCTATATCACTGCTATAAGACATTTTCATACGATTATCGAAAATTGACTAAATTCTTCAGAAAATCAATATCTACTGATTTTGACTTGACAGTGGATTTACAAATGATAAGGATTAATTAGTCTAGCATATGCCGAAGAGGTGGAAACATCCGATACTCCTTAAGTATAATATAACCTGGGTCAGTGACTTTTTTTGAGCATGTATTCTTGGGGAAGGGGAGCAAACAGAGTTCGACCCATGCACATTCAAGCGTGGAATATGTATATGTGCGAACGACATTACCTGCTGTTCCTCGAGGGGTGTTGTTTCACTTCGGAAATCCGGTGTAAAAAATTCACCAGAAATCTTGAGACCTGAGAAGGATAACTCCAAAATCAGGCCTTGAACTGTCTTTCGTGAAGCCCAAGTAGCCTTAAGCTGAAATGAGTGGCGCATTCCTCCAAACAACCAAGTCAAGGTGCCAAGAACTGAGTGGTAACAAGGGCGAACCCTGTTTCATATTAAATTTCACCCTTGTAAACGAAGCTCTGGGAGGGTTGACTGTTGGCCGTGGAATTGTATACAGTGCTTTTCAGATAAATGTATCCACCTTTAATAACTTTTGTAATACTGGTATGTAGGAAAAATTCAAAAACACGTCAATTTATGTTGGAAGGGGCAAGCATCATGGCTTATTTAAACTTACTGGAAAAGCCACCCCCTCACCCCCAGCATCATCCC
The DNA here is from genome assembly GCA_032362365.1 of Zygogramma bicolorata. Lineage (NCBI taxonomy): Eukaryota > Metazoa > Arthropoda > Insecta > Coleoptera > Chrysomelidae > Zygogramma > Zygogramma bicolorata. The sequence continues at coordinate 288,757 of JAVJAQ010002783.1, read as the reverse complement.
TTGTTTTTTTTTAATTACTTAGTTAAATGAATCATTAGAAGGTCTCCTGATTGAAAAGATGAACAGTTCAAAATTAATCAGGAAACAACCTTGCAACAATAATTGAGTTTAACAAACTGAGAAACCTGTCTAGCTATAACTAAACTGAACATTGAATTGAAAGTAAAAATTCTCTAAAAACGGAATTTCATTTAAATTCGCCAAGACGATAAAAACAAATTATCCCGCAAAACTTTTACTTTTACACAGTCGATATAATATAAAAGCTTTTCGCGGAATTTGCTCATGTAGATAAACAGATGTATTAAATAACATAGTCTGACTTATTTTTATTTTTTGAACTTGATAAATACGACTACTTCATTTCTAATATCATATAAATTGTTTAATTGCTTTTTTGTATCATAATGATAGTTCAAGGAAAAATTAAATAATTTTCGATTACATCCATGATGGCTCAACACCAGTGATAAATTCTTTCAAATGAATTTTTATAGTGTGCCTTCCAACAGGACTTGGTTGAGGTTGAGACAAATCGTAATATGCAATAGAATTCACGCGATTTGTGTTATAAACTTGCGTTTGTAATGAGTGGGGAACAAGAAAGATGGTGTAGTTCTGATTTTAGATTATGTTAATGGGTTAGGGGCCCTGATGAAAAATCCAAGTTTTCGACTTTGAGGAGGGTGCGCACGATCCGATATATTGGATTGAAGGTACGACATATTGGTTTTTCTTATTTAACTTCCTAACAGTTGACACCACGACAATAATTTTCAAATTGGATGAGGACATAATTCCCCTTAAATTTGTATATCAATATTTCTTTACTAACTGGTGGTGAGTTACGGCGTACGAAACGTGTAAATTTTTTCAAATAATCGTCCAACTTAATCTTTTTATGGTAAATATTGTGAAAATATATTACCCAAAACGTGTCATTTCAAACGGTTTTCCAACCACAAAGCGCGGTGATTAAAGAGAAGATCTGGTTAGGATGGAAGGTTAGCATCTTCAGGAGAGGAAAATTGATACTAAATCTAAAGACCAGAGTTACCTGTTCATATAATTCATAATATAAGGTAGTGAACGATGAGATTGCAACCTTCGGTGTAAAAGTTGAAACTTTTTGTAGAGATCAATTGCCCTAACACCAAACTGAGATGATTTGCACCCCACGCGCAGTCGATATTGTATTATAAGTATTTACTTATTGTCACATTATAAAATAATAATTATTGTAATTTCTTCATTTCTCTATAAAAGCTATTGCAAATTCCTGTGCACTTTTTATAGAAACAGTATTCAAACAGAGACTGGCACAAAAAAACTTGAGATTAATCTGGCAACTCAATATACTAATTGTGTAATCACACAACAATAATGTCCATTCAACAGTTATATTATGAACTATAAGTATTCATTACAGAAATCATTACATTGAAGCAACGATTCTGCCGACGCCATTGAATCTATATTCATCAATAGTCAATAGGTGAATTCATTTTGTAGCGTGTATTACATATACACGATCTGATATTTATGTATTGTTCAATAAAATAGGTGGTCGTAGGAAAAATAGTGTACATTACTTGTGCGAAAGTGATTTGAAAGTGATTTTCCGCACTACTATTTCTTATATAACGCTTGTTCTGATTAAGACGGAGTTGTTTGATTGCCATGGTTACGGGCATATCCTGACTTTCTGGCTGGAATTCCGTTTTCTATTTATTTCACAGCAGATACGTTGGAATTTCTCAACTTATCGAAGATGGACTGGCAGGAATCTGTGAGAGGTATGAAGACTCTACTTGGAGTTTTTTTTCTAATAAGACGTTCGATATGCGAAGTCATATAAAAAACAATCAACCAGTATATGGAACTGAATCCCCATTGAAATATAATTTCAATCCTACCTCTTGTGTCACTTCTCTTTCTCTTTTTATCTCTCGATATATATATATATATATATATATATATATATATATATATATATATATATTCTCTCTCTATCTCTCTCTGAATCTCCATTTTTCATATGCATGGATCATTATGTATATGGTTTAAGCGTTCAATCACAATTCAGAATGCAATGAGGAAAACAGAAAATTCGATCTTTTGCAGTGTTTGAGAATATATGCCACAAAATATTCCATAAGTAGCAGCGCCGAGAAGCCTCCGTTTTAAATCTGAATCTACAAATTATACTTTCAATTCGTTCATAGGATGTTCAGAGTTCCTGTGTACAAAAAAGATGGAAATAATTTTTCCTTCTTTCATTTTCATCCAAGAATTCATATTTTTATACATGTGAGAAAAATTTTGAACCCAAGAACAGGTCTTTTTCGCACCAAACAGCTTCACCAATATCCGCTTTACTTCATTCGTTCGACTGGCCACATGCAGAAAAGTATTACTTTTCCAAAATGTCAGTGAAAAACTTTCATGAATAACATATATAAAGAAAGACTCACATGAAAAAAAAAACATAGAGATTTAGTGCAAGCAGGGAACTAGAATTAGATTACAAATGGAATATCTCAAAAATATGTTCAGAAATGCATTTGCTAATTATGTGATGCTAATATTTGTATGGAACTTTTGAACTATTTTCGTATTGACTCAGACAATAAAAAGACAAAAATAATTTCCTCGAGATTTCTCTCCACAAAAATAATTGTGTTCCTACATAGAAATGGAAATTTCAACCAAGAAAAATTATTACTAGACCAATTACATCAAATCACATTTCATTTTCTTCCAATTTAAGAATGTCCACCATGTTCGAACCTTATCACACATGTCAATCACTAAAGAGAAAATGCCTCATACATTGACGATACCTTTTAATACTATGAACTGAGAAAATATTTTCGACATCATAGATTCTTCAAAAAAACAAAAAATGCAATATGGGTAAATGATTTCTTTAAATGCGGGTTGAGTATCTGAACTTCATTCTCAATAAAGTTATTATCATTGAGAAAATGTCACAAATGGCATGACAATATATTGAGAATCAGCAAACGAGCACAAAAATACTTCAAAATATTCCAAGTGTATCTCTTATTTATATAAATCTCACTAGATTCAGTCGTTAAACTTTGAATGTCCCTTTTTCGGTCTGAAACGTTGAATCAATTCCATTGCAATTTCATTTATGTCGATAATAATGGTGTCAGAGAGAACAAACTCAGTACTACTGAAACGCGATTTTGTATCTTGGGCTCATTCCTGATCTTCTGATTTTGAATGGGTCATTTCGAATTATGGCGACTAGAATTCAGTGTGAAAGTGAAATGAAACTAGAGAATATCTATATGAATGAATTCAAAAAGTTTGTGCAAAACTTTTGTGATTTGATTTTCCTGAGAAAATGTTAATATTCGTTATTTATGTTGTCAGCAAGTTAATTCTCTGTATAAAAATGGGGGCAGAAACGAAAATAACACGAAGAAAGTACAATTCTTGGATCCTTCTGACAGAAAAAAGCTTAGTCGACTCAAAAGAGCGTTCTAAAAGTTGTACTTGTGGTACTTTGTGGTCTCGGTAGTGTAGTGGTTAGCATATCTGCCTATCAAGCGGAAGGCCGGGGTTCGAATCCTCGCCGGGCCACCGTGCTGGGTAATCGCACGTTGAAAGGTAAGGCCTCGTTGATCCATTGCTCGCACAAGTTTTGACTTCTGAGGGTTGACGTTCGTCAGCTGGTTAACGGAAACGAACAATTTTAGAACAACTTATTGTTATAAAAATGTTCATTTATTGATTCAAGTATTAGTTTCAACGAAAATCGCAATACATTTGAAGAGTTATATAAGAGGATATTTTTATAAGTGTATCCTTTTGAAAGGTTTTCATGTTTCCACTCCCATGTGACCTGCTACGAATATACGCTGTATGTAAGGTTGCCAAGAGATCTATTAATACACTGAAAGCTCTGGCAGTATTGCCCCTACCCCCTACGCTAGTACTCGGTTCTCTTGCAAGGGGTTTTTCTGACATTCCACGGACAGATAGACAACATTAGGGATTTATGGAATGGAATGAATTTAAATCGACTACTTTATGTTCATACGGATTCTCATAGTCACTGCGAAAATATTTATTCTGTCTGAGAATATATCTTCTAGTCGCAGGTAATAAAATCTTTCGGAACTCAAATAAATTGTGTGAAAAACTCCCTATACCCAACAACATGCAATCGTTCGAAATGTTTCATCAATACACACCTTGACACGCAACCTTCTAAATCTCGCGCTATTTCTGGATGCCGTATTGGGGTGTTGAACCGGAAAATCACATGAGTGGTTTCCATTAAATATACATCAGGAGAATTAATAGGTGTATAGGCAATGTCAGAGTTTCAGTCATTTCGGTAATTAGATGGATAAATTCGAACGTGTTCACCCCAGACATTTGAAAATTTTTTGTAAATTTTTGTATCAGACCGATGTCAATGGAATGTATACAAGGACTATAGAGAACATCTCAGTAATTCATCCATGAAAACTTGTCAATTTTGAAAAATATGTTTTAGATTACAATATGCTTTTTGTAAGCATCTGCTTGTATTTTCGAAATTATCTTTTCCATTTTCTTGGATTTCACGCTATTAACCGCTCAAAACCCTTCATAACACTGTTATACCCCCTAAGATGTCTAAAAACCCTGGTGTTGCAATTGATGCGATATTGTTCAGAATTATATGGCGACACTTTTACGTCCTTTTCATGTATCAAGGTGTGTTTCTCAATTTCATCACTAGTTTACGCCAATTGTCAGCCATTACAAACAACGTTGAATGATTCGATGTTGATTAATTTTTTTCGATAGATGGGTCTCGCTTCCAGCTGATTTTTAGTTCTCGCAGTTTCGAGTTCTTTCGTTATTTATAGTATCTTCGTCTTTTATTCAGTGATGCTCATCAGATGTTGATTTGAAACTTGTGCGATAGTAACACGTGCGATATTCCTGCTTTTTGTACGTGACAGATGTCTAAATAAGCCACAGATACGACTTTTGCTTTTTAGCAGTACCGAAGGATAACACGTGATCTATTATACATATTATCATTCATGCAATGATTCGATACGTAAAGGTATGTTATCGAATATCTTCACGTTTGAAGAATAACTTGTACTCTGATGTATAGAATACAAATGAGGAAGATAAGTGCTGCCTTTCTTTTTCTAGCTCAGGAGTTATCGCCTTTCAAATTTGGGAAGACAGGCCTATTTTACCTCTTCTGCATCATAAAACCAAAGAAACGCTACGTTACTCATCACCACACATTCTGCACTGCTGCGAACTATTCTCTTCACAAATATTTCCATTTCTCCGTTTTGAAATTCTTTGGCGTTCAGTTGGGAATTGAAAGTGCATAGTCAACCGATCGATCGACAAACTATACTCTTTGATTTTATTTGAACTACTAAAGGTATAAGTCCAGAGCCATTAGTTGTTAAGAATTCTATTACCCTTTCATAAATAATGACGACATATTTTACGTCACTTATGCCTTCTATATATCACCGTCAAATCACGAAAAAGATGCCTTTAAAAAATTTCTGTTACCGTTCGTAAAACGGTATCTCCCCAAAAAATCCTATAACTTTCCAAAAATCATTGTAGTTATTTCGAATGAGTCCAATTTTGAACAATAATTTCTAGAGCATATCTCGACGAGGTTATGTATTCATAATTTAAAGCACCAACAGCTTGTGGAAACTCATTAAGTTTGAATGACAAACACAGTTGGGTATTTATCGTCGGTATGATGGTGCTGTGAACATGACAGAGAAGACATAGGAAATTTACGAGAACTGCGGAACTCCTATATTAATTTTTAAGAAATTTGAAACTTCGTAGTGAACTAAGTAGCACTGCTTGCACTTTGTCCTTCAGATAGCAAGATAGGAGATCAGAAACGTTTTTACTGAATCCCACAGAACTTAAAATGGCTTGCGATAATGTATAGTTGAGATTTTCGAGTACTTTGGAATATACTAATATCGAAACAAGAAAATTTCCCTTGTCTGTAATATCAATTATTTCATCAGTTATTTTCAGAAGGGCCAAACTGCAACTATAACCCGGTCTGAAACCAGATTGATTGGTTGGGAAGACATTATTTTGAAGATGTTTTGATTTTCAGTTTTGATAGCTTGGATATGATATTATTCAAGCTAGAAGGATTTTGCTTGTTTCCATGCTTTCGAAAGGGCTGAATTGCAGAAAGAATAATTTGAGGCAATAGGAAATGGATTCAGAGTTATAGCCTATAGGCCAATGAATTTGCTTTTGATATTTTTTAACATAGTGAATATTCTTATCCAAGTCACTAATTCAAAATTCGAAAAGGAAATGATGATGTGTTCAGTTTAATTTCGTGAAATTCAATAGTATCAGAAGTGAAACTGGAAATAAAATTGATGGAACTATCGTTTATGGCATTGATATTAGATACATTTTTTGACAGACCATGATTTTTGTTCTAGCCCTATCAAGTTTCTAAGGCAACAATTTCGTTTTGTTGGTGAGGTACTTAATTTCTGTGAAAAATTAAACCTGTTAGTATTCTCGATAGCCAAAGAAACTGAGTCTCTCATTTGATTATATTGATTAAAATAATATTGATTTCCAAATTGTTCATAAACAAGTTATGCTTTTTCTTAATCTCTCATCAAAATTTCAGTTTTATCAGTGAACCATGGTATATATGGTTTGGTTTCTCTTATTACGAAGATAGTCTGCCAATATTCGTTTTTCATTTATTTCCAACGTTTCAAGTAATATAAGTGCCATTGTCCAGCTTTTTTCAACTTCATCATTCACTTCATATACCAGGGAACAAATGAATTAATTATTATGAGACCTAGCGTAATATGTCTTTTTTCACCCAAATGTCGCCATACTGGTTTTCTGCTACGAAAGCAATCTGTTTTTTTTCTCGTTGGTAACCGAAATTGGTTATATCCGCAACTTTTTGCAATGTTAGAAAACGTGATTGAATGTTATTTTCTTTTGTTTTTCAGTGAATCCCTCGCGAAGCTGTGCGAACTCCGTAACATTGATTTATCGTCCTGCGATGCTCGATTACAGGATAAAGAAAGCAATGCTGAAAGTTTCCTGCTCTTTTCCCAGGACACGGCTAATCTCGTCGGCAGACACGTCCGGATTACAGGTGAGGAACTTTGAGATGGTGTTGTTGTTGAACGACGTCGGAGAAAATTTCGATTGGGCCGATTAGAGATTACATGTTTGGGATTCCGAGTCGATCCGTATGGTGTTTTGTAACGATCTTCCGTTATAGTCCAAGAGACGGAGGTCGACCTTCACCCATCTGTTTTCCGGATGAAAGCTTTTTATTATAGGGTTTTATTATAGGGTTTCATAAATAGAAGAATACGCCTATAATGGCTTGCCTACCAAAATGTGGTTCAGCCTATATACAGTGAGATTCAAAAATTTCCACCACATGGAAAACTTTTTTGTTATCGATTTGTCAGAAAATCTTATTCATCATGAAAATTGGTGTATTGCAGATAACTTGCATATGACAAAATTTCAAATTTCCGAACAGTGTACAGGGAAGAACGACAAAAAGGAATTTTGGTCAGGTGTAAACCACATCTTATTTTTGACATAATCAAAAAGTTAATTTAAAGTATGTAAGTAAGTGTAATCAGAATCAAAATCAATATTCAAATTTGGAATCACATGAAGGGTAGTTTACTCTTGATCAAAATTCTATTTTTCGTTCTTCCCTGTACAATGTTCGGAAATTCAAAATTTTGACAACTTATATGCAAGTATTTTGCCATACATCAATTTCTATGGGGAATGAAATTTTCTGACAAATCGATAGTAAAAATGATTTTCAATTGGTGGAATTTGTTTCACTGTATATAGTCTGGACCAAATTATTATAGGCATATTAAGGTTGCGATTTACCGTTGAACTCATTACACAAGGTGTTACAAAAATATTTACTCCAGTACTATAATAATACACTTATTTGCAAATAATCCGTTTCATAATGATATCCATTATGAAACGGATTGAAAATATGTATCGTAATGAAAAATCTGCATCATAATGAGCTAAAAAAAATTAAGTTAGCGATAATGAAGTGAATATTAATATTCCCTCCACTTCTAGATCAGTGGGAACCACAGTACAAATGAACAACTATAAATATTTTTTTTATATTTTTCGGGTGTAGAAAAAAAATTTAATGGTTATCATTACACTCACATGAATCCTGAATGAAGCCAAGAAAGTACACAATAGTAGATTACTGAGAAATTCTTATAATAAATCAAATACGGCATGGAGTTTAATCAAGCCAAACAAAAAAATAGATAAGCTACCATCAGTCTCACTGTTAACATGAGTGTTTCTAATCCAAAAGAGGTTGTTGCTTAAATGTGATGTGACAAATAATACCACCATTGACGCTGATAGTCCAGCTTTATCTTTTTTCAATACAAAGACTTTCTTTTTCCATCCTACAACCGAGTCAGACATCCTCGAAATGATTTAAGACCTAAACTCGAACTCAGTTGGAAAAGATAACTCAAGTATCAATATTCTATAGAAATGTACACATTTGGTAGCTCATACACTTGTTCTCTAGAAGAAGGTAAGCCAAAATCAAACCAATACACAAATCAGGTGAAGTCATCGAAACTAACAATAAAGGCCAATTGCGTTACTCGGTCCATTTGCGACATATTTTTTCGACTCCTTGCAACTATTTGATAATAGTCAGTTTGGTTTGAGAAAGAGCCTATCTACTACAAACGCAATTATTGAATTTCTAACAGACATGTACGAGTATTGAAGTCATGATAAAAGTAATAAAACATTGGATATTTTTCAGACCTCAGTAAGGCTTTTGATCTGGTGAATCACAAAATACTTATGTACAAATGGAAGAGGTATGGTCTAAGAGGAATACCCCTGGAAAGGTTTTAGAGCTATCTAAGCAACCGAATGCATTATATTGAAATTGACAACCAAACATCGCAAAGACTACATTGTACAATAGATGTGCTGCAAGGGTCGATATTAGGGCCCCTGTTGTATATAATTCACGGCAATGATCTTGACAGCAGAAACTCTATTTTGTAGGCGGATGATACTTCTCAATTAGTGACATTAGATAAAGCCCATAAAGTCCTCAACGATGCAAGTGTGTGGTTCCATAATAATCACGTCTTCATAAAAAAAATAAACAGTCTTCATTCGTTTTCGCCTTTCTAGTAAATATTTTGACCATACCCTGCTGATAAAAAGTAGAAACGAGTCCCTTAAACAAGTACAAACAAAAACATTTTTGGGAACACACCTACCTATCTTAAATCGGTAGTTGGAAATTACGAATTGATCAGATGTGCAGAAAAATCACCCCTATGTGCTACTGTGTATATCGGTTACTCAGCACAGTTGAAAAGTCTGTTCTGCTCATCTATTATCATGCACAAATACAGACTGTTATCTCATACGGCATACTAGCTTGGAGCTGCTCACACGAATGCACGAAGCATTGCTGGTGTTAGCAGAAGAACTAGCTGTGAAAAATTATTCATAGAACTGGGTATCCTTATGTTAGCCTCAGTATACATTAACCGATTACTACTGCACCTTAAATTAAATCTGGGCTCCTTTAGGACTCTTAATCATAGTTATTGTGATACAAGGAGTCATCTACTTCAAATACCCTCACATAGACTCTCTACAACAGAATGCAGTCCTAAATTGAAGGCAGTCATGGTGTATAATAAATTGCCTGAGAACATTAAAAATTTAACACTAAAGGAATACAAAAGCTTCTGATAAACAAAGCCTTTTATTCGAGTGACGAGTGGTGTTTGATGTTCCAACTCTGAATATTTCTAAAAACAAGATATTTTTTTACTGACCTATATATATATATATATATACTTATATTCATACAGATTTGGATTTCATACCATCCACGAAAAAATGTTGATGCTGACTATAAAAAAGATCATTCCCATTCTTGCATCGATTCACCCGTATCAGTCTTTCCTTAATGTTTTCTCAACCCTTGGATATTATTTTATTTCCTTTTCATGATCGCCATAGCGTAGATATACCTGGAACATAATGACATACATATGGGGAACGTTCAGACAAGATGAAAAATCATAATTGCATTTGTTTCACTATCGAATTCCAATCTTCTGTATAGGGATCCTTGGAGCTTCCCGTTCCCTGGAAGTATATCGAAACGTGGAATTGAATTCTGCGAAGTGAATTTTCCGCTATGAAACAAATTCCGAATATAATGAACGAAACGAAATTGAATTTTTAGTCATTTTCCTTTACTTTCATGCCTTCAATCCCCATATTTCTGTTTGTTGTTCTTCTTCCGTTTCTGCTGGAGGTGCTCTGAAATGAGCTCAGTTGAGCATATTTTCTGTGATATCGCAACGCTCGCTTTTAATGAGATGCTTCAGATGGTATAATGTTATCGGCACAATATGATGTGAAGGGGCTGAAGAGCAAAGCTTTCATTATGCACAAGGTGGATAGGCGCTATAACAATGGTAGGATTACCATAGTCTGCTTGAAAATCGTTGGATGTTTTGCATAGCGGTTTGATGACTGTGATTGGTATTTCACTGTCTGTACTCTCAAATGATCAGACTTTCATTGTTCACTTGATCAGTAGAAATTTTCGGTATCCGCAGGACCGTCTCCAGTGGGATTAATAGAGGTTTGTTTCTGTGGTATATTCGTTGCTTATATCTTTATTATACTGAATTCCTCTCATTGCCTGAAAGGCAAAGCCTGGACCAGCCAACAACAGCTTACGTTCTTCACTGCCCTAGCGCTACGGGACGACTTACTGATTTTATCGGTAGTGCATTTGCCACTCACAAAAACACAGTAATAACTATCGATAGCATTAGAGAAAAGGGATAGTTGATCAATATGTGTAAACTGCATTTGAAACGTTTTTGAGACGCTTCCACACTATAATGTCGATATTTCCGTTTACTTGACAATGCACGGCAAAGTTTCCTTTTCTGAAGGCAAAGAAAGTGCTGATTTCTGTTTGTCACTTTGACTGATCCGTTGAAAAAAGCTAATGGAGTACCAAAAAAATTGTGTTGATACTGGAAGTGTTATTCACCAGACATAAATGTATGAGTTTGAAAATGACAAGTATAGTATATTATATACCAAAACTATAGCTGAATCATTTCTTTAGAGAGAAAGATATAGCCTAATGGGGCTGAAAGCTAACCAACATTGTGTACAGCCAGTACAACATTCTTGGTTTCAATCCTGATTTTTTTCCATAAGTGCGCCTGGCCACTAAAGTATCACCTTCACTTTTTTTTTTATTCTGTAAATATGTTGTTTCCAAAATAATCTTGAATCAACCCCAAGATATTCATCCTCATCTGGCAGATCGATTCATTCACCTCGGAGTCTCAGAGGTCCAATTTCCTCCATCTTGATTCTCCTTGTAAATGCCACTATCACCGATTTGGATGAGCCTTTCCATCGGTCCAACTATTCAATGCAGGTTGCGTGCACCCTCTTACTATACGCACTGTGCCAGTATCGACTGCATAAACCAGTAGTTCGTGTCAATTTCGTTCCAACAAGCTTCGTAACTCGTCCGTAACAAGGTTCCACAGAAGTGGGGAAAGAAATTTCCCTGCGGGCACCCACTTGCCACCAGGGCCACCATGGATTCGCCCCGCATTCCCTCTGAGCATGCAGTATATTCACCTGCAGCTCGTTTCATCAATCCTTTTTCTTTTTGCCGCTCGGACGATCGATTCCAAGGAAGTATTATTGAAAACCGCCTCTATGTTCAGGACCACTGCTAACAGAAACTCCTTGTGTCTAAAAGCATATTCTGTCTGTTCGGGTTCGGTGATTTTGTATAATGACGTTTCTGTTGACATGTTGGTTCTTGTGCAGTGGTCTGGTAGCCAATACACTATACCTCTCTCTACCAGCCTGTCGAAAGCCTTTCGAAAAAATTGTTGTTGAAGTTATCAAACCCAAATCCGGGGTTCTACATGAATCACCATGCAAGTCGTTATTATTTGCGGGTATTAATATGTTGTTTGTCTATAAGAATCAGGATATGCCTCTTAGGTACGACAGGATTTTTGAAGAGACGAGCCTAACCATGAATTCAGCGAAAAGTTATATACAGTTATAGAATCAAAAGTAGAAATATCAGTAATAGTTGCCTACACCTGAAAATAAAAAACGTGGAAGATCATAAAGCCAGACCATCAGTTGGAAATCTTTTTTTGTTGGAATTCTAATGGATTGTTAAGACTATTTCTGCCTGTCAAACACTCCTAGGGTTACTCGGTGCATCAAATGTTCCAACTGTTCTACTTTCATGCAAGTTATCTATCACTGAATTTTATGAACTTATAACATAGATGATCGTGAATACGTATTTGTTATAAAATAATTGATTTGTTTCAGCCAAAGATCCAAGCAATAAAAAACTGTCTGGTTCATTCTACAGCAATCATTCTAGGAAACCGTCTGGGGTGAGTACAAACAATCTTTGTAGATATTTCGATCATTCTGATGATATCTCTATAAACAATGATAAAAGTGATTATAAACAATATCGCATCAATTCCAATACAAATAAAAATTATAACAATAAAAAAAATAAATGAATAAAAAAAAAGAATTCATCCTATCCTAATCACTCAACCCTTCATATAATATCTAGTCATTTCCTCGAAGGTAACGTAAAAACAACTCGTTCTCAATTCACCCACAACTTTTGAAAGAATCACAACTATACTCTCCGGCTCAATAATTTTCACTTATCTCTTCAATTGGAACCCATACAAAACGCATATGATTGAATACAACGCATAAATGATCAATGGAGTCCTACTGATGAAGACTGCTTCACTACATCACTCATTTCAGCGACTTTCATTTTCCATCAATTATGACTTTACATGCCCGAAGTAGAATAATAAAATTGAATCAGATTTATGAGATATGTATACCTTCTCTCTAGATACAGTCCCTCTGATAACATACCTACTCTAGGGAGATGAAGTATTAACTGATCGTGACTGAAATGACGTGTAAAGTTTCCCCAGGTCAACATTGTGATGAGAATACATCGATAGAGTTCATTTGACTCTGATTATAGAATTTTCTCTTTTCAGAGTACCAGAATATTGAGGGACACTTTTCCAAGGCCAAAAATTATATTTTCATTCCTTTTCTCCAATTCCCCCCCTTCTATACTATATTTTGAAGTGAAATGGACAGGTGAAAATTTCATGATAGCGACTAGGCGCCATCTGGAAAAAAACCTAAATGTAACGGGGGGTTTTGTGATACATCATTTTGAAGCTCCTGACGAATACTTTACAACCCTAGAATATGAAGTCAATATTTTCACCTACTGCAAAATGGCGGATCAATCAATAATTACCTGAATACAAACATATTAATATCGATATCTCTAGAAATATACGAATTTCTCTGCCATATGGCAATCTCAACAACCCGATAAGGTTTGATAAGTTATTTCAATCAATAAAGGAAGACAAAAGTGTCAGTATGACAACGAACATCATTGTTCAATTAAAATATTCTCATTTAGTTTTCGAATTATGATAAACTATCTCCAAAATGGTCAATTGAACCAAATTCAATAGAGGAATTATATTTGAATATGCAGAAAACTACTTTCGATTGTAAATCACCGAAGTCGTCGAAGTGAATCCTAATGAATTCGATATGGATATTGCCATCATTCCTATGAGATGGAGCATTACCTCATCACTCCAGAGAAATGAAGAACTATTTGGAAAATACTTTCCATGGTCGTTGGATTGGCCACTGAGGTTCAAGGGAATGGCCAGCCCGCTTGCTAGATTTAACACCTCATAGGACTTTTTGAAGCAAAAGGTGTACGAAACTGAACCTGCTCCAATATGGAATATAAGGCAATATTTGTAGAAATATCGGCGTTACTGTGTTCGAAAATGTTCGACGTGAAATATCGGATAGGCTGTTCTTATGTCGAGACGTTTAGGGCAACCGTATCGAGCATCTTCTGAAATGATGTATTCAGGCAATTATTGAATTCATTTTGTAATAGGTGAAGATATTGATTTCATATTCCAGGGTTGTGAAGTATTCGTCAGGAGCTTCAATGATGTATCACAAGACCCCCCTTTCCATTAAATTTTTTTTCAGAATAAAATACAGGATAAGTTCAATTAGAGATTCGTCCGTCTCATATCTCAACAACACGAATGAGATCGTCTCGGAGGAGCATTCGCTCAAACTTCATTCACTCAAACCGATACATCATTCTTTCGATATTGTTCCTTTCATATCATTGTGATATAATTCAAGGAGATTCCTGAGAAAGGTAAATATATTAATAATATCGTTTGCAAAAAAAAATCAAACTTTCCCTTCTAGACAAAATTCTTAATTCAAATTTCTGAGTACAGTCTTTCAGTCTGATGCAATCTGTCACAAAATACTTTCCAAAATCAATCAATCTATGTGCCAATAGCTGTAATTATATATCGAAAAATGTAATAATAATTCTCTCTCACAAATTTTTCAAATCATGTGCTAGTTTTGCATATTCTGCCCTATGTTCAAGTTGACATGTACAACTTACATCAGCCTCAGATAGATTCCACTTATCCTTTTCCTGAGATATACGTATTATGTGTTCAAGACTCTTCTCATACAAAATGAAACTGTTGAAAACTCACGTGTACATAAATGAACATATCGAAATTATTCGAGAAAATTTGATACTCACCCAAAATTAATTGAATACTACTGTAGTACAGTAATTCACTCTGATGGAATGGTGATTTTATTTATGTCAATCTTCACCTCAGTACTTTTGGACCAAACACGTCTCTCTGATTCATATCTCAGTGCTAGAGCATTCAAGGCATAACCGAAATATCCCAGTAAACAACCGTTTCAGCGTGACGGCGAAACTATTCAACTAATGCACATGATGCGGAAAATATTATAAATTCCACCCCAACGACTTCATTCATCTGATCTCGTATTACGAAACTCCATAATTCCGGAAGTATCTCTTTCGTGAAAATACCCTCATAATCTAGTGCCCCTATTCATTACGCTAAATTCCACAACACACTTTTCGCTTGTTTTGTTTGAGTTGGGATTGTCATATTTGAGTTGAACAATAGCTTTTCACTTCCAAACACACGAGCAGTTACTTATCAGCATGCTACAAGCGTTTAATTTTCACTTTGAAGATACGTGTTCTCGGGCGAATCATATTGACCCAGTCGACCGGGAACACGAGGATGTTTATATCCAACAATACCTTGTTCAGGACTCCATTGCCAAATTGATTCATCGACCACACATGATATAAGACCTTCTGAATACACGATAATTAGGTAAATGTTAGTGGTTGGTATATTCACCTGAATTGACAGATATGAAAATACGGATAATCAATGTGGATATACAAGAAGAATGAAATAGATGGGATAATGGGATGGTATGATTCTAATTTATCAGTTTTTTTTACGAAAAAACAATTTTTAGAAATCTGATTATTTCTTCCTTCGTGAAAACCTTCGAATTCTTAGAACCCCTTGGATATTAGTTTCGGGAATGCTATCAAATTAGTATATTTCTTGATATCGACATTTTGCTTACTTAGAAATCCTTTCCTCAACATTGAGTAATAGCACCAAAGAGATGAAGGCTTCTGTGATTTGCTCAGTTCATTGAAGTATACTAGCAATCCCTTTCTCTGCACCATTTCTCATACCTCTCATTCACTAAACGATATTTTTCTCGGGCTATCTCGGGCACCAGATTTGAAACCGTTGCTACGGTTACAAAAACGATCACAGGCAACTTGTATTTTCAATTATCATAAAACTGTCATGAATAAGTACGTCGAAGTGGGATATCAACAAGGTATATTTTAAGATAGTTATGAAAACGTTGAAAGTTGTAGATGAGATTTGGTACGCAACACTTGTCACGTAAATAACAATTATCGAATCATGCTGAATTGCCGTAATACCCGAGAGGTATTTTGGAAATCCGCTGTATGGCTGTAAATTCACTAGATACCTTGGGAATACATACTGAAATTCAGGTATCCAACCTGAAATTCTTGATAAAATACTGAAATCCAATTGAAATGCTTGGTAGAACCCCTCATTTGATATTTTGGTGTACAAATTTCGTTTTAGTGAAATTACCCCCCATAATAGAACATGCAACGACTAATTTTTTCAATACACCCGTACTATAATGATAACAGCACTTCCAATACAATATTGAGAGTAGCAATTACGAAATAGATGTTAATATTTCTTCCACTTCTAGATGAGTGGGACCTACAAAACAAATATAAATATAATATTTATAGTTCTCTATCATTTATCGGGTGTAGAAGGAAATAACGTGTGCAACTCTTATGTAATGGTTATTAATACACTCGCATAAACCATACGAAACTCATCTTTGGCTCGTTTGTTAGGTATCCCGGTTAATCATTACATGATCGTTGCATAATTTAATGCCCCTTCCTTTATTTTCTGAACGGGTTAACTCAAAAAATTGAAACTTCGGATAATGTAATTAATGCATTTATACTGTATTTTGGACTTTGATTGACAGATGAAAATTTCAAGATGGCGACTGGGCGCAATCTGGAAAAAAACTACTAAATGGAAAGGGAGATTTTTTGAATGTTTTTTTTTAAGCTTCTGACGAATTCTTCCCAACCCTAGAATATCAAGTCAATATCTTTCTACCTACTACAAAATGCCGGAAAATTTAATGATCACCTGAATACAAACACATTAATGTCGATATTTATAGAAATATTCGTTTTTCTAATAATAATAATAATAATAATAATAATAATAATGGTTTTTATTGATAGGTAAGCGACAAAAGTAGTGTACAGAAGCTCATGCACAGATATCCTATCAAAAGGCCTCTGCCCTCTCCGATCCCAACAATCCGATAAGGTTTGATAAGTTTGTTTATGGAAAAGACAAAAAATGTCATTACGAAATAGTAATTTACGTAACAAGTCCGGAAAATACTGTTTTTTTGGACGAGTAGACAAAATTCTAGGGCGAGCCGTAGGCGAGTCCTGCAAGTCTGCGAGTCCGAAAAAACTGTTTTCGGTGGTGTTGCGTACACTATTTTTTCGGCAACCGACCCACTTCTTGGACGCTGTTTCTTTGAGGAAGTAGCATTTTCCCGGCCTAGTCCGGGAAGTACGTACTTCCTGGACTAGGCCGGGAAAATGCTACTTTCTCGAAGAAAAAGCGTCCGGGAAGTGGGTACATTATTTTTCAGTATTTTCTGTTTTTCGGTTTCACAAGTAGATAGGTACCACGTGAACTATCTCTAAAATGTTCGATTGAACAAAATTCAACTGGTGAACTGTGATATATGGATATTGTGTTCACAAGGTGAAGCAACACCACATTACACAGGATAAGTGAGAATCTATCCGGATAAAACATTTCCCGGTCCTTGGATTGACCGTCGAGGTCTAACGGAATGGTCAGTCCGCTTGCCAGAATCGACACCTTTAAGCTTTTTTTATAGGTCTATTCGAAGTATTGAATATATGGCAGGGAATGATAAATATTTGTGGTGATATCGACGTTACTAAGAAAATTTTTGGCGTGAAATATCGCAAAAGCTGTTCTTATGTCAAAAAGTTCCTTCTGAACCGAACTCAGCTTATTTCCTAAAATTATGAAGTTAAACGTCGATGTATTCAGGCAATTATTGAATGTTCCGCCATTTTATAGTAGATGAAGATATTGACTTTATATTATAGGGTTGTGAAGTATTCACCAGGAGCTTTCCATTTAACTTTTTCTACAGATGGCCCCCTGTCGTTATCTTGTGATTTTCATATGTCAACTGTATTCATTCATCAATTTCATTATCCCAGGTTCAAATTTTTTGAGTTGAAGAAATAAAAGGGGAGCATTCAAGGAAAGCACTGTATATTATTCTGCAAATGGTTGATTTTTATAATTTTTCGAATTGGAATTTCAACATGTGTAAAGGTATCCATAGTATACCAAAAAATGGTCGCAAATCACACTTTCCGTTTGAAAAAATACTATCGAATCAACTAACAAACGAAAATGGAAATGATTGAACCCTTGTCAGTGAATGTCCCATAATGTTCAGTAGATACATATTGATGGCACTATAATTGAAAAGGTGTTTAGTTCCTTGATCTACCGTGTGCAAAAAAAAAGAAACACATGTCAAGCGCGATGTTAAACACTTATTTTCTGGCGAATCACTGTGGAGATAGAATGTTATGATCCCGTTCGAAATATTCTCTATTCATTGAAACAGAGACAAAATCGATAATAAAACAATACGATCACTGGCATGGGCGCCGTTACAAAGAATGTTAGGGGGGGGAGCATATTTTTTTGAAATTGAAGTAATGCATTAAATTGAAATGAAAATCCATTTGGACGATACATACGAGTGTTGTTTGAAACAAATGGTAATACTCCGGTCGCTCTACAAAAAATCCAAATGAAATTTTTGGCGGTCTCGTATATTTTTGGAGATACAGTCACTCACTTATTCACTAGTTTTCAATATATTCAGGCAGAAAAAACCATTCGTTTTTTTAAAAATGCATTTATTTTCAAACCATAACCAATTTTTTGTGATGTCATAGTGCAATGACAGTCGAAAGTGATGTATTTGCACAATTGTCGCTCTCATTGTTATTGTTGGGAACTGAATGTATTCATGTTGATTCTTGGAATTTTTGAAAAAATGTTTTTTTCTGCTTAGAAATGTTGAAAACGAGTGAATAAGAGAGTGAGTGGTGTTTGATCAAAAGAAGGACGAATTTTGTGTGTTCGAACCCACACCTGCCCCCCTTGCTCCTGAGAAACGGCGCCCTTGATCACTCGACGTTTCGTAATCTCATCATCTATTTTCAGAACTACCGGCCGCGAACGAGCGCCTACTCCAGTTCGAGCGTCGAAGAGCCCAACGTGGGCAACTCGATGCAGTCCCTTCACGACGGAGACCAGAACAAAAAGCAAATAAAGCAACGCCTCACCGCCTTCTTCGGTAACACTAAGGTAAGAAATCATTTTTATGGTTCGCGGTTCGTTGGCGACAGGATCGAATGATTCTCGGCGAGGGAAAACGCGGATTTGGGTCCGAATCGGGTCGGAGATTAGGCGAGCGGACGAACGACGGAAATACTGCTATTACTGTTTGAAGGAACACATTTGATAACCAGAAATGAGCTTGATATCATGTCTCTAAATATCATCAAGTATTATATCCACCGGACTCGCCACCGCTTCGAATGTTCATCCCTCTTTATCTTCTGCCCCTCCCACCTCACCGTCGCCTATCATCTTGGCTACCTGTAAACCGGTCTACGGGTTTTCGGCATTTACTTTCAAATTGTAATTTCGAACATTTTTTTCAGATTTCCACCTTTTTTTATAGGGCTCATTCTATTAAAGGGTATATATATAATCTGGATAATTGAATTTGGGAGAATAATTTAATAAAATGGAAGAACTACGCACGTTTCTTATGGAAAAGAGCTTTCCGTAAATTTGTCCGAATTTTTGATGCACTGATCAAAAGTGTCTATGGCCACAGACTCTACAAATGAACAGTTTTCGAGATATGGCTCTATGAATATCAATTTTTTTGCTTTTTTTGAAATTTGGCACATAATCAGTTCCCTCTTATACTTAGGAAAAATGGAATTTCATCGATTTCAGTGCAGGAATCGATTGGAAAACAATTCTGTTTTCGTTTCAGATACACCCATTCGAATATATTATCATACACTGCTACACTGGACTATTACCTTCTACTTTTATATTCCCGTTTCCGTAGAAACTTCTGAATTTCTATAGGTATAACAGAATTACGTAAATTCAACACCTTTCGATTGAGGCACTAGAAAAATAATATTCAATACTTACACACTATATGAACTGAATCTCACATATTTAAAAAAATATATTTTCCTTGTAGTAAGAGAATTGGTGAGGAATGCAAGATGAGGATATAGAAAATGGTATTTATAATGTATGCTGATGAGATAAATACTCGAAGCGAATAGATAATTTTATACCGAGTGGTAAATATCAACATTAACAGGGAAATACATAGCCAATTATCATTTCTTATCGTTAATTGAACTGTCAAGGCAAACGGATCCGTGAAAATGTCTGAATTTTTGATATGATGCAGATTTGGATGCAATGATCGAATGTCTATTACAACAGACTACAGAAATAGACAGTTTTTTATATATGGTCCTATCAATATCCTATTTTCTTCATTTTCTCAATTGTGGCCCATAATCGGTTCCTCGAAAATCAATTCGAAAATAGTTTCTTAGGAAAGCGATAATCTGAAAATCAATTACTTATATATTCGATTTCCTTGTTGAAAAATAAGGGGTTTAATGCTGTCATTATTGAAATCATTGTTATTAAAATTTACTTGACTTCTCAGTAAGGAGGCGTTTCCAACCCTATTTAAAAAAAAACAGAATTTTGAACAGCTGTTTCGACCTGTTTCAGCTGGCACATGGCGTTCAGCGTTCTGAACCAGATTTTGATTTTTGTCTCATAGGGAACAGACCGTTCAAAATGTTCTGTGTTCGCAAGTCCAGTCGAGTGTTACTGAGCATACCTATAGTAGGTCGAAACAGCTGTGTGGAATTGAATTTGTGATTGAATCATTTATTTCTAACAACGAATTTCGGATTTTTGTGTAGACCGAAGACGACTCTCATTCACCGCAGGTCATTTGTTACGCTTTGGCATACGAAGTGCCCGCAGTTAGAGGTCTCCTCTACTTGGTGCAGTAGGAGTTTGGATCTTTGGTTGTCTATTGGCAGATGGTTTTTCGCCTAAGGGTTTCACACCATCTGCACCAGATCCGAAATTTCTAATGTCGTGTGTATGAAAAACACCCATGTTAATTTTCTATAAAAGTAAAAGTACAGATTTCAAATTATTGATCATTCGAAGGATTGATTTTTTCGATGAACTGATTTCGAACAATTGAATATACCTATTTATTATTTTATATATTCTTATACTCTACGAAATTTGTCAACAAAATTTTATTTTCTGACAATTAAGGGTATTTATTATTATTATCATCATTTCGTAGCATTCCAAGAAACAATTATGGAGCTCGTTTGAAACCTCTGTCATTGGTAATTTCAAAATATCTAAATTGACAGCAATTTTTCATGAAATTTCGTAAACACTGAATTGACCCGTCCAGAAAATGAATATGAGAGAAATTCCACCGCACTTTGACCAAAAACTGAGTTTTCCCCTCGCCTACTCAATATCGAGACCTGCACTCAGATCACGATTGAATCGAAAATATCAAATTCGAACGTGTTGTCCTTAACGTGCACTCATTAATTAATACTGTCAATAGTTTCCATCTGGAACACAATTGGTGGTGTAGTTCACGTTTTTCGGTTACAAAATGTGTGTTCTAACGATCTTTAATGCTATCCCGTTTTCGACCTGGACTAGAACGATAAGGTAGATTATGAAAGATCCGATCATTTGGATATTGCTGTGTTGGTTTCTGTTTTTTTTTTTTTGTTATCCGATTGTTACCTATGAACGAACAACTCTCAGAAGTCGACACGTGTGCGCTTGTATACAAAATGAACTTCAATTTGAATATACTTTTATTGCTACAAATGGTTCAACCGTTCATTATGATCTTTAAGAGGACAAGAAAGCTGTTTTTCTCACCATAAAGCATTAGAAGATTACACTCACCTACAACATTCAATGACTCACTGAGTCATCGATTGGTCCTTTTTGTTGTTTTCTGAATATGGCTGCCATCTCTGAAGATTTCCATTGAATTATTTTCTGTCGCCGCAGTAACTTTTTCCTGAAGGAACAGCTAGTTGTTGCAATTGAGATACTTGCAAAAATTCGACCATGAACGATTTTTCTCCTACACAAGGAATTTTTCACATAATTTCCCGCAACAGCCATGCTTAACATTTATCTTGATGATGGCCTTAGCAACGCACGTTGTACATCAAAATTCTCATTATGATTAGAGTGCTATCAAATTAATTTTCGATATCTGCATTCATTTTCTTTTCAGATTTCACGAAGTTCATAAAACACAGCGTACACACCAACGGATCAAAGTCTCTTTCCTCGAGGAATTGTAGCCCTCACCACAAACGTTTCGCCTCGGCATAGATATGACTTTTATCCCTAGGTGCTCAATATACTATTATTTGATTGTAACTATTTCAATTTGGAGCACTTGATTTCAATCGACTCGATTTAACGAAATGGGAATTCACTTGAAAAGCGCGAATCGGTAACTTTTGTGCAAAGTCAAACTTAAAGACTGATGTAGGAAATATTGCTCGTGAACTTGCGTTTCCTGCCCAAACTCATTGAATCTCTATTGATAGAAATGAATAAACTATTGATAAGAACAGGCAAGAGAAGATGGATGTTGGCCAATTGCCTTCTATTGAAACAAGATTTTGACGTTATGAAACAGTTCGTTTGGCAATGGTTTTTGTGTTTTCGAAATCTATCACGTGGCCTGTTTCGGTTTGAACCGAATATCCCACTCCGTCCCATAGTCAGTGCCCTCGGGTGCCCAACACAAGCCCTCGCCAAACACCTAGCAAACACCCTCCAACCTCTTGTAGAAGAGTGTTCGTCATATGCCCAGAACTCTTTCCATTTCATGGAAACACTCAAATCCTTCAACCCTCGACCACAGACATTCTCGTGAGCTTCGATGTAGCATCCCCATTTCACGAATATTGCATCAGTTGAGACGCTATGTGTTCTGAAAATCAAGCATCAAATCTCTCAAAATAATATAAACCCCATCAGGCCATCAGTCATTGTATGTTCAGTACATACTCTATTTTCCAGGAAAAATTATTCAAACAGGTGAAAGGCGCTCCGATGGGTTCCCTTCTCTCCCCAGTTCTTGCTAACCTCTACATGGAGGACTTCGAAACCAGAGCCATTGACACATCTGAACTCAAGCCTACCTGCTGGCCCCGATACGTAGATGGCATCTTTGTCATTTAGCCTCGGGGGTTTGAAACCCTGCCAACATTCCTGACCCTCATTAAAACCATTCACCTCAACATACAATTCACTATGGAAAAAGACGACTCCCTCCCATTCTTAGATGTTCTCATCAGGAAGTCCAACAATTCTTCCACTCACACCGTCTACCGAAAACCGACCCATACGAACCGGTACCTCAATGCCAAGTCTTATCATCACCCAGCACAATTGAATTCGTTTCTGAATTCTTTCATACACAGATTCTTCAAACTCACCAACAACCACAATGAATCCAATGAGATGTAAAAGCTCGAATCCGCCCTCAACCAAAATGATGATTCCAATTCCCAAATCTACAAGTCTATTAAACTTCAGCAAACCCGAGCTCTTCCCCTAGACAGGACGAACCTGAACGTCCAAAAGCTTTTCTTCCTTATAAGCATGGAGTCACTGATGAAGTAAGTCGAATTCTCAGTAGACATGATATCAAAACCGTTTTTACAGCGAAACAGCAAATATCCACCTTCCTTCGCACGCCCAAAGACACAATACCTAATGTCACCCAAGGAAAATATAAAATACACGTTCTAATTGTCCGAGAACATACATCGATCAGACAAACCGACGAGTGTCCAGTAGAGCATACGAACATGAACTAGCAGTCCGCAATTCTGACACAACCTCAGCGTTATTTCAACATCCTCTAGAAACAGGTTATCTTTTTATTATATTAACTTTCCGCACCATCAATTTCACCTAAGACATAAGACAGTTTGAAGCCTTCAGCTCCCGTTCCTGAGTTACGAAACAGTAAATACAATCCAGGTGTAAAAAGAAAATTGGCCATTATGCGGATTGTATAAAACTTACTTTTTCGGGAATATAGTATGAAATTACTGTCAGAAGCCAACATAATTAACTCGGTCCCCAAATGACAAATCTCTCCCGTACTAAATTGTCCTATATATTATTCTTCCATTCAAAAAAAGCATTGAATGGTAAATTTTGCGGTGTGAAAATAAAATGGGTCGTTTTTCCATAATCGCGCGGCTCTCAACACTTTCCTTGAGTTATTGGAGAATAATTCATATCGCCATTTAGAGCTTTCACATAAAAATTATTTATTGCGATCTCAGACCGTGAAAAGAAAGCTCTTGAACCTTTTGCTCTCCGTGAATGGAAAGGACACCGGTGAATTCAGATTCGGAGCATGGAAATTGGGAACACAAACGGTACATTACCCTTTCAGGACTCGTTTTCCATCTCCATCTTGGCTCCGAAGGCACTGAACCGAACACGATTATTGGGATGATGTGTAATTGACAGAAAACTGAGGTTATTCATAGAACATCTCGTCATAGCTTCTTTCGACGGTCCGACCCCTGACACTTCTATTAATAAACGAACGTATCCCAATAACCCTCAGTCCTCGATCGCTAGTGATGAGACACAGCTACTAAGGAGATCCAAACCTAGACGCCAAATCACTTCGTCTTGAAAATGTCTCCGGAATTGAAACCGAAAAGTCCACCGACTCGAATTTATAGATGCAGTTCTACCGGAATTTGACAGATTCTAAACGCGCCAGCCTGTCCGAAGATGTTGTTACGAATATGAAACCCTTTTTCTACGCCTATGCTTATGTGATTCGAAGAAGACCACGCCTCTCGTCTGTCATCGCGATTCATCGAGAATATTCGGGAGATATACCGACCGCATTTTTTAACACACGGAAAGGACCATCACGAGAGTTCTAGAAATGTCGATGGCCGTTTGAATACCGAAAATTCCAAAATCATGGACCTATATTTAGCGAACGGGGAGCAGAAGGAGTTCAGTTCATGAGCTGTGAATTAGTTATTTAGTGATTTATTGAGTGAATTGCAGTCAAGTTTTTGAATTTTGCCGTACCAATAGTCACTTATTTTCGAACCCTGAGTAAAAATGTAAAAATATAAATAAAATATATAGCTATCGTATTAATAGAGAAATCTATTTCACCCATCAATCTTCAACAGCAATGAGTTGAAGATATATCATGATTCTTCTGGAAAAATAATGTAAAGAATACATTATCCAAAGTACTGTTTGAACGTTATTATTTGTGGTAGATAAATATTTTCTCCGTAATTTTGTGGGTTTCTAAGCTAAAATTCTTCATATCGAAAAAAACAAGCGTCTCTTTTCGGAAATGACTGGCATTAAGAAGAGAAAAAACAACATGAACAAGAAATCAGATATTGAAAGCCTCAGTAAAATTTATTCGTTTCTATCAAACAACTGAATACATCCTGTTCAATGAAAAGATGTACATCAGGATGTACAGTGTATTATGTAAACCCCGATGTGTTTGAATAAGTTTCAATCCACTTGTGATTACAAGCGTCGATATCAACAAGTTTCGTAGCAACAAAAATGAGATCGTCACTTGGTGAAACATGAACCGATTGGGAAGTGGAATAACTTGATGTTTTCAGTCAACCCATAAAAACATCTTTCGAAGGAGCCGGTTATCAAACTTTCTTCATTCAACTTGTACCTGATATTATAAGAATTGGAATTAGTTGGGTTGCATCCTCAACTGTTCAATCGGCACTGAACCAGTTATCCTTTGATCACAGTTACGAAATACCCCTCTAGAAAACCAACGCGGCAGAGAAGAAATTTGTTTAATGTTTTATGTATCCTCTTTCGTA
Organism: Zygogramma bicolorata; assembly: GCA_032362365.1. Taxonomy (NCBI): domain Eukaryota; kingdom Metazoa; phylum Arthropoda; class Insecta; order Coleoptera; family Chrysomelidae; genus Zygogramma; species Zygogramma bicolorata. Next base: position 262,893 of record JAVJAQ010002783.1, on the reverse strand, counting down.
GATCAGTTGTTCAGCTACAAAACAGAACAGTATTGAAATATCTTGAGAGTATTTCCACATCAAAAGTTTGTGCGCCTCAAACTGACATGTAATTTTGTTTCTGAATGAACTCACATTTCACGAAAAGTTGGAATGAGAGTTTTCCTTTGTGTGTTTATGTAAACCAGTCTTCAAGAAATGTGTTTGGAAATGAAAAATGGATGAGATTCCTTATATTCAGCAATAACTTGATTAACAATCCTATCAATGGTAATAATTCTCCTATTATAAACAGGACGGATAGTGCTAACTAGTCATTGATGGGATCTGAAGCATAGTTCCGAGAGAATCACCTGTGAGGTAAAGAAGCTAGATGGAAACATATAAAGATAGGCGTGGTCTGAATATACTACGTTACTGTTGCTTAGTCTCTGGCTCTGACTAAGTCGCAGAACTCAGTGTGAGTTTTGTCCGAACTATGGGTCAAACTAATTTTACAAACCAAATCAAACTATGCATGACATTTTTTTCGCTCATCATCTCATTCTACTTTGAAAACTGAACTTACAAACATCCATAAACTAGGCATGAATTTCGTTGCTTTTCAGAGGGAAACGTTTTGTGTTTTAATTGTTTGAAATGAACTGGCTTGAGTAGACAATCAATGAATCATTTCAAGTCTTGCTACCCTGAGATGGGATTGACTGTTGTATTTTATTTGACAAAATAATTGATCGAATAGTGTGATCACAAACTCTCATCTCGCACACATGAAATGGGAAACAAAATATTCAAGTACACAATGAAAACAAGAATTGATATAAGTCGACGAATAAATTTCACATACTGAACACACTGAAAATTGGAAAACACGGATTCTTCAGAATAATATACAAAATTAAAAAAAAACGAAGAGAAAGAGGACATATTTCCGGCTCTTCTGTCGTTTTTCAAAATGGTGAGTAAATGTGTATGTAAAGTAATACCAAAAAGCAAAATAAAATCCAGTGGCATTCATGTACGTTTCATGGCGACCTCCACACACTAGGACAAAAATTTTGAGATAGGTCAGATTATATCATATATTCTTTCTGAAGTAATACAGAAACTAGTGAAAATATAAACATCAATTTCCAGATACACCAACATAAACTCAATTCGGAACACAAAAACATTATGTTATTGATTGGTTCACCATTTTATTATTATTCAATCGTAACCTGCTACTTTGTTATTGATTGACAGAACACCCGATAACAAGGATCCGCCTCTCACAAATGTAAATTTTGGCGAATGAATTAATGATCAGTAATAAACTCGAAGAACGGAATGTAACAAGGTGAAATTTTCAGGGCCTTTCAAAATTTCCATTTTCCGGCGAATATTGTGTTAATTGGTCTCAATAATTGAACTTGTTATTCTGGCAAACTTCGAAATAACTCTTTTCGTGTTTGTTTGAAGTATACACTCACCCTTTAATTATGGATATTGGTATTTATTAGGATATGTTCGAATATGTATGGGTGCGATGACCGATTCTGTTGAAAATAGAAGGATTCCGTTTTCTAATTTTATTATATACTCAAGGCTTTCCGGTTCTCATTTACTCAACAGTTAATGAGTCAATAATATGTGTCAATAAAATAATTTGGTTATCCAGAAGAAAAAACAAGGGAGATATAAGTTAGTGTGGAAAAAAATCGAGAATTCATGGATATAAGAAAATTCTTCTATGTACTCAACGGGAAGCTAGAAGACAACAAAAAATTCCATCAGTTTTCATCTCGTGGACAATTAAAAAAAAACATTCTTATTTTATAAAGAGAAAAACCAACTTGTATCCGTTTCGAGAATGACTGATGTTTCATTGCAAATTTCAAGTGAATCATATACTCAACACACGCCGCCTCGATTTATTGATGGATTTTCGATAAAAATTGGACCGATTTCATTTTCGCCAGTCTTTTCGTTTCAATATACTCCGTGAAAGTTAATTATATTGATTGGTAACGAGCGGAGAAATATGGATTGGTACATAGATATAGAGGAAAATTTGAAAGAAAAGAAAATAAAAAATATATTGATACGTTTTTACTCTAGGTTCAAGAATGAGTGACAATTGGTACAGCAAAATCCAACAACTTCATTGCAATTCGCTCAACGAATTACTAAACAACTGATTCACAGCTCAATAAATGACTCTTACTGTACTTACTATTACTGTTCGCCTATTTATTTACTTGATCTCTAAATGGTTCTAGAATTTTCCATATTCGAACAAGCATCGACATTTCTAGAACTTTCGCGATGGTTTTTGTCCGTGTGTGAACAAATGCGGTTTTTATCTCTTTCAAACATTCTCGATGAATCGCGATGACAAATGATGGGATTTATTTGAGTCACATAGCCATAGGCGTACAGAAAGACATGAGCGTAGAGAAAGGGTTTCATATTCGTAACACTAACCCCCTACCTGAGGCCGAACAACACTCGTCTAATTATTCCATATTGGAGGGTCACGTCCATTGTAGGGGCTCAGACTTTCTATATGGACTACCTTCGGCTTGCTTCGAGGTGACAGTTGCATCCGGTAGACTAGATCGTTTATTTCATTTCTTTACCAAATAGGGTCCTTTCTAAGGCCGCTGTAACTTGGGAACCGATCCTTTTCTTCTCTGTGGCTGATATAACCATCCTCCATTTCCCTCCTTGAAACTTATCGGCATCGACTTCTTGTCGAACCTGATCTTCATTTTGTCGCTGATCTTTTGCAATTTCGACCTGGCAAAATCGTTGACAGTTCTCAATCTCTCCTTCAGGTCCTCCACATAGTCTGGCAGCGACACTCCAACTCTGCCACATCAAATCGATTGGAAGTTTCAACTCCCTTACCAGTCAGCAGCATGGAGAGTTTGTATTCGGTAGCTTCATGTTGAGAAATTTGGTACGCCAAAAGAAACAGAGGTACAAGCTTGTTCCAATCATTTTGGTTGTCGGACACGTTACATTGACAAGCTAATTGTTGATCGTGCGGTTGTGTCTCTCTACGGGGATGAGGAGCTGTTGTCCTGGTTTTCTTTATCAATTGTAGGCCATCATCTTCCTCCAAATGTCCGATTCGAAATTATGGCCCTGGTCAGAGTAGATTTCTAAGGGCACCCTATGCCTGGAGATTACATTTTACAGAAGAGCTTCAGGAACCGTTTTCGCTTCTTGGTTCGATAGAGCTACAACTTCTGACCATTTCGAGAAGTAGTCCAGAACGACCATCAGGTACTTATTCCCACGAGTTGTCAAAGAAAATGGTCCTGGTATGTCCTCTGCGATCTTTTCGAACGGAGACCCTTGAGCCTTGTTTTGGATCCCTTCTTAAAGAAACCATGTCGCATCGTTTGCACCATTCCTCCACATCCTGGCAAAATAGTTTACCCAGTAGTACCTCTCACGTACGCTGGTATTTACCACAAAGTGTCATTGTCTTTGAGCACTTCTGGTACGCATGCTCTGGAGAGAATCGTTTGATAATGAACCAGTTTTCCATCAGGGCTTTCCCATTTTCGAGTGATTGAGTCATTTCGGAGACTCAGTGAGCTCCATTGAAGCCAGTAGCCTTTACCTGGTTGGTCATGTCTTGCGATCTTCTGCCACTGCGTTCTTGCTGCATTCTCACCACATCCTTTCTCAGGCCATTCTTGTCGACGTGACTTGTTGCAACCTTTCGGTCGGCGAAATCATCTTGGCACCATATGTAAATTTGGACAAACCTTTGTCGTGCATGGACGGTCCATCTTTCATCTCATGGCTTTGGAAGAACTTGGAACCCCTGCAAGGTCTTCCTGACTTCTTCCTTTGCGATGACGTTTCTCCAAGTCGTATGTTGACTGAGCAGAATCTTCTGGACCTCTAAGTTCTTGTTCGGGTGCAGTACTTCGCCAATTCCTTCTTCCCTCCGACCTGTGAACCCCTGCAAGGTCTTCCTGACTTCTTCCTTTGCGATGACGTTTCTCCAAGTCGTATGTTGACTGAGCAGAATCTTCTGGACCTCTAAGTTCTTGTTCGGGTGCAGTACTTCGCCAATTCCTTCTTCCCTTCGACCTGTATAGAGCCCGGCAGTCAAGTTGCAAATGCTCATATCTGCCACTGTTGTAGCATTTCGGCCGCCTTTTTCGTTTTCGGTCGTTGTTAAGTACTTCCATTCGCAAGCATTCCTCGAAAGCTTCCAGCTTTTACTGGACATTTTCGCTACATCTTCACTCAGAATCTCTTCGTCTTGTTCAGGTGCTATACGTCGCCAATTCCTTCTTTCCGCATGCCTTGATCGAGTCCGGCAGTCATGTTTCATATGCTCCTCTTTGTCACAGTTGTAGCATTTCGCCCGCCTCTTTCAGTCATTGGCAGGTGCTTCTATTGGCAGGCTGTTGTCCAAACCATCCATTTTTTCAACCAGAGCCGCTATGACTCTACTCAGATTCCTTTCTTCTTGTTCAGCGATGGTCATGACTTGATGAACTGACGGAATGCATTCTTGGCAGCTTCGAAATCAAGAGCATGGAGCATCTTTCAGGGTGCGGTGACGTCCCAGCCTCAACGCCGTAGCAGTTTCTAGAAAATAATCATAAGTGTCGAATAATTGAAATGTAATAAACACTTTCATTCCTTGTAAAGCAGGTTACTCCTTCGTTATACACGAGCCCTTGAAAAATACCGTATTCTCTCTGTTGAAATTTGTTGATTTCGTACTATTCCATGATTTTTGAGCAATGAAACCAAGGTCACAGCCTTGTTACTAACTTTCTGTAGCTCCTGCTCACATTGTACCAAATATTGTGTTGAAAAAATTGCTCTTATGATTGGATAATCTTTTTTATTTCATATTAAGTAGATCTTTCAAACCCGAATGAACACACCGTGCTGCTGATACCGCTCATAATGATTTTTGTTTCAGGATACCAAATACGAAGCTCTCATCGACCAATTAGACAAATATTCCAAACAGGGAGTCCCGCTGATCCTGAAATATCCTCAAGGACAATGCGAGTCTATCGACGCACTCTACAAACTCGAGGACGATTGGCGGGAAATTATAGATTTTAGTGGTGAGTATCACATTCACGAGGAAATTATACTGAAAATCAGGACCTGTGCACGATTGGTATGGAATTATGATTCATATTCTGATATATGTAATGGATTCTGTTATGTAAATCGTAATTATTTTCCTTACATTTGAGTATATAGCAGGTAAACAAAATAGGCAGATATAATAATAGTAGTGTTTATTTAATCAGACACAAAATATTATGTTAACAATTTCACATAATTGTGCCTACACATTATTATCAAGAATCCGTTTACCGAATAATCGTGAGAGCAAATTGACGTTCTTCATAGGCAATCTGAGGATCGATAGCACTCATACGCAAAATTAATGGTTGCAAAGTAATAGTTTTGGGCGAGAACTGAGTCGGAGCTAACTGATTACGTGATATTTCAATAGAAGATCTGGGATTTGTCTTCGATTCTTGCCCGAGTTTTGTCTAGAATATTGACCCCAAGCTGTCAGATGCATCCAGTATTTGTGGTTTCATTGTACGCGATTGTAGAAACTCCACTGATATTATTGCCTTGAAACCTTATATTTTTCTTATGTCAAACTAAAGTTGAAATAATATTCAATTATAGGAGAAAGTTTTTTCAAGTATTCAACTTTGAAGTTTGACAGTACCCATCCACAGAGAGAAACTGAGTATCTTTTGATGATGTTCAGACTCAATGTTGGAAGTTTGAGAACACAGAGATCCACAGAGAGAAACTGATTATCTTTCGATGATGTTCAGAATGTTGGAAGTTTGAGAATGAATTCAGCCTCTATTATATGCTTTTTTAAATTCATTCACAATGTTATCGATTCTCCTGATCTCTGGATTAGCCTGATTTCAAATCCAACGCATCCTGGCACAAATTCAGCTACCTTTCAACACACTGAACACATATAGTAGGTGTTTTTTTATCTTATGTACTTCAGTGTCCTTCGGTGCATATACGTCAATAGTTCATTGCCAAGATGGAGTGGATAAGCTTTATTTCATGGCTTTTTCCTGTCCGAAAAAAAAAAGGAAATACATTAGTAATTGGTACAACAAGATTAGATATTAACCTGTGGTAGAAGTCCATCATATCTCGAAGTGGAGTGTAGCAGATTTACGATGAAAAAAAGCTCAAAGTCGTCTCCACAATTTAATATACCAAAAGGTATTAGGATAGTAGTTCAGTACATGTTTCGAACCTATAAAGGTTCATCATCAGCTGAATATACGTGAAAATTATGGGGATGAAAATTGAAATGGGGAAAAACAAATTTGTCAAATGTTAGCTCAAGGCTACATGGACATATACATATCATACTTAATGGAGTAAGGATGATATATACTCCCATCCTTTTCAACAATTTTTCAAAAATTTGTCACCGTTGATGTATATGTCCATGTAGCCTCAAGCTAACATTTGACAAATTTGTTCTTCCCCATTTCAATTTTCATCTCCATAATTTTCATGTTTATTCAGCTGATGATGAACCTATATAGGTTCGAAACATGTACTGAACTACTATCCTAACACCTTATGGTATATTATATTGTGGAGACGACTCTGAGCTTTTTTTCATCGTAAGATTAGACATGGTGACCATATCGCACGAGGACGAAGTTTGAGCACGATTCCGTAGGCGACTCAAACGTTCAAGGGCGATGTGGCCAATATCCATTCGAGATGTACAGTTGATGTTTTCTTCGAAAGGTAAACTCTCTTTTGAGTTTCATATTAAAAATCAATTTTAGATATGAGGTATTCTTTCGATATTTATGAAAAACTGAAAGGAAAGCAACTTTATTCAATTCAATATTGAACGATACAAATTGAATTCGTAATGTCAAATTAAAAAGAAGAAGAGTCGGTTTTGGGCGAGACTCGAACCCGCGAAAACAAAATGGACTGAATAATTTCAGATTAATATTGGTAGGTGTGAAGAGCAGATGTCCTTCGATTCCACAAAAAAAAACATCAAATGTGACCATTCAAATTTGACTCAATAAAACAGAATATTTCAGATATGAGTATATTCCTTTATACTTAAAAAACTTGGATCTCGCGTTTGAAGGTAACAGATCAGAATTTTGAAGATTTTACAAAGTTGTCCCTGCTAACCAGGGTTGTTTGTGATTGGTTGAATATCCTAACTTGTGTGGATATGAAATCATATCCATTCAGTTGACTGGAATCGCCTACTCAACCGTTTAATGAACTACGAAGAAATCAGCATATTTACGGGTGGGAGTAAAAAAAACTATATGGAAAGAGTGATAAAGAAAATGTCTTTAAATAATATATTTGGATGGGTAGGTGTACATAATTCACAAAAAAAAAATGTTTGCTTTCAGCAAATTTCTGATAATATTCTGATATTTCGTTTATTTCGAGATCCTCCTTAGCAAGTGATTAGAGGTTCGTATGATTAGAAAGGGCGACCAAGTTGAATAATTCAGAACGCATTGTTTTGTGTTTCCCATGGAGCATCATAATTCATTTGACCGCTATACATTTTTTTGTGAAAATCTCATCAAATCTAAGGTCAACATTTTTTTTTTTTTTTTTTTTTTTTTTTTTCCCATCGGATGCTGGTCCTGTCACCAGCAGCACCTCAGCCTCTTGGGCTTTTTGTGCATTCCAATTAGTTTCACAGCACCCACTCCGTAATTCTAGTCCCCTGTACCAATCTGTACAGGTTCTTCACCGGATGACTGTTGTATTCTTCGGGAGTTAGTCTGGGATTCCCGAATATTGCCTGTCTCTTGCGGTCTAGTGCTTCGCATTCTGACAGTATGTGTTTGTCTGTTTCTGTTCCTTTGCCACATTGTCTGCAGGAAAGTTCTCCGTTGTACAGCCCCATTTTGTTCAGGTGTTTCCTCATTGGGCTGTGACCAGTGAGAAGGCCCGTTATTGTTCGAACTTGATTCCTGCTCAGCTTGAGTAGTTCTTCAGTTTTGTGTTTTGACGGTTCTTTGATGTATGTTTTCCCGTGGTGCATGAGAGGGGCATCTTTCCACCTCTCCTTATGTTTTCGTTTGATCCAGTCCCGAATGCATCCTCGAATGTCGGATTTAGTAATCCCGAGTGCGGGTTCTGGACCAATATATGGAGTTGATCAACCGTTTCTGGCTAGTTCATCAGCTTTTTCATTGCCCTCGATGCCACAGTGTCCTGGAACCCATAACAAAGTTGTTTTGTTATGTTCTGAAAGGACCCTGAGCTCTTCTCGGCATTCCCATACCAGTCTTGATGTCACTTTCGGGTTCATAAGAGCCTTCAGTGATGCCTGGCTATCTGAGCATATTTTGATCCGTGCATTACGCATTTCCCTCATATTGATTTCTCTTGCGCATTGCAAGATAGCGTACATCTCTGCTTGGAATACAGAGGTGTTTGTTCCTAGTGAGACACTTATTTGAGAGTTTCTCCCCTCACTGTATATTCCAGCACCAGTTCCTTCCCTTGTTTTGGATCCGTCCGTATACCAGATCCTCTCTCCGGGTTTGCCCCTGATGTTGTCATCTGACCATTCCCTTCGATCTTGTATTATAACCTCGAAGTTGATGTTGAAGGAGTATCTAGGAGTCATGTGGTCCGTTGCTTCCATTTCAAGAATGTTCCCGCCCACTATCTCCTTTATCTTGTTGTGATCCGATCTCTTGCTCGATTTTTGTTGCCTTAGGAGTCCCATTCTTGCCTCTCCCATAATTGTCAAGTCAATCGGTGGGAGGTCCAACAGTGCTTCCATGGCTAGTGTTGGTGTTGTTTTCATAGCTCCCGTTATGCTAAGGCATGCAAGTCTTTGTATCTTGCTCAACTCAACCGCGGCTATTTTTTGTGTTGTCTTTGTCCACCATACCAAAGATGCATATGTGATCATGGGTTTCACTACAATGTTGTATATCCAATACATCATTTTAGGATTTAGCCCCCATGTTTTTCCGTGTGTCCGTCTGGCTATCATTAGCGTCGCCTCGGCTTTTTTCTTTACTTTTGCCAGCTGTTGGTTCCAGGTGAGCTTCGAGCCTAGAATCACCCCGAGATATTTGGCTTCCCCCGACAGCTGTATGTGGGTACCTTGGAGGGTTAGAGGTCCTAAGCTCTCTAACTTCCGTCTTCGGGTAAACGCTACAATGGTTGATTTGGAGGGGCTAATGGTTAGTCCCTCCTCATCTATCCATGTACTGACCAGGTTTAGGGCCATTTGCATTCTTTCCCTAACCGTGTTGTTGAATTTGCCTTGGACCGTAATGACTATATCATCTGCGTACCCAAGTGTTTTGTGTCCATTCCTCTCGAGTGTGATTAACAGGTCTTCCACCACCAGGTTCCACATCAGTGGTGACAGGACTCCCCCTTGCGGACAGCCCCTGGTGACCTTGGCCGCCAGTGTTTCTCCCACTAAAGAGGAGTGGATGATTCTTTCCCTTAGCATGCAGTCTATCCACTTGCAGCAGGTCTCATCGATGCCTTTTCGTCTCGACGCTCTTGAGATTGAGTTTAGAGATGTGTTGTTGAATGCTCCCTCGATGTCAAGGAATGCACCCAGCAAGACCTCTTTGTTTCTCAGTGCAGTTTCCACCTTCTCTACGAGTTGGTGTAGTGCTGTCTCTGTGGATTTGCCTGTTGTATAGGCGTGTAGGTCCTTGTGTAGAGGTTGGTATACCAATACCGTATCCCTAATGTGCCTGTCCATCAGTTTTTCTTGGGTCTTAAGTATAAATGACATAAGACTTATTGGCCTCAGTGCCTTCGCTCCTTCCTGTGCCGTTCTTCCAGGTTTAGGGATGAAGACAACTGTGATTGCTCTCCATGCTTTTGGTATGTATCCCAGCGCGAGACTGGCCCTTAGTACCGTGCATAGTTTGTGTGCTAGCAGGTTTATACCTTCTTGTAGCATGATAGGATAAATGCCATCCGTCCCTGGCGATTTATACGGTTGAAATGAGTTGATTGCCCATTTCGTTTTTTCCACATCTATCACTTTCTTTGAGACCTGCCATTCTTCCCTGGAGGCCCACAAAGGAGGTTCCAGTTCTGATTGTCTCCAGGCCTCAGTTGATAGGTTTGTATACATTGATCCTGGAAAGTGTGCCCTGTACAGTTCTTCCAGGGTGTCTTTTCCATTCTGCGTATAAGCCCCTGATTCTGTCCTAATGGTTCGAATCGTTTGTTGGGGTTCTTTGGAGAGAATCTTGCAGAGTCTTGCTCCTTCGTGAGTGCCTTCCACTTCCTCACAGTGTTTCCTCCACGATTCTCTTTTGGCTAGCCTCAATGCTTTGTTGTACTCGGTGAGAGAGTTCTTGTATTTCCTCCACTCGCCTGAGAGTTTTGCTTTGTTGAAGAGTTTCCTGACCAGTTTCCTTTTCTTAGCGAGTTCGTTGTTCCACCAGGGCACGTTCCTGGTGCTAACCTTGCTAATGGGTGGACAGTTGTCGTTGAATGCTGAGATGATTGCGTCCTGTAGTTGTCCCGCAACCAGCTCAAGTTCATTCGTGTTATGTATCTTTGTCTTAATCCCCTTCAACCCATTCTCTAGGTCTGCTCTATAGCCGTCCCAGTTTGTTCTGCGGGGATTGCGATACGTTTCTGTTTCGGTCTCATTTCCCGTTAGCTCGAATCGGATATGTCTGTGGTCTGAACAGCTCACCTCATCAGACACTTGCCAATTTTTGATGATGGTGCTTATATATCTCGTTCCCATTGTTATGTCGATTACCTCTTTCCTATTAGATGTTACGAAAGTCGGTTCATTGCCTACATTTAGTATATCCAAATCATTGGTCATAATAAATTGTAGTAAAGACTCACCTCTGGCGTTGGTGTTCGTGCTTCCCCACGCTGCCTCATGATGTGCGTTAGAGTCGCAGCCGATGATTAAGTGAGATCCGTTCGCTCTACATTTAGTCACCAGCTCCTCTAATTCTTTTGTAGGTGGAGGGTTTGGGTCATCATATGGGAGGTAGGCTCAACATACTCAAAAGTGTACAGGGAGCATCAAAATGAAAGGAATTGAGTAACTACAAGCAGTGAACTCGGTGAAATAATAAAAAAGGTTGGAAATCAAAACACTGAAATCGATAACATGAGTCAAGTATTGCGATAACATGAATGAAACTACACTAGACTGGTCACTCGATTACAGAGTTTCCGAAGTATACCACTCACTGATGATTAGAAAATCGGAAGTCCTTCGTGGAGGAAAGTGAAATATAAAAAATATAAAAAAATATATGCATTTCTTTACTAAGTTGATAATAATATTTGAAAATGATCAGAAGTGGAAAAATACACTCATATGCATGAGTTGCAAAAAAGTCATATCCATTATTATACCCGAATGAAAAACAGTTTTTTATCGTTATCAAAATATTATCTATAGTTGGACTACTCTTACAGAGAAAAGTACAACAAGTTGGGTTTTCTATTTAAAAATATTCTTTTCGATGTCGGATACCCTGTATAATAATGGATATAACTTTGTGTAACTCATTTTTTCAATTCTTCATTTAACGTATGCCTATTTTTGCTACCAAGGCCAATCACCGACGCCGGTGAGCACACTTCTCCCAACCGGTAATTTTGCCGAACCCTATGGTATTCCAACCCGAGGTAGGGATATTTTACGATCCCAACATCCATGGACTCGAGACAGCCGGCTTTACGTCCACTCCGAAGGATCGCATATCTTCAATATATTTTGTGCTCATTGAAATATTACTCGCGAGCTATGATATGCTATTTTACTGCAGTTGTATGGGCTCTCGACGCGGTCTTTCCCTGCATGAGGTCACCTATTCAAGTACAAACCGCGCTCGAAGAATTGATTCTCCCATAAAAATCTAGCGATCAAATAAATTATAATTTTCCTATGGAAAATACCAAACAATGCATTTTCAATTATTCAACCTTGTCACCCTCTAGCGGTTCTCATGATCGTACGATCCTCTTATAACTTGCCAGAAGTATGTATTTTGTGTCAAACAAAATATCAAAATATTATAGACCAAGAGCCCGTGTCACTATTTTTGGTAGTGATAAGTTTACGCCCATCGACCACTGAAACTTGTATTATCGATGTCGACGATGCTACAGAGATTCTCGCCATAATTGATTTCCGGGGCGAAGTTAGGGTAGGGGGCTGACTGATCTGTATAAAAAAGTGAGCAAAATTTGTAGTAAGTTTACGACTGAGAACATTGGGAAAGCAAAGATTTCAGGAAAAGAATCCGACCTGTTTTGGAAGAATTTTTAAGTATTTTTTTTGATAAGCTTACATTTCAAAATTTAGGGGCAAGTAATCTATTATGCATAAATCGAGAATCTATTACCGTCAGTCACGTACCACGTGTCAAAAAGAAACTGGGCCCTTGAAAAGGTGCAAAAATATTCAGGTATACTTCAATATTATGAGTTTATGCTCAAAAATTTCACACGACGTTAATTGTACCACCTTCATCAAGAACCTGTCACCTATAATCATGTAAAGTGTGGCAAAGGCCCGATAAAAAGCTACAGCCATTTGAATGTGCAAGTTTCGGGATGGTTTTAATCTGAAATCTCCGAAACGGTACTTTACAAAAAAATTAAATTCCTAGAGTTGATAATCCTTTTCATCACGAATGAAAAGTATTACCATTCCTTTCAAGATTCCATTCAGGGGTGGGTCAAACCCCAACTTTTTTTCGCATGTATTTTTTTGAGGTTTCGATCGCAGATTATTGAATTCTACAGTTTTCTACACAAAAATGTATTCTTGTTCAATCTGGATAGGGCGAATCACTTTCATGTAAAATCGATTCGAAAACGATCTCGCACGACTAAAACCAAAATAATGCTTGAATAAATCATCAGAAGTAACGATATCGAATGAAAAAAAAATGATAACAACTGAATAGCGCCAACAACAAAAAACTGAAGCGTACATTAATACCACAAATTTCCCAGATTATAATTTCATTAATATCCAAAACCGTTGGAATTAAAAAAAAACAAACTCAAAATTTGAACTTTATCTCCCTCATTAGCAACATTTCATATGAGCAAGTTGGGTCAAATTGTCATATTTTGAAGTGAGGAATCTGCCATTTCTATATGTGATGACACTATATGGTAAAATACGATTGAATTTCTGTGGAACTTTAATGTGGAGAATCAAGTACAGTGATTTATTATTTTGTGACGGTAAACTCAGATGTCGGCAACAGGGTCGTACTGGAGTTCCAATTTGGTTTGGAAAAAAAAAAACGAATCATGAACTGAAATACCTATATTTACTCTTGAAATGTATAGTCAGAAAATATAAATAAAAATCACAGCTAGAGAGATACCTATGTTTTTGACTAATAACTATTATAGGTATTCAAAAAATGCATCTATACTAATCATGATTACATAGTGCATGATTAAAAAACTCATCATTTTCAAATTTCGTTGGCAGCATCGCCGACAGATTTGGGGTCGGAGGAGAATGAAATATAAAATAATATAAGATGTTCCTATTTTTAAAATATACACTTTTTTAACTCATGCTTACGCTGATTGATTATGAATTGATGTCAAACGAGAAGATTATTGACAAAAAAGTTTTGGTTGTAGAATGATTTCCCCACTTTTTGTGATAGTCGTAGAGGAAGCATGGTGTATAACTCACCCAGAAAGCTCATTTCTCACTAGTACGCTTTGCGACAGTATAAAATGATTATAATTCCATGTACTTTGAACAATATACTATATGATGTTGTGGCATGCGTCCTATTTTAGCGATTGACAAGGCTTCATTCATACTAAGAACAACTGAGAGACGTATATTCACATTCACATGCTTACGTTGTAACTACATTTATGATTGTTGTCACTCATAAACATTTCATAGAGGGTACGGATATTCGGAAATTGCAAGTAATCTCTGAATATACAGATCAGGGTACTTCTCGTGACGCTGCATTTGTTGACTGACAACATTCCACCGATACATGAAATGACTGACACGTGAATTGATCGATCCAGCAGAGTCCACTTCAGGTATATTTCGAAGTGTCAGTCGTCAAATTAGTGTATTAAAAATTTAGGGCCGAAGTTTTAATAGTTGTCATATTATACCTGCACTTCGCAAATGCAAGAAACTTGTCAGTTCAGCTACCAAGTGAGCTTTATCCATACAATGAACAGCTGAGAAAGGTATTTCCATATTCACGTACCTACGTTGTACCTAAATGTTTGATTGTCAGTCACAAACATATGATTTTTATGATAAAAATGTAGCCAAGCTTTATAGAGCGCTATTCCAGGAACTTGTTTCTACGAACGGCAATATTTGCACCCCTTGTTTGATGACTGTTGATTGCATTTTTCAATTGGACAGTTGAAATTGAACATTATTCTGAAGGAATCAGTCGTGAGCTTATCATAAGAAATAACTTAGAAATTCTTCCAAAACAGGTGGGCCCAGCGCCCTTCCGCCCCATTGAATAAGGCTGGCCTGCGAAATTTGTGTCATTAAAATGCTAATGATAAGATCTGCCCCACTGTCAGTTGTAAACTGGTTTTTCTCTGTTGTTGTTTTTTTCATACATATTTCGAGGGTTGTAGCGGGTGAACGCCACGATGTAGACGACTGACAATAAGCGAGCGTCGGATTATTTTCCTGAAATCTTTGCTTTCCCAATGTTCTCAGTCGTAAACTTACGACAAATTTTGCTCACTTTTTTATACAGATCAGTCAGCCCCCTACCCTAACTTCGGCCCGGAAATCATGTATGGCGAGAATCTCTGTAGCATTGTCGACATCGATAATGCAAGTTTCAGTGGTCGATGGGCGTAAACTTATCACTACCAAAAAAAGTGACACGGGCTCTTGGTCTATTATCAAAATTTGCTCAATGCCATTTTGATAGGGTTTGGTGCCCTGTCCTTTCTACGCAAACCAAAAATTAAAAGTAGTTCGTATGAAAATCTTACTCTCCAGGATAATATTCCATTCAAGATCTTGTCTCGCTCAGAAACAATCATTTATTAAGCTCATCACTGGGCCAATGGATAAATCACGAAACCCTTTCACCAGTCATTTCCAACAGAATCAGTTAGTAATTTGTTTTGTGACAGCTTGAAACAATTTCAGCATGTGATGCGAATTGTGTATTATATCATTTGTTAAAGTCGAAATATAGATCGGTTTTGGTATTGCAATACTGTGGGTGTCGCATTACACTTTGTAAATTCACACTTACCTAAGCCCGCCTAGACTGAGATATTATTGGAGGGATGAAGAAATGTTGTCCAGAACGCCCCGCCCATATGAATAAGACTGTTTTTTTATATTTTTAAGAATTAGGTAGCTGGCCACTCAAAATATCTGAAACAATTTGATCTCCTGATGTCCGTAATGATAAATAATATCAATCGTCGAATAATAATTATATTGGGTTTCAAAATGATGAAGGGTCACTAAAACCTAACCTAAGCTGATTGGTTAATTGTCATGCCCCGCCAATTCTGACTTCAAACCTATTAGCCATTTTTAATTGAATTGAGGAACTGATCTATTTATCAGGTGACCGATCCATTACTTCGGAGTTCTTATATTCAGCCCACAGAAAAAAAGTGATCAAACTATAAATTTAAGATACATATAATATGATGACTATATTTTTTAGAGAGAGATATAATTAGGGTAGGTATTGCAGATTGGTGGCACATCTGAATTGGAGTGAAACAAAATAATGTTTCCGTACAATAATAGAAATTAATTTCAAAATGTCCTCCATGACGAGTTTTTACGATTTTTATTCAAGAAAAAATTCTAAATGCCATCAGACTGTACATTTGCCAAATGTCTGATTATCATCGATTAAAAATGGTATACAGCAATATGAATTACTCTCAATGTTCAATGAGGATTTGAAAATTCACAATAGCGGTTCAACTGGAGCAGGACCAGAAAGATGAATTTGGAGGCCTGTAATTATGATTTTCATAGGCCCCTTGGTTCATTGATTTTGGAAATAACTCATCTATATATCACATACCCAGCATTCACTAGGTATTATAGCTATATCATATGGGTGAAACTAATGAATTATTATGATAAAATAAGCCGATAGATATTTTAGAAGTCATTGTTCATATCAATATCAGTCATTCCACATTTGCTTGTTCCATCACGAATAACGAGCCGCAGCTGATGTTTCATCAACAGTCAGATAGCCCTGAAAGCCCAGCTCATCGTTATTTCTTGTGAAATTATTGAAATACCATCAAACAGATGCTATTTCTATATCGCCCTGTTGCTCAGAGATTGGTAGGCAATAATTCTTTCCGAAATTATTTCGTGTGCGAGATGTTTCAGTGCTTATCAAACCCTCCAGGATTGACCAGCCAAACTACAAAACTGACGTCGTCTATCTCTGCGTTCAAATAACTGGTATCTACGGTACTCCTCTCACAATTCGCATCCGACTATTAATAAAACCTGCTACGGCAGGTTTTATTAATATGCTTCTGCCGAACAGCATTGAATCATGTCCCTCGTCGCTCTTGGAGAAATCCTGCCCATTCATGTGCATCAATCAAAACAGGTCGAAAACGAATCAATTGAAGGACTAGTTTCCAATGTTTCCATACTCCAGTAACCATGGAAACATCCGTTCCCACAATTATATTATTATTAAGTTTTTCACTTTGAGTTGAAGAAAGGAGTATTTGTCCAATAAAATCGGAACTTCTCTGGAAAAATTTTCTGTGAACTTTCAGTGGAAGGTTTTATGTGCACCATTAAATGAAATCGTTATTCTACTGGAACCAAAGTCGTAGTTGAGTAAATGATAACGATATTAGTGTAAAAACTATCAAGCTACAATCTTTCAGTCGAAATGGGGAACATTGAACTCGGGGCAATTGCTTCTCCTTCCCTCGGGAAATCATTCGTGATGCTAGACGTAATTCGAATTTTTCTTTAATAGAGCCACTACCATACGAATATGAAGAAGACGTTCTCTTGAGGACGTTATGGTATGTGGCGGTTCAGTGTATCAATAAAGAGTCTGGCAAAATAAAACTTTCCGATCAGAGCTTCAATGGAGTTGATAGGTGGAAAAAATATAATATGATACTAGAAAAAGTTATTTGTATGAATTTGAGGAATTTCAATTCTATTATCAACAATCACGGAATATGAATTTAAAATTGAAAAAAAAATTTATGAAAAGTCGAAATAAAATATTGTTCTTTAAAGAGAATCGGATGAAAAATACATTGGAACAACCAATCCTTTTATCATCATTTGATACCGACTTCTCGATCTGATTTTATTTTCAATCATATCTTTTCACCAATTGTTTGGAATATTATATTTTCGACTTCCTCATTCCAATCCACGATTGGTATCAGTAACCATTTGAATATCGAATTGCATTCATTATACTTTTCGAACATAGTATAATATTCATCTGAGAAGTAATAGATGAAACTATCAGCCTAAGAATATCCAGGACTTGCTCAAACGCTCATCAACTCTTGTCATGTCTCATCTCGAAAATTTTTTTTGATACATAAATGATGCAGATTCTGAAAGACATCTAAGTTTGTGGTAACGAATAACAAAAAAATATAAGTGACATTATTATGTGTAATTTACTCTTTAAAATATACGCCCCTATGAAATAATGATTTCTTTGAATTTGAACATTTTGAACTATGACAAACGGAGTTTGTATCTTGGGATTTAAATCAATGAGTTCTTCACCATACAGGTGTTAAATTGTACAGAGCTATGTATACAGAGTGGTCCAACGAAAAGTGTGCACCAAGTTTTACTCCTCTGAAACTTTTTCTAGAGATCAATTACCATAACACCAAACTGATATTTTTGCACTTCACAGAATAAGCAGTACACTTTGTTTCTGCTTCATATCAATAATTTGCTCGAGAAAACATCTTCAGTAAATAGTTTTGCAGACGACGGTACTCTTCATACTAGTTTCTCTTCCTGAGTTCCCATACCAGCTCGAGAAACAAAAATTCAAAAAAACATTCACGTCAATAAAATTAACGATGTCTTGGTTAAATAGAATGGGGTAACATGAACTTGGTAGAATTTAATGCTAGGAAAACCCAGTCATGTCTCTTCTCAAGGAAAGCCGATCTATCATCATCTAGTATTCAGTAGTAACTATTCCTACCAAGTAAAGTATCTCGATGCTGGGAATTGCAATCGGTGATAATCTCTCATAGGAAAAACATGTGAGATCGATCGCTAAAGGTGCTTTCCAGATATCTATTTTGCACGAAGAAATACTTCACTTCTCGTCAGCTTCTAATGATCTACAAGGCTCAGATACGACCTGTTTTGGAATATAGTTCTCATGTGTGGATTTCGTCACCAAAACATTCTATTCAGAGAAAGGCAATCCGTCTTGTTGATGATCCTTCGCTCACAGACTCGCTCACTTCATTGGAACCTCGTAGAAGGGTCGGAGACTTGTCTTCTATAGATATTTTCACGGTCGGTGCCAATCTGAATCGTTATCAATCGTTCTACTCTTGGCAATATCTACACGGATGACACGACCAGTTCAGAATTCCCACTCCTTTGTTGTGAATTTGGAGACCTGTCGAACCTCTCTTGCTCAGGGATCTTTTTTCAATAGAACAGCTGAGCTCTGGAACTCCTTACCGAAAGAGGTTTTCCCTGTGGCTTAAAAACTTCAGAAATTCAACGTGAATGTTAATTCGTATCTCCTGTCCCTAGATTCACGCGGTGTTCTTTGAACATTAGAGGGCTTCTCTTTCGTGTGAATCTGCATGTAAAGAAAGTAAGGAAAAATGTTTCGAAGAGTTGTCCATTTCTGTTATATGAACCTTTAACCACTTTCTGGAATTGGTATTCATCTGCAGAAACATTGAGAAATTGAGAATATCCATACCTACTTCTCAGCCTCAGCTCTGTTCTATTAGGAACTATTATTTCACGTTTGATTCGAACTCTTACGATATATATCGTCTTGCCCAACTAACTTCAACAGTATTTTAGTTTTAATGAAAATCAGTGTATACATTTGCGGATACTTCGCCATTTCAAGTGGGCTGTAGTTGAAAGTTTTACGCAATTAAGCAGAGGCAGCAACCAGAATAATTCAAATGAAAAGTTTTCAAATGCAGGAACGGGTCTCATGCTGCCTAAAGTGGATTAACTACGGATGACTTTTTTCGGTGACTTGGAAGTAGAGAGACATACTATTCAGATAATTATCGGGAGTGCTTCACAAGTGCTTCAAAATTACCGATGATTTTCCATGAAAGCATGTTGTCTAAAAACTGCATCAGTTTATTTTCATATTTTGTCGAAAGAGCCCGACTCCGAAGGAGACTCAGCGTTGGTATATACATTTGAGGTATATGCCTTCTAGAGTCATTGCTTCTGGAATTTTTGCAAAATTAATATCTTGGACTGCATTCCTGAGTTCTTCTGCGGCTCCTCGTAGATTTGTTCCGTTTCGCAGAATATCATCGTCGGTTTCCCTTTTCGGTTTATCCATCTTCAAATTATTATGATGGCTATGTCCGTGGTCAAAGTGTGAGCAACTCTCAAGTGAATTGCTCTCATTGTCAAACATGTGAACAAGACTCCCCATCTCCTTTCGTTCTTTCTGCCAACAGTGACGAGAAAAGGGCAGAAGTAGTCTCCATTCCCACATTAACAAAGGGTTTGAAATTTGAACTCACTCTATTTAAGGGAAACGGTTCCATTTTTTGCATACATTTAGCGCCCAAGGGTCAATTTTATCGCTGCTCTTCCATCAATGATCGAGTCTTTTGACGAAGTTCGTAAAATTAGTATACTCCATGGTGATAGTGCTGCAACAAAATCTTCGTGAATTTTCAATAATAATAATAATGGTATTTATTAAGCGAAAGTTCACTTAAAAAACAATTCTTACACCTCAACCTTATATCGATAGTGTGTAAAGAAAAGCATTAATAACAAATGGTTGAGATTATGAATAAGGTCATATAAAGTTAAATCACTATAAGGGTAGAAACGTGGTAGAGAGTGGAAAGACGTGTGATCTCAGAAAAATCAATCGGAGCGCTAGTTTCATGCACTTGCATCTCCAAAATCAATTGATTTCGTTTCTCGAAAGACGGCGAGTTACCCGGAACGGTGCGTGGCGAGCTGAACGACTCCACTATGTTGTTACTATGGGTTTCTTATGCATTGTTTCTTGTGCCTGTTCCAGATGGTTCTAGAACATTCTAGAACAAGAAAAGTACTTCGATCATGTGATACATAAAACCGAAATGAAAGAAGATATAAAAGGAGAACTGAAATGAGAATTGAAAGAAAAACTATAAGAAGACCTGAAAAAAGAACTAAAGAGAGACGTTGAGAACATCGACGAAGATAATAAGAAAGTTGATGCAGTGCGATAGGAGATGAAAACCCTTCTCAAGAACCAAGATCGCCGAAACATCTGATATTTCCGTGAAACCACCGACTTTTGATGGTCAGTAATCTCGGCCTAGGTATTGCCGTCAATTTGAGGCAGCAACAGCAGCCAATGGATTGGGCGGAGGAGAAGAAGTTACGGCACTTATACTAGCTCTGAGAGGGCCAGCTTTGGGAATATTGCAGACGATACCCATCGAACAACAAAATAAGTACCAGGATCTGATTTTTGTATTAGAATTGAATTTGGAAAGCTAATACACTTCTTGGTAATGAATGACTCGAGAACTTTTGTATGAAGTGTATAATTTTTAACATTCTATTGCAAAGCGCTTTCGACTTTCGTCATCTTCAGTGCTCGCTGGTCAGGAGGCAGGAAGTATCGAGAACAGTATACATTGTAAAATTCGATTTATATAAAAGCTCATTTGGCTAATAACCAGCAAAAAGTATGCTGGATTTAGGTCATATGACTATGTCAAATGAAAGACTACTTGTCGCAATCGCTTTGCAATAGCATGTTAAAAATTATACACTTCATATAAAAGTCCTCGATGCATTCTTTTGTATTAGAGTTGCGGTATGACGATCAACATCGAGAACAGCTGTACCGGGCCAAATGAAGACATGCACACAAAAATCCGATGAGAGTCTGCAAGAATTTGAGAGAAGCCTTATCCAGCTTGCTTACCCAGAAGCTTTTGGGAATTTCAAGTTACTGCTAGCGGGGCAGATGTTTATAGACATACTGAGAGAACCAGAGATGCAAAGAACCTTACGACTGACTGACTGAGTTTCAAAAGGAATAGCTGTAACTACTAACGTGCTACTGGTTCTTTCGATAAGGTTCTGGAAGAAATTATATCAATGAAAAGTGGAATAAGCACTCAGAAGAAGAGGGCATGTTATGGATGTGGAAAACGGGGACATCTGATAAAGGACTGTAAGGTGAAAATGCCGCAGAGGATTTGCTATAGATATAGAAACCCGGACATGTTATAGATGTCATCAGATGTGGAATATCGAAACATTTCATAAAATTTTGCAAGGTGAGAATGCCATTAGGACCAACTAGGGTGCCGCCAAGTTCGCAATCACCTGCGAGGGCAAGGTCACGGGCCATCCGGGTTAACAGGTTGGAAAGAATAACTGATCGTCATAACATACCAGGAAAATTGAGTGAATGAATATGCACCATTGACACAGCTTCTGAAAGCGTGAAGCCTATTGCTTTCAACTCAGTGCTTCAAACAGTCACTGGTGAAAACGCACCTATTCAAGGAGAAGCTGAGATTACTCTGATTCTTGGACGACTCACCATCACAGTTACAGTGTACGTCGCGAATATAGAAAATGAATTGATACCAGGAATGGACTTGATCAGTGACTATGGGTTTTCATTCGGCAATGAAAAAAAAATTATGAAGTTTGTAGGAGAATTCATTCTCGCAATTCCAGGACAGAGAACGATGCTTGCGGAAGCGCGATCAGCGAAAACTTCTAGAATTCCTGCATCGACGAAAGTAATTCATGCTACATTGAATATTGATCGTGAATGCAGCGCCCAGCCTAGGGATGAATCCACCAGCAATTCGATTTCCGCACGAGCCCCGGCGAAAAGAAAACAATCCATCTCTGTGAGAGCTGACAGGAGAGGTAAAAGTGACATCTTTGAGTTGAATACAACAGAAAGGGCTGACTTGGTCAAACAGAAAGTCAACATTGGCCAACTCCACTCGATTCGAAAACCATCAAGAAGAGTACCATTCCCTAAGAGACAAGAAATGATAGAGCGCATTGACAGAATGAAGGCTCGATACGATCTGAAGGTAAACACTGACAGATTCGAAGACAGAGATAGAGTGTGACTCTCATCGTAGGAGAGTAATTTCTCCCAAATTAACACCGCTTTGGAAATAACCTCATACGATATAAAAAAGGATGAATGACATGTTGTACATGATTCAACGTAGCCCTAGAACAAAAATGAAGGACATTCACGTAGAAAGACTCAAACATTACAATGGGTATAATGAGACATTTACGATGCAGAAAAACTCTTAATACGCCAAGAGCCAGAGCAAAAAAAGTAGGTTCATAATGCAATCTTCTACAGAATTGATTTTCTTGTTGGAAAATGTTTGGGGGTGTCCCCTGAATATAAATTCAAGTTGGCGGGACAGGGGGGTTGAGCTTCAGCCGCCATCTTGGAAAACACGTTTTATCAAATATCTCGTGAACTGTGCATCGTACGACAAAAACAGTAGGGATCATTTTCGTAGATAATAAAATTCTCTTCAACTTTTATTCGAAACTTTTTTCCGTATAGTGCATAGGTTTTCATTTATAGCGCGCCAAACTGTTGCCAGCATGGTTATTGCTAAATATATAGTGAACGGTTGATGAAACAGTATAAATGGCAGTATTTTGGCACGCCATAAAGAAAAACCTATGCTTTATACAAAAAAAAGTTTCAAATAAAAGTTGCAGAGAATTTTATCATCTACAAAAACGATCCTTACTGTTTTTATCGTACGATGCACGGTTCACGAGATATTCGATAAAACGTGTTTTATGAAGCTCAAACCCCCCCCCCCCCCGTCCCGCCAACTTGAATTTACATTCAGGAGACACCCCCAAACATTTTCCAACAAGCATATCAATTCTGTAGGAGATTGCAGAAAAAAAGTACCTGGTTCTTGGACTATAAGTCGTCTCCACAATTTAACATTTAAAAGATGTCGGTACGGTGATTCAGTACATGTTTCGAACATACATAGGTTCATCATCAGCTGAATTTACATTTAATTCTACAATAAAGGAAGAGTAATATAATATTAGTTGATACTATGAAGTATAAAAATTACTTACATGGAGATGAAAAAATTCAATTGAAAAAAATTCACAAGGTGAAGTTTAAATAGACATTAGAAAAAATATTGTAATGAAATTATGAGTATTTTGTAATTAGGGGAATTTAGGATATCCCTAACACAATAAAGACATTAAAGATTGGGAGGCTTGGAGCCCTTGTGCCCATAATGCAATATTAGAAATAGCCATATGAAAGAAACTTTGTGTTAGGGATGTCCTAAATTCCCCTAATTACAAAATACTCATAATTTCATTACAATTTTTTTTCTAATGTCTATTTAAACTTCACCTTGTGAATTTTTCCCAATTGAATTTTTTCATCTCCATGTAAGTAATTTTTATAATTCATAGTATCAACTAATATTATATTACTCTTCCTTTATTGTAGAATTAAATGTAAATTCAGCTGATGATGAACCTATGTAGGTTCGAAACATGTACTGAATCACCGTACTGACATATTTTAAATATTAAATTGTGGAGACAACTCAGAGTTTTTCTGCATCGTAAATCTACTACACTCCACTTTGAAATACAATGGACTTCTACCACAGGATAATGAGACATTGTTTGATCGGAATGATCAAAATTTGGAGGCGGATAATGTTACGAAATCTCCTAGCACCGGACCTGTCGTCCTAAAATGTTAGATTAATGTGAGGGGTCGAAGAAAAGAACGTTCGCCTGCGGAACAACGGATCGAGTCCCGAATAGCGTGGGAATTATCGATTCCTGTATCGAGACGTTAATAGATAAGTCTGAAATATTCTAGAGAGAGTTATTAGTAAGAGTATTGAGAAAAAGTAGTACTGGATGGTACTGAATGATCATTTCATTATTCACTTCTGATTATTGGATATCGTAACTCTTGAAAAAACATGCATTATGATTTATTTTTATATTTTCATTGATTTTTCTGATATCATTGATATTTCTTAGGTATTCGAACAGACTGTTATGAATCTTGATGGAGTATAACGATTTCCTTTTTAATATTACTTTCAAATTGTATGGTTTATGCAATAGTCGTGGAAAAAGTATAGTATTCTACTCGCTTATAATGGCTATTATACTCTCGTTGAATAATATACTATTAAAGAAATACATTTAGGACTGTATGACGTTTATTATTGTCAAAATTACAATATCCTGTTTATCCAACACCTAGACTACATATCTTTTCTAGAAATGCCATGTGTTCTAGAATCTACCCACGTAAAAAAATATTTCACAATATATCTTCATCACATAACACAAGCGGAAGATTGAAAAATTTCAAAAACACCGAACAAATAACTCATACCATCGAACCAAACAAATTACAGATTGTGAAAGAGTGTCGAAGTGAAAATAAAAGCCTCTAGAAGTAATCGGAGGGTAACTCTTTAAAAGAATGTTCGCATCGGCATGTTATAGCCTCTTTATTCGGGAATACAAAATGCAAATTGGGTCTGGAGTAGTAATCGATGTTAATGCTGCGAAAACCTACAATATATCACCGGTTTCTTTGTTGTAATATCTTTTCGTAACAGCTTGTCTTATTTCGGTGAAGTAATTGCTGCATACCAGATGTTCAAGGGTCTCGAAAAGGAGAATCGTTTGTTTTTGGATTATTGGGCCTCTGTGGATTAGATGGATCTCCATTAGTTTGTGCAGCGGAGATGATAATTCCAAAATGATTTTGCCCTGGGTGAAGCTATAATCTCAAGGAGTAATCTCAACGAAGAATTGATTGCTTCCGAGGAAATTATTACATTCTGTCTAGAATAATGATTTATTCATGCATTCAGGGTCTATCTGAATCTTTTTTATTTCCTTCGCATTCCTATTACTTCAAACTTACCGAAAGAACAAAGAAATCTCTTTCAATAACAGTGAAGTACCTGGATGACCAAGCTTTGCTCGGTATTTTCATTTTGGTAAACTGTGTTTTTTAGAAGTTATATTCAGATACAAATTACATACTGATGAAATATTAATAATAATTTTTGATCTTGCCAACATATTGATAAAAAACTCTGCAATGGTTCATTTAATGAAAAATGTCGTGTGCGATGTTTTTCAAAAATGAAACCTAGCTAGAACGATTTATCGCATACTAAATTTCATGAAAATTGTTGGAGCCGTTTCTGAAATTCAGTTCTACTGAACTAGCTTACATGTTGCCGTTGTATTCAGAGTACATAGTGATCAGCTAATGGAATTATCATTGGCGGACGATGGAGGCAAAATGTGGATGTCAGCACCGTCGATGGGTGCAGACGTTTAATGAGAATCGCTTATTTTCATTACAGCTGAGTTTATGGCTTGTAACAGGATCGAAATCGATTCTCGTAGTTTTTTGGTTTTCAACTTACCACGATCTGAAAAAATGACTATTGATATTGGAATTTATAAATAACCAGTTATTATGCTGTACTGTATCTCTCACTTGCATTATATTTATTCGTTTCCGTTAGTGGATCGAAAAATTTGAGAGTTTGCTATTGACTAGGCTATGTGTGGTGTTTAATATCATTACTTTTCGAAATTTATGACCGCTTGATATATGTTATTTATAGGAAACGAATTAGCTATTTGTCAGGAAAATTGGAGGGCGCGGGAGTATTATATGACACTTATTTTTGGTTGTAGCTTTCTGCAAGTCAGCAAACTGTTCCCATAGAAATTTTGGAATTTACCAAATTAACCACTTTTCAACAGAAAAATGTTAACAGTCGATCCCTTCGAAAAAAAACTCTTCTGATAGCGAATGCAACTTACAGGTCAGCAAATGCTGGAGTGTACAGAGATTGAACTCGACAATACAAATGTATTTTCCAACAAAAATTTTATCCCCCTTTTCCCGTTTTCTCCAAAATGAAAAGATAGGCTTTTTATTTTATTTTTATACTCTCCTCTATAGATTGTATGGAGTACTCACCAAAACGCGAAATGTTTTTCTATTTTTGAAGTCTATCTGACATTCATTTGTGTTGTTTACTGACGTCTAGCGATACGGTTTCAAGTGTGTTGTTATGGTGACTTGATACAATGCAATTACCGCTGTAAGTTTTCGATAACTGCATTGCTCTTATGGGACATTTTATATATGAGGGAAATATTCAATTGAACTAGTTAAGTGGAAAGAATTATAGAATTCGCCCAAATTTCATAGGAAATGTATACTTAGCAGACCGGACGGCTGGCTATACTTTTGAACGCTGACTGATCAGCCTTTCATTTGATTTCGTTTTTTAAAAATATGACATTAGATTTTGCTCATTTTGTTGACTGCTCAAATCAAAAACTATGGTTTGCCAATTAAACTTCAAAAACTTCATGTGAAATTGAAATATTTGTGGAAAAAATCGATAGAAGCAGGTGGAAGGTGTAAATGTGAGTAACTTGCGTGCATCACAGGTTTTATAGAGCAAAAAAAGATGAAATAATCCCGTCTTCCCAAATATGAAAGGCGATAACTTCTGAAACAACGGAAAGCACTGCGCTTTGCCTTCTCATTTGTATTCTACAAATAGGAAAGCGAGTTTTTGTGAAAATATTTTCAAAACATTAATATATATGATAACATTACTTATATTATGTATACATTCATTGATTTAGATGTGCTCTCCTTAGGTATTGCACATAAATGAAAAGTTTTATCTGCGCCGTTAGTCTACCTACCCTCAATACAAAAGGGGATGATATCGTACGTGTTACAAAATCATAAGATTCAAAACAAAACTGTTACCACCACTGAATGAAAAACGAATGAATTACGAAATTACTCAAAACCAGGATGAACAATAGAACTCAAATTCAGCTTGAAGTAGGAAAAAAATTGAGATCGAATCATATGACGTTCGTGATGTCTGACAATTGGCGTCATCTAGCGGCAAAATTGAGAAAACGAAATGATCTGTTGAAGTGTCGCCATAACATTTTGAACAATCTCGCAGCAACAATTGCAACACCAGGGTTTTTCGACATCTTAGCGTAAATATTTTAACGGGAAAGATGTTAAATGAGTAAAAACGACAAACAAATGAAATAATTGTGTACAGTGTTAATGTGTTTAAGAAACAATTCAAGCTCATTTAATGCCATTTATTCAGTTTGGAATTATGGGGATTTTTACGTTTGCGAGTATCCTGCTCTCTTCAATCGATTATTGGTGTTTGGCCGAACAAGTACAATCTGAGAGGAATTTCAAGAATGTATCAGCTTGTTAATCATGGATCTTTTTTTCTGTCAACGAATTACCAACAATTAACGGAATTTTATTGAGTACTTCAATCGGTCAATTGTGCAAAAAATGTGGTGTAAAGCGCAAATAAACTCGAAACAATAAAATAACCTGAAAAAAAAACAAAATAGGATCAACCCATCCCAATTGATAGGGAAAGGAAGACCGAAAAAACGAAAAATAAGAATGCAACTGTAAAAAACTATAAAGGATGGGGACCAATAAATGAAGAAAGAAACGTTAGGTAGGTAATCAGTTCACTATATTGGTAACACAATTTGCAGAATAATGGGTAAGATAGGGATCTCAAACCTGTTGAGAATATTTCTCCAAATAATTCTTCTTCGAACAATGTTAAACATACGCTCCCTGGAGACGAAAATTCGAAACTTCATAACTTATGAGGACCAAACTTGCATCTACCATCATTTTGTCAATGAAATTGTCGAGATAGCAGGTAGAAAAACTGCTACAGTTTCAATATTACTGATCGTACGAAATGAATAAAAGACCTATTTCAGCGTAGTTTTGTGAAACAGGTTGGCGGTACACAGGTCGAACTCGACCAGACAAAATTTTAAAAAAGTCAGCTTGCCCACAACCGTTATACTTTCGAGAATGAAAGTAGAAGCTTTCGATATAGCATTAACGTTCCAGGTATAAATGTGCATTTTTACGAAAAAAAAAATCCAAAAATTTTTTTCGAAGTAAATGTTTGAAGGAATACTTATGAATAATTGACAATTCATTCACAGGATACCTAAAACGAATATAATCGAAATGTTGTAGTCGAAGAAAACAGAGTTCAGAATCAGTCTTTTTTGTTATTATTTTGATTTGGTAAAAAACTGCTATAAATTTATTCAAATGATATCAAACTTGCCACTGGAGTCATCTCATCTATAATTGTGTACTAGTTTCTCAAGTCGCATTGGAGTTCTTGTGATATTTATAGTCCTTCTATGCATTTTTCTTTTGTATAGGTGCATTATACTTTCATATCATATCTCTTCCGAATGAATTGAATGAATATTTGACAAGACTATTATTACTGACCGACATATTTTCACTACTCATCTCAGCACCCAGAGTTAGTATTTATCTTGTTCAATCTAGTAACGGCTGTATTTCAGAAAAAAATATTTGCTCCTTTTTTTCTGATTTGAGTATATTACAGTCTTATATGAACCTAACTTGCACATGCACGTCATTATTTCATTGCCAGGATGGATAAGACAAGCACAAAGTTTGTTTTTATGTGGGGGTACCTTCTTAAAACTAAAATTTCCACTGGTGTTCTTTTACAATCAATACTCTCGTAGTTATTTCGGAGCAACGTTTCCATTTTTCAGTATTGGTCGTTTTCTCCTCAAAGAATCATTTCCAAAAGATGAAAAACTTTTGATTCATTCTTTGCCTTTCAAACATTATAAAAATCGAAGTATTCACACAAGATTTCAAATTGAATATATTAAACAAGCAATACAGTTGGTCCTTATCCTTTTTTGTTTCAGATTTGACTGAAAAACAGCAGCAGCAACAAACGGCTTTGTGGGAGCTCATAAAAACAGAAGTTGCCTATATAAAAACTTTGAAAGTAGTAACAGACGTGAGTAATTTTTGTCTCAATCCTTCTATATGGTACATTGAAATTAAAGAACTATGTCCATGGTTTTCGACTGAATACGATTCCAAATTGAGTAATGAAAATATCTTGCTCTCATAATCATTTGATTAGATCATGTATGTTCTAGTTTTCAAATATACAAGAAAATCAATCCAAAATTAGTGAATATGGGAAAGTCTTCCACTTTTTCATCGATATCACTTTTTTCCTCGGTAAAGGAAGTATATTCGAATCTAAGATTCAGTAAATGTACACCAGCACGCAAGCTTGATTCCTGACAGTGCCGCAATGAGGACAAAAAAATTATTGAAACGCAGTTTAGGGTTGAATATACAGGTTTTCTCTGAGTAGAGTCAATTTTATCACTCAAAACTCATGGCATAGCCTAATAGCTTATTGTTTCATATAGCAGCATCGTTCTAAACGTGATTCCTAATTCCCTAAAATTATGTACGAGCTTGTTTTCCATTATTTCATCGAACGTACAATCTGCCGATGGATGCAATTATAACAGATACGATAAGTGAGTTTATCCTCCTTTACGTAGCCCGTGGATTCCTCTAGAGTCTAGATACTCATTCCACTTCTTCGTCAACGCTACATGCCGTGCGTCGGTCAAGGATTGTCGAATGAACTATATTTAACTAAAGGTATTGAGTCTTCTGTGATATGCAACTGAACAGTGAATACGGTAAACTCTGTCAATGCTTCAACTACCGTTTCCAGCTCTTCCTCGCGTGCCTCAAAGACCTCCAATCGCACAGCCTCCTCAAGGAGATCGACACTGACAAGCTCTTCTCGAACGTCACCGAAATCCTGGACGCCAACGTGGTCTTCTGGCGCAACACGCTCTTTCCTCTCGTGCGAGACATGCGCAAGTACAAGAGAACGTCCTGCCTGGAGAACATGCTCGAAGGATTCCACAGCATACAGGACATCTTCCAGCCGTATTACAAGTATTGCGCGGAGCAGAGCAGATGTCAGCACTACTGCCGCGAGAATTTGGATAGCGAGGTGTTCACCGCCTACTTGACTTGGTGCGAGAGCCAGAAGGAATGTAACAGGTAAGAGGGTTTTGTTGGTGGATGTCAGTGAACATTTTTGCTAGCTGAAAATCATTTCGGCTTTTTCTTTTATTGAAAGATATCCATCACTACGTGTAAACCATGTATCATACCGTAAAGAACGCATCTTCTTGCAAGCCATAATATACTGACTCCTATGTGCGAAATTATGTTGTTGGAATGAAAGAGCTAATAACTCTTCTAGACAAGCATAATCGAAATCATTCACTGAATACGGTTCAGTAATATGGGTACCCGAAATGTTGGTGCGGATGTACGGTTACACATAAGAAATTGGGTGAAATCAAATTAGGATATACAAATCAGTATTAACGATTCAGAAAGTCAGAAATGCCAATCATCTGTTTCGACCCGTCTAAGAGCCTCACATCAGCAAAACAGTGGTTGTTAGAAAAAGACACAAACTGATGAAGATCTCATCGACCGGCACATCGTAGAGCTAAGCTGTTGTATATCGACAGGCGACAGATTCTCAAGTTCTTCCCAGTGACATCAATTAGACACGTGGCAGTTCGAAACAGTTGTCTGGTATTGGATCAGTTAACTATCTAAATCCAATTTCTGTCAGGACTGCGGCCTCCTCTGCAGTTCTCTTTGCAATGTGTCGATCGTGACAGCTTGACTATACAATGTGGGTGAGGAAACACTGGTCTTCAAGTCATTTATGATCAATGTGTTTTTGTTGGATTATTGTTTTCGAATTAATGGTAATTCGGCCTTTTTCCCATAGGCTACGACTGATGGACATCCTTGTCCAGCCCATGCAGCGACTGACGAAATATGGCCTTCTACTCAAAGCTATTCTTAAAAATACCGACGAAGATGTTGAGAGGGAGAATTTGCAAGCTATGGTAAGCATATCATTTCAATTCGATGTGAATATACATGACAGGTAATTGCATTCATTTTATGTGAAGGTCAACGTTGTTGGCGTTTGGTAAGTCAGGTGCTTCTCTCGCAGAATCAACTACTGTGTAACACATTGCCCTACTCCTGATACACAATCTTCTTTTACAGATAAAAGTGGTTGACGAATTCGTCAACAATGTGAATAGCAGCCTCAAACATCGACAAGATAAGGAAAGATTGAAGGGAATCATTGCCAGAATTGAAAGTTACGACATTGTTGTGAGTACCTAGAGATATTTTCGTAAATAATTTTGTGTTTAACATTATTGATATACAACCATACCAGGCAATGAAAGCGATAGGGATTTATGGAATCCATTGTGCAAACAATAAATCAAAGTATTCTCCATCGTCTCTTCGGAGTTTACAGATATTTATTTTTGGAATCTTTCTCCAATATGGAAAGGCATCATTGCAGTATCTGCTGGTGATTTCATTACAATTAATTTTTGTATTCAATGGTACAAACAAGCGTCAGTCGCTAGAGATTTGGTGGAGCTGGTAATGGACAAATTTGGAGGTTGTCGCAAAAATGAGACCAGAAAGTAATGTTATTAGACTCGAAACCGTTTGAGGTGTATGTATAGATTCAATGATAGTCAGCTGTGCCTGGAATGGTTTTCTTCTTCAGCTCAACCCCATAAACCGTAAATATCATGAGAGACTACAAAATTATTTGACGAATGGCGTACCGTACGAGTCTTCTGCAAATATCCATGCTTGCCACACAAGGCATCACTTTTTTATCATTATCATTCAAATATTATCACTGTATTATTTGTATCATCGATATGACGTTTGTGATGTGAATGTATGTATGCATAATGTTCACTTTTTGAATTTGAATTTGCTAGTCTATCGAACTTTATGGCGAATGAAGATTATCATTATAATTTCAATCCAAACGTCCTAACCACACTCTAAAAACGAGCTCTTGGTATTTCTTTCTCTGGAAACTGCCCATTGTTATTGCTATCATCATTTCAATTATTTGGAGAAGGTGCTGTTTGGATTTTATGTTATGCTTGAACTTTCCCTATCATTTTTTATTTGGATTCCATAAGGGTATCTGATGAATTATTTTACGAATTTCTTCTCGAATCAAAAAATATAAATTTCAAATTCTATGAAAAAAGTAAAATAAAAAAAATTACAAACACTCTCTGTTGATAAGTACGTGAATACCATTCAAAGGGGTTTGATTCATTCACAAAAAGGGGGAATCCATCTGTAACAGCTACTCCTCTACCTATATGACACCACGGGCACTGGGTTACATTGAAACCACTTTTTCTTGTTCAATTTGTATACCGAACATATGCAAATTGAATCAAATAGAAAACAAACATAGGAATATCTACACGAGGCAAGAAAGAGAGTTATCTGTAGATTTTACTTCTTTCATAGAATTTGTATTCCTATTTTTTCATTCGAGCATTTGTAAATCATTAGCACAAAGGCCTCCAGTATTTCCTGCCGTAATAGAGACATCAGCGTTATCTCGGTCCTACTAAAAACAAAAACTCTCTGGCATGAAACTTGATAACATGACAAAGTCAATACATGTAGGCAACGTATTTATTAAAGAATGTCGCAACGTGCCGATTACATGTTTACAAAATAATAAAATAACGAATAAAGCAGCACAAAAATATTTAACCAAATGATTTGTAGTGAAGGCGATTACATTTCATTCGAGTTTTCACGTCAGTGCTCTTGCGTCTCTTTCTATAGGAAGGATCGATACAAACTCTTTCATTTTTCATGTGAGCACGAACATTTTTTTTTAATTTTGTGCCTACTGATGAATCATCTTGAGAAGGTAATTGTTTGTGTGACATCAAAATATGCATGGTGGAATGAAAAATCCAAAGATCAGAACCTTCACTCAAATATTCAAAGTATTTTCGTAAATATTTTTGTATTCAACATGATTGACATATCAGACAATGAAACAGTCAGGGAATTCTTCAAATCCTTGTGGAAACAACAAATCGAAATAATCTTCAACGTTACTTTGGAGTTTACAGATAATTTTTTTTGGAATCGTTCTACAATATAGCCTGGAAGGAATCATTGCAGTATCTGCTGGTAATTTTATCAAAGGTCCTTCAAATTCAATCGATAAATTTTCATTTTCCCTCGAAAACTTTTTTATTTGGCAAAAGTATGAAAACAAACCGATTGATAAAATCACGAGTCCGTAGGACGAGTGATTTTATCTAATCCGGTTTGTTTGAATGCTTTTGCCTCAAAATAAAAAAGTTTGAGTGTTTCGAAAATGAAAATTCATCTTATTAAATTTGAAGAACGAGTTGTATTTGGAGAGATTATTTTTTGAACAAATAGAAGGAAGAACAATTTAATTGATCAGTATTTCATTTACATTAGAAGGAAAGGAGAATAGGTGAAAATTTTACGATGTATGCCCTCTATGATCCAGAAGAGATGTAATACGTACGGAGTGCATATGATAATGCTTACCGACGATACCAAGAGATGGCGTCACACCTCTCATTGTACAAGGTTGATAATTGAAATTTTCTTATGAAATGAAAATCGCGCCAGAAGGAACATAAAATCATTCGTTATGTCGTTGTATCTTAATCTTAATAAACAGTTTCTTCTCATACCACAAAAATTGAATTGAATTTAATAGAAACTAATTGTACGCCATCTTCATTTGAGTTCAGGAAGCCTTGAATATTTGAATCGGTCATTCGCTATATCTGTCATAAAGTTGGGGTTATGAGCTATTTACATGTTTGAGTGTTCATTGAAATGTGTTGTTTATGTTATTATTATGCTGACAAAGTGAAAAGTGAATGACTATTAATAATAAGGTAACTCTTCATTCATGATAATTTATATAAATATGAGCCAGTTCAATAGAATCGACGCGGTAAACCTTATAGTTTTGACAGTTCAAAGGTAAACAACGTTTTATCGAAAGGACCAGGCAGTTTTATCAGTATAATACCGAATGATTGGCCAGAATAAACATGGAATAACCCGCTACTATTGGTTGAAATGCCAAAAACGTCACATTTTGACAAGTGAAAAAAATAATCGAAATTAATTTTTGTATTCAATGGTACAAATAAGCGTCCCTAGATATTTGGTGGAGCTGCTCAGATGACACAAATATTCAAAAGTTACTATTCACTACACTTTCTGAGCAATCAATAAATATTTACTTCATTTCGATTTCAAGTTTTTCTCTGGTGCCAATGCATTCTGGGTATTTCAAATATTTTATAGACTTTATTCTATTTGGATAGGTAGAATACCAGCAGAGATTTTCTGAAATATTCGAGAAATTCTGCAGGCAAATGGCTGAAATCATCAAAAAGTTTTACATATAAACTTTCTTCTCATGCTCCTCCTCTTACGTATTAATCATCGACCCAATTTTTCCTTCTTTTCATAATTAGATATTTCAAAATACGGTTCTCGCAGAGCATCAAATAAGTGACCTCGATTCTGCCAAATGCAACACTATAATACTAGTATAACCACTTAACAAATCAGTCGTCTGACTACTTTCCGACAACTTTGGGGGCCTCCGCGAGGCACGAGGGCCTAACGGGAAATTTCCCGGTATTTCGGCGAATCCGGCACTGCCCTTCACTCCAAACAGAAGCTGTTGTTCACATTCGGTGCTGTATATTTCAACATAATATCGTTTCAGGAATCGAAAGACGACGATATCGAGAAGATACTGAAGAAGGAGAAATCGCTGACCCAACTGGATTTAACGAGACCGATGTTGAACTGTCCCGTCGAACGGAAACGTCATCTGTTACTCGAAGGCGACTTAAAATTGAAAGATAGCGGGGCATCTAAGGTAAGAAATCGTTGGTGTACGGACTCCTCTCAGATTTATCTTTTTGTTATTTTTCCTGTCGCCCAGAAATTTTTGGACTATGGCATTTAACGCTTCGGAGGTTCATTTGGAAATCATTTAAAATATTCCGCTTGTTATTTTATTCCATGTACATAATAATTAATATAAATTTTATGTTTGTTCACTAAGAAACTTACAAGTTTATAAAAGATGTTAGAAACGAATCAATCATGAATCAAGAACCTTGAATAAAAAAAAAGAATGAATACAAAAGATAATAAAATAAGAAATCAGACACAGAAATTGAAAATTGACATTTGCCTATCGCAATGAAATGTTCCTTCAAGCAAGCTTTGAATTTGAATTTTTGAATTTTTTCAATTGTATAAGGTTAAAGAATAACGTTACTTCTGTGTAATGAATTGATTGTTGTCCTATGATTTCTTTTTCCTTGTTGATAAATTATTTGAATATCTGTTTGAATCGTCGTGTCGTGTTCATTATATTATCGGGTAATGATTGATAAACCTTTGAAACATACTCATAAATTACAGCTTGGATTTTTTCTGTGAAAAATCCTGCATTGGCCTTTGTCGGATATACTCAATGTCCTTCGTGGTATTCAGCAGAGTAGTAATTGTTTTCTGATAGATGTTAGTCTATCAACTCACTGTTTAGGTAGTTGAGACAAACTTGGATGTATCGTTCAAATTTCAATTTTGTCGATGGTTCATCAGTCTTCATGTGCGATCACCCACTAAGCCATCGAGTTTGTAGATCGTCACAAATAAGCGAATATAACAAACCTACATGGAACGTTCGCACTCTAGATGGCGGTTTCAGAACTACTAGAAATATTCTACCTGCCATTAAAAAAAATCATACGTGAAATCACACAAAAGTTCCGCTCTGAGTATTCAAAAAAATGTCATATTTGAATTAAAAATGTCGTTTTGAAGGATATACCTACTCATTAATATCCTGAGGGACAAAAAAAAATCAAATTTCACCAATAGAAAGGTTAATATTGACCTATAACGGACAGAGTAATATAAATATTTCCATCACACGGCTACATTTTCAACGTCCAATCTAATTTTATTTTCGACGTTCTTTTTGAATTTCAGTAAGCCTTTACAGAGATATTTCGAAGATTTATCACTTTCAGCATTTTTCTCACGTCAGTTCGCGCTGACTTCATTTTCCCTCCTAAGATAAAATTCATTGTGCGCCACTGGATGTTCGAGAGTCGTGAACGCTTTCTCGATTACGGAAACGAAACCATACCAAGGTGTATTTTATTTTTATTGGAGTGCTTCTTATGTGTTATTCGGATGAATGTATGTTGCTGTTGCCTTTAAGAATAATAATTTATGGGGTGGAATAGAACGAAGAGGAAGTATCATTATATAAAAACTCCGAATTATGTATAATAATACATGGGAGAGAATTCCTGGAGTTCGAATAATTGAACAAGCTGCTCGAAGGTTTATATTCCTGAATGATTTGATCAAAATTCTGAGAATGAAGTGTTTGAATTTATTTTGCTGTTGCTTTCAAGAAGACTAATATATGGGGTGGAATATGACGAAGAGGAAGTTATATTATATAAAAACGCCAAATTATATATACTACTACATGTGAGAGGAGAGTTCCTGGAGTTCGAATAACTGACAAGCTGCTCGAAGATATGTTTACATGTCTGAATGATTCGATCAAAATTCCCAGAGTGAAGTGTTTCTCACTAGTTTATTCATATCTTGACAATATCTATATCGATATAAATATCAGATATTTTGAAAAATATACCTTTCAAAAATTATCTGCCGACAAACTAATAAGGATGTTTCTATTATAATAGTAATAATTCAAATTTCCAATTCCCAAGTTCACAATCTGTTGTGGGTATTTGCATAATATTTTGAGATATTCTTTAATATCATTAAGATTGTCCCTGTAGAATGTTGCAACTTGGAGTGGATACGATGCCTGTTTTAGTTCTTCATTTCTTATGATATTCAGAATAATAGTCAGATAGAAGTATTTTATGAAATTAACGTTTGTTGGAGAAGTTTTGGGAATTGAAAATGGAGACATCATGAGAGGTGTTTCTATAAAATTCAAATTCATTGGAAATCTTTAAAGAAATCGAATGAACTTTGTGTTAGCGTATTAACCATTTATTTTTAGTTCATTCCTGTATTAGACTGGGTGACACTGACAATTGTTTGGACCAATTTCTCAGCCTGCCTTTGAAAAAAAAATTATTTGAATCTAAAACAAATCGTAATCGGCAGTGAATTCACACGCTGCATGTAGGCCAGTAGACTAATACATGAGTTCTATTCAATAGCCGTGCCAAATCGCTAATTTTTTTGTAGGTAGTTTGGACCTCAAGGAATATAGTGTGAAATTTGTGGAATCGAGAAATGACGATTTCT
The DNA here is from genome assembly GCA_032362365.1 of Zygogramma bicolorata. Taxonomy (NCBI): domain Eukaryota; kingdom Metazoa; phylum Arthropoda; class Insecta; order Coleoptera; family Chrysomelidae; genus Zygogramma; species Zygogramma bicolorata. The sequence continues at coordinate 225,373 of JAVJAQ010002783.1, read as the reverse complement.
GTCAAAAAAAAATTATTGAAAAAAACAAAAGACATATTTTGATGTTATTATCTTTGGAATAAACTTTATCGAAAAATGTTTCGTACAAAAAATGTGCGCCGTGATGAGATATACAAAATAAGTCCTATACAAAAATCACGTAGAATTATTAGTTTGGCGGTAAATCACTGTTAAACAAAAATTTTTCAAAAAAATTTTTATTGTATTCACGAGGTTTATTTATGAAGTACTGTCCTCAAACTCATCCACCATCTGGAAGAAACTCTCCTGGAGAGACACCGGTAAGGTTTATCCAGCCATGTTATATAGTTTAGCAACAATGACCGATTTTCGTAAATCTGGAGTGTCGCTATAGCATTTGTTCCACAAGGCCGAGAAGGTGCAAAAAAATCATGGTGATTCTTTTCAGCATGTACATTTAGGATTTGAGTGAAAAAAATATTTTTAATTTTTTTTCAACATGTTTCTCGAATATGTAAGATTTTAGCTTATAAACAAATAGAAGGTACGCCTTATATATTCAAGTTATTTGAAATGCTCCTTAAGATTCCCGTAGGTCTTAGCGAGACGCGTAATTCAAAAAAAAAAAAGTTCCAATATCTTTATTCTAGGCCGAGATACAATACCTTTTACGTTTGTTTCATTTGTTATTTTTTAAATAAACATTTTCGCGAAATTCAAGTTTTCAGGCATTCGTAATAGTGTTAGGCATAATATTTGATATTATAGAAACCGTTTCGAGCATTGATCTCATGGCAGATCATGATTGCATTCGGTCACTCGCACGCGAAATATATATATAGACCGTTGGCCCATGACACAAACATTGTCGATAATCTATGTTCGTATGCCCTTTTGGGGATATACTCAGGAGGCTTGGGAAACCGGGAAAAAGTGCCTCCGAGCGTCTGTGACCAGTCCTTGCACCTGCTGACCTCCAATTCCGGTTGAAAAAAAAGGGTTAAGTATTCGAGGAACGAGGAAGCTCGGCCATGTGGATACAGTATCGTATCTTGCAAAAATAACCGGGCGCTAGCCGGTTTGCATACGTCTAGGTCGCTGCCGGAAGGAGGCATACGAACCGGAAGTGGCAATTTCCCACTGGTGATGGACGATGATCGAGGAAAGTATGCCCTTTCGTGGAACGACTCCTTTCGACCCATTAAACACTATCCGACATTTGCATACGATTTCGGAAAGGGCATCTCGATTTATGCCAGCATCAACTGACCGGACTAACCTAGAAATAGTCGATAATTTATGTTCGTATGCCAATCTCGGTGCCGATAGACTACGACATTTTGAGTAACAAAAGCTGGTTTGCATACGCCCAGGTCACTACCGGAAGGAGGCATACGAACCGGAAGTGGCAATTTCCCACTGGTGATGGACGATGATCGAGGAAAGTATGCCCTTTCGTGGAACGACTCCTTTCGACCCATTAAACACTATCCGACATTTGCATACAATTTCGGAAAGGGCATCTCGATTTATGCCAGCATCAACTAACCGGACTAACCTAGAAATAGTCGATAATTTATGTTCGTATGCCAATCTCGGTGCCGATAGACTACGACATTTTAAGTAACAAAAGCTGGTTTGCATACGCTCAGGTCACTACCGGAAGGGGTCGTACTTGAATAAACTTTTTATCAGCGTCTCGGAGTTTTTCTTCGGCGTATATGTTGCCAAGAACACGGCCAATCTGGCTTGGTTTACATCAGTCTCTTTCTTCACCCCATACATGAGGCAAACAAACTTTTGGATAGTTTGGAAGGTATTCCTGTACTCCTGCTGAGATCTATCAAAAATAAACATATTAAAGGTTATACCCTGGGGGAGATGGTTTATCCCGGGCACAAAATGGCACACAATGGGCCAAAATGGACGAAAAGCGGACAAAAATCTTGCTACAAGCTGTTTTAAGAGCAATTTATACAGGAGTGGGCTCATGGAAAGCTTGTTGAATTTGTGATAAGAAAATCGCCCCAAGGAGGGCGCAAGTCATATCCATATATATATGGAGTTTCCGCGAAATCCGGAAAAAATTCTTGCCCGTTTTGAAAATTAACGAGAACATGATATAAATTATGAGAAGTTCTGAGTGCCTACAAACGTGTTTTAGAGTCGCTTGGACCAATTAGAGAAAATGTACATGGGGGAATACTCGTTAGAAAAAAATTCCAAAAATCTTGATAATCACTCCAGAGTCCAGTTTCGAAGCTAATATCGGGTCATATATATGGGGGGTGTCATGAAATTTCGTTTTTCATTCTCGATTTATAACATCTGGAGTAATATCAATTCAATTTTCGACAATATATGCTTCTGTCAAGATTCCTGTTCATTCCTGTTCCCTTCTGTCAAAAACGGAATACTCGTCCATGAAAAATAACTATGGCGCATTCATATATGGGGCATTCTCGCGAACAGGTGAAAGAGAATATGAGAAAATCTTGAATCTTATCTCCAAGCAAGTACAAAGTATACATATGACAATTTCCACAACAATAGCAAAAAATTCCGTTTTGAAGATGATATAGGGGGGTTTCCAGGAAATTTTCTGGAAATAAAAAAACAAAAAAAAAGAAATATATTGACGACATTTTGTGCAAGGTGAAATAATTGGTATATTTGGATTCAGCGGGACAAAAAACATAAAATAAACATTATCTGCAGAGGGGCCCTTCTATTGAAAGTTTGGGAATTAATTAAGTAATGTTGGCACCGCGCAAATTGTATGCAAACCATTATTTGATGAATACTTTCACTTCTACTAACCGTGGTCAAAATTTCAACATTTCCTCAATTATCGACTATTTCTAGGTTAGTCCGGTTAGTTGATGCTGGCATAAATCGAGATGCCCTTTCCGAAATTGTATGCAAATGTCGGATAGTGTTTAATGGGTCGAAAGGAGTCGTTCCACGAAAGGGCATATTTTCCTCGAACATCGTCCATCACCAGTGGGAAATTGCCACTTCCGGTTCGTATGCCTCCTTCCGGCAGCGACCTAGACGTATGCAAACCGGCTAGCGCCCGGTTATTTTTGCAAGATACGATATTGTATCCACATGGCCGAGTTTCCTCGTTCATCGAATACTTAACCCTTTTTTTCAACCGGAAGTGGAGGTCAGCAGGTGCAAGGACTGGTCACAGACGCTTGGAGGCACTTTTTCCCGGTTTCCCAAGCCTCCTGAGTATATCCCCAAAAGGGCATACGAACATAGATTATCGACAATGTTTGTGTCATGGGCCAACGGTCTAATACTGACGGCGGCCTCGGTCCAGCCCGGTGACGCGTGCTGGCCTGCTAGCCTCGCTCCAAGGCTCCTCTCGCGCGGCTTACTTGAAAATTTCCATATCTCCCTTATAAATTGTCGTAAACAAATGAATTTTTTTTTGATTCAACGTATTTTTTTCTCGTGAATTCAAAAATGTTCGTGAAAATCATTTTTTTTCAATACGTACCCCAAAAAATTGTTTTCAAACTCAATGTTGATGTTGGGTGGCCTATAAATAATCTTATATTTGAAAGGTGAGGAGAAAAAAAGTAAATTTGAATTCGTCCGTGATTTTTTTACTACAATTATCATCTACATACATTCTTAAAAGTACCTTATGAAATACTTTTTTTTTCTCTCCGGTTCATAGCTAGCGTTATCATCGTTATTTCCTACAATATTTTCATCGTCACTCAATGCAAACGTTACATTCTCCATATCATCGCTTAGAACTATTTCAGGTTCGATGACATTCGAACAATTTTGTCCGCAACATTTTTTGCACAATATTGTGCATTTCTCCCCTTCTTTTCGACACGCACAATTAGTTTGACATTTACTTGTATCGCAATCGCAAGAAATGATTTCCAATAAATTGGCCGGAATTGGGTATTTTTTACAAGTGATCGGCACCAACATACTATACTGTTGCTTCTTTTCCACCCCCATTGCATTGAATCCTTTGAACAACCGCCTTGCCATTGGCACACTCGTAAATAAGTGCGAAGCGAATGTTCATCACATGCCTCAGCGGTTGGGGGAAGACAGCTTAAATTGAACGTACTTTTAAGGGTTGACTTCGTAAAACATAAGTACCGAAATTCATCAAAAGAGAAGTTATCATTTTTTCGTGCGCCATATAGCGTCATAACGATGTTCTGTCCGGCTGCCTGTATCGAACTTCTCCTGATATACGACACCTCATCCACGCTTTTACAGGCTGTGACACAACGTCTTCGCTGTACAAGCAGGGAAAAACCAAACTGATTAAACTTTTGAGGAGTGACCGTAATTATCTCAAGAGAGAAGCTAGTATTTTCAATGATCCAAATGCGTTGAAAAGTTCGTATGTAGATGATAATTGTAGTAAAAAAATCACGGACGAATTCAAATTTACTTTTTTTCTCCTCACCTTTCAAATATAAGATTATTTATAGGCCACCCAACATCAACATTGAATTTGAAAACAATTTTTTGGGGTACGTATTGAAAAAAAATGATTTTCACGAACATTTTTGAATTCACGAGAAAAAAATACGTTGAATCAAAAAAAATTCTTTTGTTTACGACAATTTATAAGGGAGATATGGAAATTCTCAAGTAAGCCACGCGAGAGGAGCCTTGGAGCGAGGCTAGCAGGCCAGCACGCGTCACCCGGCTGGACCGAGGCCGCCGTCAGTATATTTCGCGTGCGAGTGACCGAATGCAATCATATCTGCCATGAGATCAATGCTCGAAACGGTTTCTATAATATCAAATATTATGCCTAACACTATTACGAATGCCTGAAAACTTGAATTTCGCGAAAATGTTTATTTAAAAAATAACAAATGAAACAAACGTAAAAGGTATTGTATCTCGGCCTAGAATAAAGATATTGGAACTTTTTTTTTTTGAATTACGCGTCTCGCTAAGACCTACGGGAATCTTAAGGAACATTTCAAATAACTTGAATATATAAGGCGTACCTTCTATTTGTTTATAAGTTAAAATCTTACATATTCGAGAAACATGTTGAAAAAAAATTTAAAATATTTTTTTCACTCAAATCCTAAATGTACATGCTGAAAAGAATCACCATGATTTTTTTGCACCTTCTCGGCCTTGTGTTGCTATAGCGACACTCCAGATTTACGAAAATCGGTCATTGTTGCTAAACTATATAACATGGCTGGATAAACCTTACCGGTATCTCTCCAGGAGAGTTTCTTCCAGATGGTGGATGAGTTTGAGGACAGTACTTCATAAATAAACCTCGTGAATACAATAACAATTTTTTTGAAAAATTTTTGTTTAACAGTGATTTACCGCCAAACTAATAATTCTACGTGATTTTTGTATAGGACTTATTTTGTATATCTCATCACGGCGCACATTTTTTGTACGAAACATTTTTCGATAAAGTTTATTCCAAAGATAATAACATCAAAATATGTCTTTTGTTTTTTTCAATAATTTTTTTTTTGACAGAAATCGTCATTTCTCGATTCCACAAATTTCACACTATATTCCTTGAGGTCCAAACTACCCACAAAAAAATTAGCGATTTGGCACGGCTGTTGAATAGAAGTCGTCCAAATTCATGTACATTCCGTCTGGACTAATGGTATTAAATTGAAATCTCCGGTTGTTTAAAAAATTCATGAACGCATTTTCGAAAATACATGATGGTATACCTTTCCAAATGGTACTAATTGACTCACGAATTGCAAAAAAATGAAATTAAAATAATTATTTCACAGTATGTCTATCACAACTTAAAAGAGTTTCATAGTGAATCATATTGCCAAGAACAATTTGTTTTAGCAATAGGAAATTTTTTCCCCTTTCAAATACATGTTTCATTGTCTATACATGTTTGGATCGTAGCATTTTTTGTTGAGATTCCACTAGTCTCATCATTTAAATTCTCAGATTTTCCTAAAACTGAAAGAATAATAATGAAATATCCCTTGCCTTACATGCCCCAATCATTTGCGATCTCCCATCCATATACTTTTCTTCAACCGCCACCTTAGCAATAAATCATGTCTCTGTTTTTCATTTCATTAAATAATTCCGAATGTTTTCGTTTGTTCCAGATGGAGGTCCACTGTTTCCTTTTGACGGACATGCTCCTCGTTTGCAAGCCGTCCACGAAGAAGGGTGGCGCCACCATGCGAGTGATTCGGCAGCCGTATCTCGTCGATCGCCTGGTGGTGTCAGAGTTGCATAGAGAAACGCCGAGCCTGGCCGTCATCTACAAGAACGAGTTTGATATGGCTGTGGCGGCCTTCATATTACAGAGCAACGACGCGAAGAAGATCAAGGTTCGTGACAATGAGATATATTGTTATTTCTTACCACCGTCTTCATCAACACTTCAATTCACCCCTTCGTGCCGAATATAAATCAACCTTTTTGTGAATGGGTCATGTTGAATAAATTTCAAATAAATGATTGTGCCAAAATTTTCTGAGATAATATCATTCGTATTATTGAAGAATGGGGAAGATGGAAGTACTACCGCGTAAATTAGGGTTGGTGTATCCGATAAACATACCTTACCTAGAATTAGTATCTTGACAACATACAAACATTTACTCATCACACAGCGGTGAGCCAGCCAGAAAAATGGATGTAGTTCGTTGGGCGCGAATTAGTGATGAGAACCGACCACAATCGGTTATAAAGCGAAGGATGAACCTACACGGCTGACCAGTTGATCAACATTATAAAAACTTGTTCCGGGTTTATTTCACATGGCCCATTGTTTGGGGTAGGGGTAGCTCGTTGGTCCACATATTTATAATATATTTTCTTCTACTAGAAATGTGTATTACTTGATTTGACGATGGTACGTTTCAGATCCATCATAACCCTGGAATGCTCTGAAAAACAGAAAATGTTTCTATTCTTCAAATCAATTATGAAAACGGTTGATCAACGTTCATCAGATGCATCACAGCATTTGGACCGAACAAAAATATGTAAATTAACATATTCTATTTTCGCATGTCCTATTAGACGGAGAGCCAGAGCCCCAAAAATCCTCTGAATTTACTAAGCCTGGTTTTTTATGGCTTATTGCAGTGGTTGTGTACACAAACATACTGCCGTCAGTCAGGCGAAACTGAGAACAGGTGTCTCAGGTACGCTATCGAACCTGCCGTATCTGCCGAGGTAATAAAACGAATTTAATAAAGCTGAAAATCGTTATACAGATTGTATATTGCATATACATAAAAGGTACGACAGTCAGTCAGCTGAATATGGGGACGGAGCTGGTCAGTCGGTCGCAATGTATGTACAAAAAATAAATACGGTGCAATTAATTTACTACACTTCAAAATTTTTGTGAGGGTATTGAATGCTATATGAAACATAAAAAAATGATCAGTTATCGATTTTGCGGGACAACGCCCGTCAGTCAGCAAAAATAAAAATGAAAATTTCGCGCGCGCGCTCGACCTTGAAAGCGATTTTAAAATCAGAGTATCGGGACAGCTTAACTAAGCTGTGGTATCGGACTGAGCGCAGGTATAATCGTATGTAAGAGACCTATCTTGCTTGAAACCTGTCTGCTAGCGTACGCGTCCCAATAATTGACAACAATTCCGGCAATTAAATCGTATATCGCAAAAAACATGCGAAAATTTTTTCTGTAGAGATTCCTGCACTGACACCTCTCGGAAATAGTTCTGACAAGTAGCAGCCTATTACCCTACTGTGTAGGGAAAGTTGAGTCTGGTCTGAACCTATTTTCCTTCAGATGATTTGATTCGTATCCAGTTTTCAAGTGTTTTCACCGTCTATGGAGAAAGAACATGAAACAAGTGTACGAGTTACATGCAACTTTCCAGTGTTGCAGCAACAAATTGCCTCAGGTTTACTGAATAGATGAAATGCAGTAAAAATAAATTGTCTGGTGAACTCAAATCGCACCTTGAAACTGCGGTTGCAGAGTATACAATTTTGTTCCGTAGTTTTCTTGGTTTGTAACCTACCCTAATCTGAAGAAATGAGATTAAATATCGGAATTTATATAAGTGTAGAAGGGCAGATTTTTGATCTACCCTCAAAAGTTGCTGCGCCGATGGAAAAATAGTGCTTTCTGGATAGAACAAGTCCAATTACTCAGCAACTTCTCGTCATCTCGAATTTTGCCTATCAAAAAATAATAAGAACTATAATATATATGAAAACACTTATCGTTGTAGTTTCAGAAACTAGATCCGTTTCCGTTCTCAAAACTTATACCAAAATTCCTGTTTAAATGCAAATATCACTTGCTTGACAATTCTGATCGTGAGAGCGAAATGAATGAATTTGATGATTCGGAGCAAGAGTAAATTAAGCAAATATTAGTTGTAATAAATATTATCTAGAAGTATAATAACTGTTATATATTGTTATATTATTATTAATAAATGGCCTACTTACTTATTTCGTTTATTAAATAATGAAGAAAAAAGCAAACCGCCACCTGCGACGCCAAGCCCGCGCGAAATTTTCATTTCTATTTTTGCTGACTGACGGGCGTTGTCTTGCAAAATCGATAACTGATCATTTTTTTTATGTTTCATATAGCATTCAAAACCCTCACAAAAATTTTGAAGTGTAGTAAATTAATTGCACCGTATTTATTTTTTGTACATACATTGCGACCGACTGACCAGCTCCGTCCCCATATTCAGCTGACTGACTGTCGTACCTTTTATGTATATGCAATATACAATCTGTATAACGATTTTCAGCTTTATTAAATTCGTTTTATTACCTCGGCAGATACAGCAGGTTCGATAGCGTACCTGAGACGCCTGTTCTCAGTTTCGCCTGACTGACCGCAGTATGTTTGTGTACACAACCACTGCAATAAGCCATAAAAAAACCAGGCTTAGTAAATTCAGAGAATTTTTTGGGCTCTGGCTCTTGGTCTATATTTGACGATAACTATTCTGAATATGCCCAAAACGGTCGAAAATTTTTGAAATCTGCGAAAATATTCGAAGAGAAAAATTTTTTACGCACAGGCAATTTCCATTACAAGTTTTTTCCCTACGAACTCCTTCCCTCAGAAGTCGTATCTTGTTCCAGCTGAGGATTAACGACAACGTGTAATTCCTAGCACATGAAAGAATAAGGAGTGGAAATTTGTCCAAGCTCAGTCGCCCATCCACATAGTAGCCGCGCTGAGTGTTGATTCTTTTCAGATATTCGATGGAGCTTGACTGAACCTAAACGTGCTAAAAAATATGGTATTTCATCTAAAAACTTACTGAGAAACTTCATTTTCGACCCCTAAAGAAGGGAGGAATATGAAGGGAAAAGAAAAAGTAGTAGAATTGATGCCATTTCAGGTAGATCTTGTCTCCATATTCAGTTCCATTCAGAAGTTAATCCGCATAATATTATTTTTTCAATGCTCAAAATCGAAGTGTACGTAATCAATTCCTATATAAGTTGCATTTCACAGTATATTAACAACCGCATATGTGATTCCTCGCAGATCTATAAAAATCCAATCATCCTGAAGCAACAGACTCTGCTCTTCCGTGTCAACTCTAGTTATTTATACGTTGATTTCATGATTGTCAACTTCGTTTGCCACCAGCTTTCCTTTTCCCTCAGATACCCCTTATTCCAATGTCTTGTGACCCCCCCTTTCCCCTAAAAAAGGACCTTGGAGTTTGGAGTCGCTTTCCCTTGAAGAATGTACCCGTATTGAAGAGGGTGAAAGCTCGAGGCTGGAATTTTAGTTATTTCTGTATTTCGGTTTGTATACTCCAGCAGTTTATTGCTGGTGACATATTTAGCAGGCGGTTGTTCATTTGTGTGCCATGTGTTGGTCTAATTATGGAGATAATAGCTTGCTTGGGGTTGAAAGTTCAAAAGTGGGGGAAATGCGGTGCATTTACATTCGAATGTGATGATCCAGATGAAGAATCAGTGATAAAGTATTCGATTGGAACACGATAAATTATCTCTGCTATTTAGGTACCTACGTATTTACGACCGTAGAACTACATTACATTAAACTAACAGTTGTAATGAAAATCGGTTTTCCGATTGGAATTGTTGTACGTTGATAATTACGGTCATATATCCTCATTGAACAGTTTACTAGATTTATAATTGAATCCTAAATTCCCTATTGACCAATTATACGAAGAGATCCATCCATTATTATCTATTTTTGGTTGCGCATGTATTGAGGGTTCAATGGTTGGCATCACTGAAATGTATGTCACACGACCCCTACAAACTAAGAGCGTGGATAAATGCTGCCACCTGTAATTTCTAGAATTTCGACATATTCGAATTTTTCTTTTCAGGAGATTTGTTTTACTTGAGCTACTCATCATCGTTTCCTGTTTCCCTTCCCAATTCAATTTATACTTATCAAAAACATTCGAAGCCAGAAACGGTTGAAAGATTCGGAACCAAGTTAAATCAACCATTCATCTATATATCTACCAATTGCGGGGCAATTGATATTAATTCTGATGGATTTGCAGGATGGTGTCAAGTTTATAACTTCAGAGGAAATAAATGATGGGGCGATGTACATGAAAAGCAAGTTGAATGATTATAAAATGGAACTAGTCAATTTGTAACGGTTGACAGTGGGTTCATCATCGTATCATGCAAAATAAAAGACCAATTTTGTACAGTTAATCTGATGACGTCCACATCCAAGTATGATGTTCAAAAAAATCAAAATTTCATTATTGGAAAGGAGTATTGAGTTGACTTCATAACTTCTCATTAATTCAGGTTTATGTAAAAAAAAAATGGAAACTCTTGATGGTTTTCATCAATATCTGCCTCATTCAAATGTCATCCACATATTCCCTTGCGTATTTGGTAACAATCTATTCCAATAAGATTAGCCATCGTTTCGTAGGATCTGATTTTTTTCTGAAGTTATTTATGAAAATCTGATTCTTTACAGTTATGTTGATGTTATTGACGTCCAATAGCAATATATGTCAATTAAAACTGAAAATTGATCGCTTATCCTGTTTTTCGTTTCATTGGATTCAATATTTCACATTTTATAAAAAAAAAATATGAAACGTTTTCGGTGTATTTTAAATCATGTAATAAATGTTTGCTTATTATCTTGTTATTGAACTTCAATCCAAAAATAGAGGTGGTGTCCTCCACTAATCACATGAATCGTAATATAAATTTTATTGATTCCAACTATCAAATACTAAATGACTGCGCAACCAAAAATAAATCCAAAGGATCAATTACCATTTATGCACACAGCACAGCATGCTAAACGCCCAACTCATGGACTCCGTTTCAATAAAATATGTGTTGATACGTTAGAACCCAAGATGAAGGATCACTCCTTCAGAATATCAATGGCTACCCTTTTGATCTCAAAGTAGACACATAGTGAATGTGCGAACTTCTACTTTCTGAATCACCATTTTGACCTGACATTTTTTGCTATCTGAAACCTCATTGCCACACAGTTCAATTCAAGATGCATAAAAAATGATATAACGAATTCATGAATATAACCTAGCGCAAAAAAGGGGCGTTTCCCGATTCATCAAATGTGCCTGTTTAAGGACGCCCGTATAAACACTTTCAGGGGGGTCACTTCTGGTTTTGCCAAAGTAGCATATTTTGCTATGGAATTGAAAAAATAGCATAAATATTATACTTAGTTCCAATAACTTCGTATCCAGTTCAGTTCACTTCCTTGTGCGAGCAAATTTCATTTAGGACTAAATTTTTTTTTCAAAGTTGAAATCTATTTTTTTGTTGCTATATTTGTGAACATACATGAATTTCACCGAAATGTACACAAAATCAAAAGGCCTAGAACTATTGTTAATCACTACTTCTTAAAATAACTGTTATATTAAGAAAGAGCTAACTCCTAAAGAAATCGACCAAATTGCGCCAAATTCTCCAAATAAATTCACCAAATAATCTGGAGCATTATCGTTTTAGATCAGTAGGACACGAAATCAATAAATAGTCATTCACAGCTAATCCTTAAAATTCACCTGAAAAAGCAAATTTTACATTTCTTCGCACCCTCAAGGCTAGCCCCTTTCCATGCCCACGTAGCCTGTTGCAATTTCTCTAATTGGTTCTTTCTATCGAATTGTTAAAAATCAAGAATGCAAGATATTGAGAATTCGGGCTTACGATTTTTCAGTTATAGGCCAACGAACCAGGGCTTTTATGCATCTTGGTTCAATTACTTACTTTCTCTTGACGCGAATTGGTTCAGCTTTTTCGGAAAAGAATAAACACTGCTGAAATTATTATCCGGGTTATTCACAAACAGTTTCAGAAATAATTCGCACCTGAGTTTGAAAACGATATGACGAATCCACTGTGAAGAATGTCTAGTACACGTTCGAACGTAAAAATCTAGCTATACCTAGCACACAATATTGGGAGATCGAAGAACAAGTACTGAAACTGTAAATAAATGGCAATGTCAAATTCCATTGAAGCTTTCATCCCGAAACGGCAATTTTTCAAGTGACATTTTTAGTTCAGCGTTCAGATGAAAATGTTTCACTTCGACACCATATGCATGTTCTGCTACATTTTTTGTGTGCGGTTCAAAGAACTTAACCAACTTAAATTGACACAGTTATCTTCATAGCTATCTTTATTGGTTAAGCCAATGGAAAATTTCCAGAACATTAGTGTTACTCTTATCAATGGTATCAAATCTATTATCAGAAGATAATAGGTATGGGTCAAAATTTTATAGTACAGTCACGTTTGAATTTCTTCGATTTTTCACAAGATTTTTGTATTTGATATTCTATTCCATTTAACTTTTCGTTATTTCCAGAATCCATTCAAATGTCAAAAAGTGAAAGGCTGCATTCATTTTTCGACACTATGACAGTTTCAAAATTGATTCATTTGAGCAAGTATTCCTCTTTATTTTATATCTCCCCTTCTTGAAACACTGTTACGAGTGAACCCAGAAGGCAGAGCCTTGTGTTCGCAAGGGACGGCTCATGTTCTTGAGTGCCGTATTTGTCATGCTTGAGTAAATTTTATCTCGTGTTTATTGTGCGGAATGTTCTTGATACATCGAATAAAATTGTTTATACTCATACTCATTCATGAAATCTTTTATTTATTGGAAACTTCTCATTCTGATATTCTACAGATCGTTATCATGATTTGCGTCCAATCCTGAATAGGTATTTTTTGGAATATTTGTTCTACTATTTTTCCTAATTCCATTTTTTATTTTTTCGAATACAAGTTTATGCAGTATATTTTTTGACCTGTTTACGTATATAATGCTAGTATGTAGTGAATTTGTCAACAAAATGTTAACATCTTAGACAATGGAATTTATCTTTCGTAACTTCAACATAATTTCATTCATTCTCAATTACTCGATCTATTATTATCCTTCTAACCCTGATTATCAGTAGGCAGAGCCTTGTGCAGGCAAGACATATTCTTGGGTTCCGTAGCAGTCATAATTGAGTTTCTCAGAAATGTTCATGATATTTACACTGAAATTGTTTCGACCCTTACCCACTGAATCTCTTCATTCCTATATTCCAGGGCTGGAAAGATGGCATCTCCAAAGCACAAACCCTTTACGCACAAGCTAGACAGATGAGCTACATAGCTGACGAAAGTGTGGATACCGATTACAGTTTCGACTACAACTTAGAAAACGACTACCCCAATCTGCAGCTGGTCCCTAGATCACCCCTTGCCACCTCATCGAGAGCGAGTAGGGTTTCGAGTCTCGCGCACAGCCACAGGTATATCATTTGTTAATCTTTGAGTTTAAGTAGCTGTTGCAATTCCTGTACTTTTCTATTCAAGCGCATAATTTCTTGTGAATTTTTGTTGAGAATTAGAAAAGTGTAGCACACCGATTTTTTTTTCAGCGGATCAGTGGAAATGAACGACCAGTCCTCCATTGGCTCCGTTAACAACCAATCCCGGGCTGTTTCCATGGAGAACGATAACAGGACTGGCTCTCTATCGAGTGACGAAGGTGTTCAACCCTTACCGCCTGACAAGAGCCCGGTTTCTCAGAAGAACTCTTTTAAGAACCGCCTCTTTCACAAGACTCCTAATACATTATCGGTACAACCGTACGGGAGCCTGGGTCAGAGCCTACCGAACCTCACGCTAGGCTCGCCTAACATTGGCAGCCTCAGTCTGAACTTGAACCAGAACACCCTCTCTGTGCCTAGCGGAAAAAACAGTGGGCAGCTTTTGAGTCCCACCAACAGAGGGATCTCTTACCCCCCACCCTCGCCGACTAGGGGAAATCTGAGGAGGAGTTTGGCCATATCGCAGAGTAAGAATCCGCCGTTGATCAAGACCAGGCAAGTCAATTCCACTTCGAGCGTTAGCCAGCAGTTCGATTTCGACGTGCCTGTGATAGCAGGTGAGTTGTCTTGAGATCTTTTTGTATTATGAAAGGTACCAGTCTTAAATTTTCTATTGGTTTGATGTTTGATCGTGATTTCGGTCATTTGAATCGTTTTTTTACAAGTGACTCTCGGGACTTCCTAACGAAAACTTCCCACCCCAAATATTTTCGAAACGAGCGACCAATAACTTGGGGTTCACATATTTTCATGCTCGAACGGCATTTGTCACTTTACTTCCGAACTTCAAGTAAAGTATCATTGGAGAAATTTAGATTATTTCAATTATACAAATTAAAATTGCGGTGTCGAGTTTCCTTAAAAAATAAAGCCCGAATAATGATCCTAATGATGGTAATGATTAATTCCTTTTGCACTACAACTGATTCTAAGAGACTAGGTCAGCAGTTCTCGAGAGCCAATGAGGTGCATAATACGCAACGACGACACAAATGAAATAATAGATCCTTTCATAATTTGAAAATAATTCATGTTTCTTGTATTCAAATCATAATTCGAAGAACCTTTTCCAAAATAGTTCCATTTTCTGAAAATGAACACAATAAACTCAGTCCCAGTTTTTGAAAAAGTTCTTTGAAGCATATTCTCCCACTCCATGTAGTCTTCACAATCAACTTTTGGAGCAATAAAAATCCTAACCACAACCACAAAACACTTCATATTTCAACCTTCTCGCAGTGGGCTTCCAAAATCAATGTGATATCTAAAGTGGATACCTAGAAAGTTTTTCGAAAAACGTATTTGAAGTATAGAAAATTAGCTTGTGCATATATTGTTTAGTGAATATTATCGATAGATTAATCCAGAATATTTCTACATAAAATGAATTTTACCGGACCCAGCACAGACCCATGTGGTACGAATATCTGCTTTCAAAATTTAGTTTTATATTTTATATTCAGAATGGGTTTGCCGTTTACTTTACCAGTTGTCGTTCCATAATGACGACAGCCCTAGAAAGTCATAGGTCGACCCATTACATGCTAAGTCATATTTTTCAACCTGCGATACGTAGATGATTCATTCACCGATCGATCACCAGAATTACAATACTCAACCCTTTCAAAGCACACACGTGTTAATATCCAATCTAGAATCAAAATTTCGAAAATTATTTTTAGTGGCATTTGTATTCTTAATGTGCGTTCATAACCGTTTCCTTCGCCAAAATATCAAAAACAGCTCCTCCGCCAGAAGTTGAGCTCTATATTCTCCATAAAATGTATTTACGGGTGCAAATTGTATTATTCTTTCGGAAACAACGACTATTCGTTAGATATGTGAAATATTCCACTAAAATTGATACTGAAATGTGAATATATTTGTGAAAAAGGTTTTCGACGTTAAATTCACGCGAGCCTTGTTTTCTGAAGATGCCTTTGCGAGTTTTCTCGTAGTCGAAGGAGTTTTATGAAGCGAACATAATATTGAGTTGCATATTCAGGACCAATATGTAGTTGGTCGCTCCGAATATTCGTCGCGAATGCATTTTTCATGAACACGCCGCGCCGGTGGCAAGCTCATGGAATTTTAATTTCTCCAGGGTTGGTTGTGACTGAAGGCTTTGTTTGTTTAGGAAAATATGCGAATGTGATAGACATTGCATAAAGCTACATGGTCTGGAACACTGCACATTTGTGATGAAAATTTCATGACGACAATCACACCTACTGGTTTAAAATGTACTCGATTTCAATTTTATTAAATTTCCAATCTTGTTTCCTACACAGAAATTAGACAATGATCATAATTCATATTTTTAGGACATTTCTCCGATCATATTTTATTTATTATTAGCATTTCAATTTTGTGGGGCATATTCGAAAAATAGTGAATGATACTGTTTGAACGTCATGATTGCTGCGTCTATTGAAAAACAGTTCCTTCTGGAAAGAACAAGTCCAATTAGTCAGTAATTTCTCGTATAACTCTTTGTCTATCAAAAAGTGTCAAATATTTCAAATCTGACATACCATTTAATCCTTCACGAGGAGCAGCCATCCGCGATCCATATTTAGATTGCAAAGATATTTCTCAGCGAAGGTTTGTCAACTTCTATAAAAGAAGTAGCATGAAATGTTCAGCAAACACTTCCTGTTGAATGTGTATATCATTTATAGACGTTTAATGCGTTCACCAAAAAGAAGAATGAGTACCTAAAACAGGTACTCCCCTGCCTATATGGCACTTTCTATTTCTGTATACCAGTGGCTATAAGGATGAAATATAATATGAGGATAAGAACTTCCTCACTAAATACACGAAACATTATCGAAAAGTCGATTTTAAGCTAATTTGCTCTGAATAAATTGACATTTCGATGACACATACATCCACATTACTACTGAACCGAGCCTTCGGTAATGATATTCAACAACATGATCCAACTGATCTCCTTGAAGAGAAAAGTGAAGTTACTAGATGAAAGGGTGTGAAATTGACAAATGTCAGGTAACAGAAGCCAACGTCAGATTGATTGTTTAATGTCTCAATCAAATATCATCTGATCAGTAATTTTTCTCAAAGTGGACAACAAAGGAATAATAAAAAAAAGATTCGTATGGTCCAAAGAAGATAGCAGTTTTTTCATTCCACTTAATGTGCATAGCACAAAAAATTTGACGTTACGACATTTGAAATATTGCTGTGAAGTTAGGTTTTTCAATCAGATTGAAACAGGATGTTTAAATCCACTTATATAATGCGACATAAACTAAAACTCGACTACATGCTATCGATTTCAAAGCGGATAGAGATTGTCGAGATTAAATGAATGAGTATTAAATGAATTATATACACATGTCTACGGCGGTTGTTGGCTGATCATTTGATATTACTTTTTTTCTAGTAATTTCGTTGTTTGGCATCAACTTAGAGATGAAAAAGCCAAAAAATCAGTACCTCAAAACTTGAATCTCTCCACAAAAATAATCATGTTCCTAGATACCTAGATACGATTTTGTTTCAGATTTTGATATTATATTTATATATTATATATATATATATATATATATATATATATATATATATATATATATATATATATATATATATATATATATATATATATATATATATATATATATATATATATATATATATATATATATATATCGTGATCAAGTGGTATACCCATTTGAAAAACTGACAGAATTTGTTGAAATTTGAATAAATTATTCTGTTATAAATATAATTTGAAAACTATTGAAATACGCTCTGGTGAGTGTATGGTAATTTGAGAGCTTTGGTCTGCTTCAACAGTACTATTATTTTCAGATGTGTTATCAAGTGATTTCTCTGTTTTCTCATTATAATTTCACTCGTGTGGCGAAAAGGGTTCTGCTTCTTTTAGACCATTTTTGAAAAATAAAAATAGTAGGATGAAACCCATTGGAAAAGGAGAATATAATAAAAATGAAAGGAAAAATAATTTACGGGCGATCTGAGGCCGGGAAGTGTAAGGGGATGAGTTATCAAGGGTAAAAAATGGTTTATTTCGATTTCGGGCAATACTAAGAGTCCTATAGAAAAAAGTCAAATGGCAAAGTTGTAGGTAATAAAAAGATCTACACAACTTATGTGGAAAAACTAAAACCAAGATTTTGTTTTTTTATTTTTATCTTTTACAAAAAAAATCCACGAAATTTGGTGAAAACTCACCATTTTATGACCCAAATACACTGTAATTTATTTGATTTGAATTATTCATTTTTTCACCTTATTTCGACAAGACATCAGCTTTTTTTTGTTCGTTGAAATCTCTACTTTCCGATGGTGTCAAAAAAATACATAACTATAGTAAATTTTCTCAGAAAATGCAAAAAATCGAACAATATCATCTAAAAAACGTGCACCGCTGCAATTGTTTTCAGCTGAAAAGTATTTATTCCGATTACGTTATTCATTTTAATATATTTAAGTAAATTAATTTTATTTATACAAACCTCATCTTGAATTCTAATCACTTATCCATTAGTTTTTGTCTCATTGGTGGCATTTCTTCATCGTTAGATTCGACAAACCTTTCCGAATCTAGTAGATCTTCGAAATCTTCAAAACCATCACCTTCGTCTTCAATATTATTTCCACTTTGCACTGGTTCTTCATCTCCAATTTCATCTGAATCATTAACACCCTCGTAAGTCTTTTCTTCCACCTTGGAACATTTTTCAGAACCATGACAAATTGAGCATAAATTTGTACATTTCAAACCATGTTTTCGGCAGCCACATTTCAAACTATTACATCCAGTTTCACAGCAGTTTTGAGCAATATTTCCGGAATTAATTTCCTCTCTGTAAATTTGGGCATAAAACCTCGTTGATGTTGCTTCCAGTCCCAATCTGTTGCTGTCAGTTCGTTACTCAACCAAGTTTGAAGCTGATAATATGACCCGTAACAATATTGTTCTGCTGCTCCTTGGCTTGCTTAGGAGGCGTGCCACTATGAAAGATGATCTAATTTTTCCAATTGATATTTTGGAAATCTTAATTGATTCAGTGTTATTTTATCATTTCTACATTTATAAATAGATTTGGTTAATTGCAATCCATTTTTCGATATTTTCTTGCATCTTTTTTATAAAAAATATTGGATAAAATTTTCCGTAGGTCACTAAGGTATACGAGTTATCCTAAAATAGCAATAAATAAGCATCGACGCATATAATTTAAAGAAGATTCAACAATTTTCTCAAACAATTGCAGATGTGTGCTGTTAACTCATTTGTTTATCAATTATATAGTATATTAATTATAGTGGTATATTTCGATTTATAATTTTCTTACGTTTTTCGAGTAATCGTAGTGTGAATTTCAAAATAGATAAAAATTGTTCATAATGTTTAAAAAAAATTGAATTCGAGTTTTTTTACATTTTTTGTATTTTTTGAGAACATTTACTATAGAAATGTATTTTTATACACCATTGAGAAGTAGAGATTTCAACGAACAAAAAGCACAACAACTTTTTGAAAAAAGCTGATATTCTGAAGGGATAATTTTACATTGATAATCAAGGTGCTTTTTCGGTATTAGGTCAAAATAAGGTGAAAAAATTTACAGTGTAATTGAGACATGAAAATGTAAGATTTCATCAAACTTCGTGGATTTTTTATTCCATAAAAATAAAAAACCAAAAGCTTGTTTTCTTGAAGTTCTCACATAAATTTTGAGATTATGTGAAAATCTAAATTCTACAAATTTGTTAATCGACTGTTTTCATGAGACTTGAAGTTTTGCCGAAAATCGAGACAAACCATTTTTTACCCTTAAAAACTCACCCCTTTACACGTCCCGATCTCAGATCGCCCGTAAATTATTTTTCATTTCATTTTATTCTCCTTTTCCAATGGGTTTCATCCTACTATATTTTTTTCACTTTTTAAAGTCTTCTACCCTGGTCTATTTACATCGATTCGTCCTACGAAAGAAGTATTCGAAATCAAATCATTACTTATCATCAGTAATAAAATATTTTTGGTTTTTGGTGATCACACTGACTTTATTTTCATGAGTCATAACACAGATTCCTAATTATTACAAAATAATTTTTCAATAGTTTTCGAAAGTCTTGGTTACCGCCTGAATCCGTTATAGTGCAAGAGCTAGTGAACCCTCCGACTAACGGTCTTCCTGTAAGGCTAGAAATTTGTGGAGTGATGAGTTATAGTACACCAAGGCCAACAACAATGACCTGGCAGGCATCAGCCCTGCACGCCATCAGTCCTTTTATTTTTTAAAATGTAAAATAAATAAGATAAAAAAACTTACTTCTGTAAGCTTCAAAATTCAATATCATTTAGTTCATATATTGATAATTATGGAAAAAAATTGACAGGCGATTTGAGCAAGCAAAAGTATCTACCAGGTGAATCGAAAGGTGCATAGTTTAGGAAATAAAATAAACTTTCTCCTGTAAAGTTGAAATTTAAGTATGTGTTAAACTAAGCCATTGAAAAGAAATGTGTACAATGACAGGCGGTTCTGAACAGCATAAGATCTTGACAGGCGAGGGGAAAGATGCTAAGAGCGTGCGAGTAAGAGGCGTAACGTGAATACATATAGTGTGAATAACATTAAATAAAATTAAAAGTTATAGATGCAATATTTTTTATTAATTGTAATCTACATTATTTTTTACATTAATTATCATTATCATCCGACACTTCTTCACCACTACTTCTTTCATCATAATCCGACTCTTCGATATCGTTTTCCACCTCTGAAAAGAAAAAAATATTTTAATTAATTAATAATGTCATTAAGAATTGAATATTGCGCTCAATTACGTAGGACTGTATATTGAATCTTATTAAATCAAATAACTGTGTGTTACCTGAAATGTAATCTTCAGTTTCAGTTGACTGGGCTTCGGCAGTATCAGCATTAGTAGGGTCTTGTAAAAGTATGTCGTATATAGAAGCAGGAACCGTATCTCCCTCAAAACAATTGAAATCGTAATGATCATCGATTAAGTTCCAACCATTATTTTCAGGGGTAAGAATCGTTGGTTCCTTTAAATAACTATTCCGCCAGATATTTACAATATATGCAGCTCTTAATAATTGTTGTTGCAGTTCGCGTTGGCACGGAGGTAGATTTGATGAATCATAACTGATAATTTTTTTCATGAATATGTTGACGTTTTTCGTGTCATATGTGGCAAGGAACTTCTCATAACGTGCGTCATTCAATCTTTGACATTTTGACCCGTACATTTGGCACACAAATTTCTCAAGTATTGAAAAAATCTCTTCTTTCTTCTCTACTATTTCGGCACTTCCTAACTCTGTAAATGCCTTTTGGTACTGATGAGATTTTTCTAATATTTTGAAAGGTCTTTTATTCCTCTTCTAAAAAACGATGGGTTAAAATCACAACCGGTTAATGCATGAAACCCTGGTAAGCTTTGGCATATCGAGGGTCCTAATTTTTCATATAATTCAGAAATATTTATCCATGTTTTGAAATTGTTGGTGCCATATTCTATGTAAATTTTTAAATTATTATTGCGGAGATGGTCCACGTTGCCGAGCATTAATATTAAAATGTCTGTGTCGCACGTTTTTATTAACACGTCGGATACATCTTCATCCATTTGGCATATGTGGTATATTATTTTTGTATCAGCTTCCTCATGATGTTGGCATGAAATTATGAAAATATTCATATTTAAGAAATAAAATAAAATTTCGCTCATATAATTAACTTCCACCCGTTACAGCTTGTTAATAATAGTAATGAATTAATTATTGGAATATAATATTAAAATATATACATTGTACCTGATGCTGATGCTGGCAAATTTGAAGAAGATGGTAATTCACTCGTGCGATATTTTTTCATCACGGCAAGAAAGTTTTTGTAACATTTAACATGGTAACCAGTACCTGCATTAACTTCCTCTGGCAAAGAAATATCATTGAATTTTAAATTATTGTCTTTTCTTATTTTTAATATATATTTGCTTTTGTCTAATGTAGTAGATGGGAACTGTACAGTTTTTTCACCACTTTCTTGGTTACAAATTACACAAACCACGTGTTCAGATTCCATCCTGCACACTATCTGAAATGTTAATATAAAAATAACTACACAATTAATAATAATGTAGAATTGGAATCTCAAACTCCCAAATTAACTAAAAATATAAAGCGTAGTAATTCGTAGCACTACAATATAATAATAATAAATTTTTCTCCCACAAATTTTTGACCGGAAGCAGGTATAGAAAACGACCCTTCTCATTAGATAAGCGGCCTCACTCGCACTATATGCATTTACGTTTTGCCTCTTACTCGCACGCTCTTAGCATCTTTCCCCTCGCCTGTCAAGGTCTTATGCTGTTCAGAACCGCCTGTCAATATACACTTTTCTTTTCAATGGCTTACTCAAATACATACTCAAATTTCAACTTTACAAGAGAAAGTTTATTTTATTTCCTAAACTATGCACCTTTCGATTTACCTGGTAGATACTTTTGCTTGCTCAAATCGCCTGTTCATTTTTTTCCATAATTATCAATATATAAACTAAATGATATTAAATTTTGAAGCTTACAGAAGTAAGTTTTTTTATCTTATTTATTTTACATTTAAAAAAAATAAGGGCTGATGGCGTGCAGGGCTGTTGCCTGCCAGGTCATGTTGTTGGCCTTGGTATACTATGACTCATCATTCCACAAATTTCTAGCCTTACAGGAAGACCGTTAGTCGGAGGGTTCACTAGCTCTCCTACTATTAGCAATTATCTAATGGCAACGAAAGATCTCGTAAGAAGTCAAAACTTTGGGAGTTTCCACGCTATGTGAGTTTGCAGTGCCCAGTGTCTATTTGTATTTGTTTGGTTTCAATTGCGATCAATGTTTCGAAGATTTTTCCGCAGGGTCATGATAATAGAGGCATCATATATGTAGATGGAAAATGTTTTTACGTATTACTCGTCTCAGTAATAGAACGCCATCATCTCGACTTGAAACGCTGAAATTTCTTGACGTCTAAATTTCGTTGCGCTACCATCAAAACGGAGGAAATAAATATGCATAAACTTTCTTAATAGAACGAATACAGAGAAAACGTTTTCCGAAATTAAAGCCAGGAAAGGCATTCGAGGGAATGCCCGGTATTCCTTTCCATACATTTCTGAAACTTTTTTCATATCGGTCGCAGTATCTTGAGCTGTAAAATCCTCGTAATATATCCCATTATCTTTTGCATTACATCAGCAAAATATGAAAATGGGGCTCGAGAGAGTTGGGATTGCTGACTTTTACGATTTAGTTATGCATATATTATAGGTTGACTTGCTGACGAATATTTGAATCGATGGAGGAAATATACAAGGTTAGTCAGGTCGAATATCGACATCTGAACCATTCTGTTTGAATTTTACGATTTACCGTTTACGATATTTTTATTTCCTTCTTGTCGAACACTCGTAGGGTCGGGCAAAAAATAGCTGATATTTTCAAGTGCTGAAGGGTGGGGAAGGTTAGATTCATATTTATATGACAACAAGCCGATTTGTTTCAACTTGTTGTTACGAAGTAGGTATATTTTCCTCACATGCACATCGTCAGTGATTTAAATTTCTAGTGAAAATATTTTTGCTGGAGAATGCAAAAATCTGAGAATTTTTTTTCAGCTTTACTGATCGAATGAAGGATATCAATACTGATATAATTAAAATTGTTGAACCCTTCAGTTTTTTTGCACACGGATCAATTCCTGAAAGGACTATTTTTTATATTCCAGCATAAGCGGAAACATTAATTTTAGCGGCGATAAAAATGTTAGTTTTTATAAAAATTAAAAAGATGGAATTGGTTTTGAATTAGTAATGAAAATAACTTGTTATGTTTTTATGAAAGTACTCCAACTCACAGACTCTCATTCAATTTTCTCTGTTGATTTTCATCATTCCTGCATGTTCATTGCAACTTTATCATCGTTTGGCACCAACATGAAAGACTTCACAATTTTTATCGGTTTCTTTTCAATAAATAAATCACTGGAAGACAAAGATAGTTGCTTTGACGAGAAGCTGACACGTGTACAATGTGTGACCCTGTATGTCCGAAATATATATATATATATATATATACATATATATATATATATATATATATATATATATATATATATATATATATATATATATATATAGGAAAGGATATGAAAACTACTGTTCATTCCGCTACAATGCCCAGTGAAAATACTGGTTTTAGCATGATGAAAATATGTACATTGCCTCTGGAGATCCAAAACAATGAAGCGCCACAGACATTGAATTAATTGGTCAATATACTTGAAAATGTATATTCTAAAAAATTCCAGCTTCCCCTGAGATTCTTTTTTTTTTGAGTCGAAATCATCTTCTTTTTCTATATTGGTATTTCTTCATAAATGTAATGATAGGTGGTATGCATGAACGTGAGCAAATGCTTTTTCTCTCGCTTAATCTCGTCCCCACAGCTCTATGACACGTATTTTTTTCAAAAATAGTTAAGAACAAGCATATGCTCACGTTTATGCTCACCATCCAATGATCAAAATTTTTTGTAGCTTTTTCGAATAATTCTTTTTGTAGTATATATATTTATTCATCACTGATCATTTCGCCTTGCAATGTTTTTGAGATGTTCCAGAAAGCAGAAAAATCCGAATAAGAACATCAAACCATATCTATCCTATCATATATTTGTGATATTATTTGAGAAGAGTGAATATACAAATGTATCGATTCATAATTAGAACAAACAATCATCATTTCGGAACAAAATTATGCCTCTATCGAATTTACAGTAACCGCTGTATATCATTTATGTTGATCGAAAGAAATAAACTTCGAAACTAAAAACAGACAGTTTCCCGTTGAGGAGCATTATTAATAAATATGATGCATTAGTCGGTAGAGTTGATAGGATAGTTGTTCACTGTGGGAATTCCCCACCTAAATACATATTTTATAGAGAAACGACACCTCATAATTTTGTTTCGTGATGGTGATTTGTTTGGCTACCTTATGAACCTACTCAAATGTAAATATGACGTGTTGTTAATATCTGAATCTCTGATTTTCCCTGTCGTTCACATCACTAGAAGAAGATCACTCTGAGCCAACGTAATTTTGATAAGTTCTTGTGAGTTTTGCTTTTTTGTTATGTGCGAAATATTTGTAGGGGTTCGGAAATATAATAAAACCCACATGGGTACAGGAATTGATGAAAACTTCGAAAAATTTTTAGTGCACCGGTCTTAGGTTGCACTAGCTTTAGCTGATTTATTTTTTTAGCATGGGGAAATATGTGTTTATTCGCATTGCTGAGTAGTAATTCCAAATTATTCGAGGAAATTCAAATTGATCAATAGCAGAACATTTCCAAAAGAATTATTCACTTGAGAAAGAGATAGCATACTGTTTCTCGAGGAATAACTTTCTTCAAGGTTGAGATACACTATTTACAGAATTACTCGTAAACAACAGTTAACTCAAATCATCTTTCGAACGATTCGTTGCCAGTCTCAACTACCTACACAGTAGGTTTCTGGGCTAACACATGTCAGAAAACAACTACTTTCCCTACTACTCGCCAATCTTTAAGTATGCTCACAGTTCACATTTTCCTTTCACGAGGAATAAGCAAATTCGGTTTGCCTTTTTGATGCCTTGTTTATGGGCAGATGGCGCAATGACGACTTGTTTCGCTTGTCGCTCGCTTCAGCTTTGTTCGAGGTTTGATACTATAAAAAGGAATTTGATTTTTATGGGAAGTCATCGACTTTCGAGTTGATGATGAGAATTACTTTTGACGGAAGAGAGGAAAAATTACCACAGACAACCGGTCTGCAAGTGTGCCCGTCCCATTAATTGGAAATCAATTCACTTGTATCGCCAAAAGCATATGCCAAATTTTCTTCTGTGAAGAACACCGCACTGGAACCGGTCGGATATAATCCAATGCTCTTCCTGCTACTAGCCAGAGGAGTAGTTATTTTCTGATAGGTGTCATAATAGATTCATAAATACTTTATTTTGGAGTGAAATTGACAGATGAAAATTTAAAGATGGCGACTGGGCCGTAGGACCTCGATGACCAATCCAATGACCACGGCAAGTACTATTATCCGAATAGTTTCTTACTTGTCTGGAGTAATGTAGTGGTGCTCCATCTTGTTGGAATAATTATATCCACATCTAATTCATTAGGATTCGCTTCGACGATTTTGATGATTAGAGGATAAACAATAGTTTTCAGAATATTCTAATGGAGTTCCTCTCTTAAATTTCGTACCATTAGCCATTTTGGAGATAGTATCCATCTACTTGTGAAATCGAAAACTAAATGAGAATATTCGAACTGAACAATGATAATCGTTGTCGTACTGACATTCTTGTTTTTTTATAAACAAAAAATAACCTGTAAGACCTCATCGAGTTGTTGGGATTGATATGGTAGAGAAAAACGAATACTCGTAATGTTTTTGCATTCAGGTAGGTAATTGTTAAATGCTCCGCCATTTTGTAGTACCTAGACGAGGATATCGACTTCACATTCAAGGGTCGTAAAGAATCCGTCAGGAGCTTCAAAATGATGTTACACAACACACCCTTTCCATTAATTTTTTTTCCAGGTGTCGCCCAGTCGAACTACAACCATACCACTATGATCGTATGAATATAGTTGACAATCCTCCTTCTTGCATTGCCTGCTATACAGTGCTTTGCTTCGATGTCCCCCCTTTTAATTTTTTGAACGGGTCAACTCGAAAAATTGAAACTTAGGATGATGAAACTGATGCATAAATATTATAGTATGGAGAGAAGTTGACATATAAAAGTTTCAAGATGGCTGGGCGCCATGTGAAAGAAAAAAATCAAATGGAGTGGAGGTCTTGTGATATATCATTTTGAAGCTCTTGACGAATACTTTACAACCCTAGAATATAAAGTCAATATCTTCACCAACTACGAAATGGCGGAACATTCAAATACCACCTGAATACAAACACATTTATATCGATATTTCTAGAAATATTCCTTTTTCTCTGCCATATGACAATCCCAACAATAACCTTATAAGGTTTGTAAGGTTATTTTTGTTCATACAAAAATGTCAGGTACAACAATCATCTTTGTCCAGTTCAAATATTCTTATTCAGTTTTCGATTTTACAAGTAGATAGGTAGGTACGACGTAAACTATCTCCACAATGGTCAATTGAACAAAATTCAACAGGGGAACTGTATTTGAATATGCTGGAAACTACTATTTATCCTCTAATCACCGAAATCGTCGAAGTGAATCCTAATAAATTTCTAGAAATATTCGTTTTTCTCCACCATATGGCAATCCCAACAACCCTATAAGGTTTGTAAGGTTATTTTTGTTCTTACAAAAATGTCAGGTACAACGAACATTTTTGTCCAGTTCAAATATTCTCATTTAGTTTTCGATTTTATAAGTAGAAAGGTAGGTAGGACGTAAACTATCTCCACAATGGTCAATTGAACAAAATTCAACAGGAAAACTGTATTTGAATATGCTGGAAACTACTGTTTATCCTCTAATCACCGAAATCGTCGAAGTGAATCCTAATGAATTTCTAGAAATATTCGTTTTTCTCTGCCATATGGCAATCCCAACAATAACCCTATAAGGTTTGTAAGGTTATGTTTGTTCATACAAAAATGTCAGGTACAACGAACATATTTGTCCAGTTCAAATATTCTCATTTAGTGTTCGATTTTACAAGTAGATAGGTAGGTACGACGTAAACTATCTCCACAATGGTCAATTGAACAAAATTCAACAGGGGAACTGTATTTGAATATGCTGGAAACTACTGTTTATCCTCTAATCACCGAAATCGTCGAAGTGAATCCTAATGAATTTCTAGAAATATTCGTTTTTCTCTGCCATATGGCAATCCCAACAACCCCATAAGGTTTGTAAGGTTATTTTTGTTCGTACAAATATGTCAGGTACAACGAACATTTTTGTCCAGTTCAAATATTCTCATTTAGTTTTCAATTTTACAAGTAGATAGGTACGACGTTAACTATCTCCACAATGGTCAATTGAACAAAATTCAACAGGGGAACTGTATTTGAATATGCTGGATACTACTGTTTATCCTCTAATCACCGAAATCGTCGAAGTGAATCCTAATGAATTTCTAGAAATATTCGTTTTTCTCTGCCATATGGCATTCCCAACAACCCCATAAGGTTTGTAAGGTTATTTTTGTTCGTACAAATATGTCAGGTACAACGAACATTTTTGTCCAGTTCAAATATTCTCATTTAGTTTTCAATTTTACAAGTAGATAGGTAGGACGTAAACTATCTCCACAATGGTCAATTGAACAAAATTTAACAGGGGAACTGTATTTGAATATGCTGGAAACTGAAGTCTATCCTCTAATCACCGAAATCGTCGAAGTGAATCCTAATGAATTCGATATGAATATTATTATCCCAACAAGATGGAGCACCACCACGTTACTCCAGATAAGTAATAACCTATTTGGACAATACTTTCCATTGTCGTTGAATTGGCCATCGAGGTCCTACGTAATGGCCAGCCCGCTCGCCAGATTTGGCACGTTTAGACTTTTTTATGGTGCTATTTGAAGCAACTGGTGTACGAAACTGAACCATTCTTCAATATTGAATATACGGCGAAGAATATTAAATATTTGTAAAAATATCGGCGTTGCTGTGTTCGAAAATATTCGACGTGAAATTTCGGATAGGCTGTTCTTGTGTGAAAGACGTTCAAGGCAATATTCTCGAGCATCTTCTGAACGGAACACAGTTTATTTCCTCGAGAGTATGAAGTTAAACATCCGTCGGTGTATTCAGGCAATTATTAAATGTTCCACCAGTTTGTAGTAGGTGAGTAGATATTGACTTCATATTCTAGGGTTGTAAAGTATTCGGCAGGAGCTTCAAAATGATGTATCACAAGACCCCCTTCCCATTATTTTTTTTTTCCAGATGGCGCCCAGTCATCGCCATCTTGAAATTTTCATCTGTCAGTTTCACTCCATCATCATCCATATTTCATTATCCCAAGTTTAAATTTTTTGAGTTAACCCGTTCAAAAAAATGAAAGGGGGGGGCATTAAAGAAATGCACTGTATAATTCACTTTATTGAAACCCCTCGAAAACTTATTTGACCAAAAAATAAATGAGTAGAAGTCAAACAATAATGGGAATGAAAATTTGCCGAAAACTTATTGGGTAAAGAAACTAAATGAAAATAAAAAATTCTAAATCAACTAGAACATGAAATGAAATTATTAATAATAAAAAATAAATTAGCAAAATACGAATACAAATTTGTAAAATGAGCAGGGCCCAAACGAAAATAGTATTAGTAATAAAGATAATATAAAAAACAATAGAATGTAAAAACAGTCATATTATAGAGGAAACGAAAAAAAAATTAAACCAAGTTTCGATTACTGATATTCACAATCGTCTTCCTGTGATAAAGGGCAGGTGTGATCAGTTATACAGGGTGTAAGGAGGTGATTCCTCATCGAAAAAAAGATAGGATCTTTCATATAAAGAAACTTCATTGGGAGCATCCCTTGTTAAGATACAGCCCCTGAAAGGGGGTACATAAAATTTGTATAACAATTTTCTTCACAAGACGTATTGAACATTGATGTCTATCTATTGATGTTGTGTGTTTTGTTAGTAATAAATTAGTTTTGTTAGTAATAAATTAGTTTTGTTTATTGCCCTTTAATCGTTTAATGCAGGTACTAACTACAAAATAACAATAAATGCAGTTCGCATTTATGACGATGTATCTCTGTAGTTGTTCGTAAAATATTTTTTTGCTGCGAACTGGTTTATTTTGGGCAAAAAACCCAAGAGACATTTTTTGTTTAGAATGAAACAGGCTATCGGAAATGAATTTTCGAATGGTAAACGAATAATAAGACAAAAAGTTGCTTTGGAAATAAATTTTAGGGGTTGCGTTTTCCACCCCTTACAACCATAGGGTAAACCAAATAAATTACTGGCTAAGTGTCGTTTTGGTAGTACAAAACGTCAGGTTAATTTCAATATTGTAACTTTTTCAGTGCTTGTGAAAAAAATTGTACAAATTTTATTTACCCCCTTTAAGGGGCTGTATCTTAACAAGGGATGCTCCAATGAAGTTTCTTTGTATGAAAGATCCTATCTTTTTTTCGATGAGGAATCACCTCCTTAAATGTTTTACACTTATTTAGTTACACCCTGTATACAGACCTCTCCTTTTGGTGGGAATAAAAAATTGGTGTGCTGACCAGATTACCAAATTCGAGTTACCGAAAGAGAAACTCATATCAGTACTCTAGTTTCCGCGAACGAATTGACGCGACAAACTAGTAGCACTGCTCTTCTCATCCACTATGGAAAATTGATCAATATATAACTGATCACGCCTTGAAATGTGTAATCACCCGAAGATGATTGCAAATACCAGTAATCGAAGAATCGTGAGTGCAATAAACTTGGATCATGTTTTTGAACATTTTTCAATTATTCTTCTTTATATTCTGATTTATTTCACTGTTTTTACATTTTCATACACTTTTGAGAATTATTCTGAATTTATGCTCATTTAGTTTCTTCTCCAGATTATTTTGATTTTCCTGATTCATCAAGTCAATGCTTTTATTCAATTTTATTGCTGATAGTTTATTTCAATTGATTTTTCGGACAAGGTTTTATTTCCTTTATCACTTTCTGTTCAATTTCTGCTCATTCGAATTTATTTCTACGAATGTAGTAATAATCGATTAACTTTGCATTTCAATACTCTTTTTTCGATTATACTGTTTTTTCTTATTTTGATTTTTCGATTCATATGGAAGTTCGAACCGATACCATTTCCATACTGAATCACCTCGGTTGTGAAACATCCGATTTTAAACACTTTTTGAAGTAGTTGGAGGCAGGAATAATTGTGATCGAAGGCGAGTGTTCGACTCACTCTTTTATCCACGGCTCTCAGAAGTACTCCTGGTATATTTACAATATTTTTACCGGAAATATAATGATGATTCTTTCGGTGGAAATGCTCTTGGGAAAAATAATGAGGTCTTCTCTCTTTTGCTTCGTTATTTGTGAATTTTAAATTTGTTTTGCATCTCGTTTAAGAATATGCACTGTAATCGTATCTTTCTGAACAATCTCTGTTTAACGAACGAGTCAAATAATTTGAGAGATGAAAAATATTCGGTGTTATACATGGTGATTTCTCCGAAATATTTCAAGAGTTGTGATATTTATCAATTTTTTGATATCACACAATTGAGGAGTTGAATCCATCTGAGAAGTTATATTTTTAAAGGTGCTCTCAGACTTCTATCATATATCAAATACAACCCCTTCAGATATGAGATATTATTCAATGGTCCAGTGAACATTTGCAAAATGATTATACTGAGTTTGAGCATGTTTGAGTAACATGGATCATTTCTCTTTATTTCTTATATTGCTTATACTTATCACTTGAGTACCCATTCTCACCCTCCTCCACCTCAGAGTAGAATAACGTATATTCCATAAGCTCGAAGATCTGAAAGTTTTTCAAATTTGCACTTCGAATAACGCAGTTTTTTTCGAGGTATGAAGTTTTTATCCGAAAGTGCTGAATTTTAACTTTTGGAAGCCTTTGAATGGTATAGAGTTCTGATATCTTTACAGACAAAATATCCAAATAGTGAGTTACAGAAATATTTGAATGTATTTTTTCCAAGGCTTTTGAAAAAGCCAAAACTACTCTTGAAAATATTATTATTATTATATTCAATCAGGAAAACACCAGGAATATTGATAGTATCAGAAAGATTGATATTATCTTCTGAATATGCCAACTTTGCTAGCAAAAAGTACGTTGAGTTCAAGTATCGGTATTTGGGAATTTGGACTCTGTTAAGTTTTCACTCTCACAACAACCAAACCGATCTTACCTATGATATTGAATTAATGGAAACACTTTTGAACTGGAGAGAACTTTTTTGTAAAATCCATTCTTTGGTTCGTTTAATGTCTTGCTGAGAAGAATAATCACTTGCTACTCGCTTTTTTATTTTTCGTTTTGTTTGGAATGAATTTTTTTGTTGGGGCAAGTATAGAGATTTTTTTCTCCAATAGTTTGGGGGGAGTTATTATCGAGGAATGATTCTTCATTATGAATGCCTAGAAGTTTCCATCAATTCCTGAATATTTTCCATGCTCTAAAATCTAGATCACCATAGATTAGTTTTAGCGCATAGCACACCACTCGCTTCTCCTTATTTCAATCAAATTGCCCTACTACATTTGCAATGCAAATATCAATCGTAAGGAAGAAACCAAAAGGTCGACTATTAAATTTTTTCTAATCTTAGGGGTGTCCCAGCAAGAAGACCATTGTGAATCCTTTAATAGAGGGCAGCACCGCCAAGCTATGAAAAGGACCTATAGATATCATACTGCGGGGGTTGTGGATGACATTAAGGTAATAATTATAACGAATATTCAGGCCTTGAAAATTTTCATCATGTTCATGAATGGAATATATAAATACAAAAAAGAGAGATAATAGAACAGACATTGTGTATTGGTTTATCTGTTCATGCATCTTTGAACCGTGCAAAATAGATGCTAAGGGAAATGAAATCGTCCCCAACGCGCGATGTGGACAAAACGAGAATTTTCCGCAACACTTTAGGCATGATTGTTAGAATAGATTACGGCCATATGCTCCGTGAGGTTTCAACTGACATTTGCGTTACACTTTTTTAAGTTATTAGGCATTCCAGATCACGTGATGTCTGGGGGCGAATACCAGTTTAACCATAAAATCACACTCTTTTGAAAAAAACAAACGAAAGTTTCTGGGGGGCAGATGCCGCCTTATTGGTTCATTTCGTCATTTTTTGACAAAATATTGACAAGTATCTGGAATGCATAATTGCATTCAATGAAAATATCGATTGAGAAATATTTGACTAGAGCAAAAAGACGATACACTTTTGAAAGATGATGGAGTTATTACCTTTTCTTCGAGCGTTTGGTAGATGAAACAAGCAATATGAAGGTGGTTGTGAAATGTTAGCCCAACTTAAGAAATTTTCAACGATCATCAGTAGAATGTTTTTCGGAAGTTCCTGGTGAGTTAGACACTATGCATGAAAGTTTCCCAAAAGTTCAGAAAGTAGATAGAGATGACTTCGCGTACCGTCTCACTACACGTACACATACATGCACAAATCATAGCCAAAAACAATTACACTTCCACTCAGTTGGGGGCTCTTATCTCTTATAGTGAAAGTGAAAGTTTTAAGTGAAAATTACTGTTTCATAAATCCACATTTATACTATCCTACAAGTTGCTGTTATCACTTTTTTTGCCCATTCGGAAAGTTGAATGGCAGTGTATTTCACACTTGCAGACTTGTAACAAATTTTGGTTCAGGCCAGTCTCAACTTACCTTCGCAGTAGATTATACTAACCCCTGTCAGAAAACACCTACTCCTCTGGTCAATACCACGAAGGGCGTTGAATTATATTCAACAGGTGCCAGTGCAGGATTCTTCACCAAAGAAATTCTTGCACATGCTTTTGGCGATACAACTGCCGGAATTATTCAATTATCGAGATGGGCACACTTTCAGGCTGGTTTAGGTGAATTGAGACTGGCCTGGCCAATCTTCAAGTATCTCCAAACGTAGTCTTTTCATGGATTCTTCTCAATGTGCAACATTGAACTGTTGAAATCAGGATCGTTCACTAATTTTCGAATTTGTGGACTGTCGAATATGCCTAAATTCGAAAACTTACTTGTAATTAACTTACCGTTTCCCTGTGCAGGGGACAAGGTTGTTGGAATGGGTGTCATAAAGTATAGAGAAGCAAAATGCAATAAGCCCTAGAAGCTGAAGTGCTTTCCGGAGACCTGGGAGTGAAGGACAGGTCAGACGGCTTCCACAAGGAAAAAAAACTTACCGTTTTACTAAAGAACGGGTTTTTCAAATCAGATAAACATAACCAATAGTTTCGATCCTTATCACTGTCAATTAGTACTCACGTTACCCCCCACATTTCCTTCATCTATATGACAGATAACTCCTTGATCCTCGTATTGAAAAACTGGCCCTAAATGAGTGTGGCCGATTACTTTCGAGGGCGTGAAGGAACCGAATGTTTCTATAAGATTAACGACGCCATAAGGCAATCCAGAGACCTGTCAAATCTATAAAAACCAAAATGGCGGCTGTTGGCATACAATGGATTTTCTCATAAGCGACAATAGTTGAAACTTTTCCTAAAGATCAATTACCCTAACACCAAACTGATATTTTTGCACTCGACGCGCGTTTCGCTAACAAGGTTAGCATCTTCAGAAGTAAATTGGTACTTCTGGTTGATATCAATTTACTTCTCCTGAAGATGCAAACCTTGTTAGCGAAACGCGCGTCGAGTGCAAATATATCAGTTTGGTGTTAGGGTAATTGATCTTTAGGAAAAGTTTCAACCTTTTCACCAAAGGTTCCAATCTCATCCTTTATTAAGCGACAATAGTAATAAAGCTGACTAGATTGCTGTGGATTTCGTCATGATGGGGATAAAGTCTGATTTTACTCTGTTCCTGATGTTCTGAAAAAAATGTTTTCGATTTTATTCTGCGATTATTCTTTGACATGACATTAAAGGGGCCCTTATAATTATTGCTTATTGGCCACCCAGTATGCTTATTATTCTTCAGGGTAGTTGCTCCACGGTTGGTTTTTGATTCAGTATTTTTAGAAAACAATTAACATCAACTGCAACTTTGAGTTCATCAACAGTTTCGGTATCCACAAAATCAATAAGAACTTCAACAGACTCAAATAATTTATAAGAATCCAAAGTTTTATAAGTTCTCATCTCTCCTTGGGAAGCTGCGACTTGTAACCACATATGAAACAATATCTATATTTGTAACAGGAGGGACGCATCAATTATATAATTCGGATTAGAACTATTCAATGCGTAGGGTTTATTGACCTCAACTTAAATCTATACCTGTAACAATGGTCGAAATGTGAACAAAAAATTCACATTTATTTTCGAGAAAATCTTTTATTAAAGTTTCGTTTTCTCAACATTAATATCTTCAGGTAATAGCTCCATTTAAATATCACTCATCAACCTTACTAGAACCCCGAAAATAGTCAGAAATTCAATATTCACTACCAAAGGGCTAGCAACACAATAATATTCGTATTGTCAACACTGGTTTGTGTGTCACGTAATATGGATTGCCTAATTTAACGAAATGAACCAATATGGCAGAATCTTCTGAAGATTGTGATTTCCATGATAAAACTGGCACGTATTCCCCCCCCCACCCCAGACATCACGTGATCTGGAATGCCTACTATAGTATATTTTTTAACGAGCAAGGAATGATAGTCATTCCCCACTCGTTTGATTTGCAAACCTACTGCTCATGCATGCGAATTATACTTATACGTTTCCTACGACTATAACCAATAATAGCGAAATAATTCAATAAATAACATAAACTTCGAATTCAATACATCTCAAGTTTTTCGGGCTCAAGTTGTGGTCTGCAATTTTGAGTTCTAGAGCTTTCGGTTGCATCTGCGGCAGACATCTGAAGCGGCAAATGTGGAGGTATTGGTATGTTCTTATCGTGTCTTAGGGGAATCACAGAGTTCGACTAAGACCACTCCAGTGCAGATGGCTGCCGCAGATACAGCCGAAAGCTCCTGAACTCAAAATTCCAGATCACTGCTTTCAAACCCAAAATATTTGCGCTGCATTAAGAGCGGCCGTGAGAGCCTACATTCTTTCATTCAAATTTGTTGTCATTCAAAATTTCCATTCAGTTACAATCAAATAAGTAACTGGAACTATCATTGCTTGAAATTTGTCATTCCATGGGGGACCTGGTTTATTGTTCAAATGGAGTCATTGTGTTATCAGTTAAGGAAATGAAATGGAAGACTATGTAGAAAAATACATTCTCTTCATGTATTTAGAGCAATTTAAAGGTAGTTACAATATTTTCGCCCAATATTAGAAATGCTTTTACCATAATTATTGAAATAATGAAAGTTGTTTCAAGGTTTCTGATGAGTATTTGCGGTTTTTCGTGGAATCTCCATAAGGCACACTGCATAAATGTCCCCCAAAAGTTCCGAAAGTGGGATGCTGTCATCGCGTACGGTCCCAATTTTCAATCCAATGTTCTAACTTTGCCCATGAACATATAAAATAGGTTTATTCAATATAAACCTAATAGAAAAATTCAAGAACATCAAAGGAAAACCAAAACACTCTAAATATGAGACAATCTGATCGAATCGAATGTATTTACCACAAATTTAAGAACAACTATTTGGATCGTTTATGAGGACCTTTCTTGATGACGCTATGAAAGAATTTACAAAGATTTATTCAACACGCGTCCGTAATAAAAGTAAAGTTGATGACAGCAGGCTCTATGTGCACATTCTAGCTGTTGAACTGGAGCTACTAGAAAAGCTGACGGTAGATCATTGGCATCATCGGATCAGAAAACAAGTATTAAAATATTCCATGTAGTAAAAAAATGTTCAATTCTGTTGTGCCATGTGATTCAAAATAGTTTTATAATGGAGTTTGATGGAACAGATACTGTATAGTTGTTCTTTCACCATAAAATTCCCTTCACCAGTTGATATTTTTAAATTAACATCATTGTATTCTGTTGCAGAAAAACGACAATAGAGACGCCAGCATTCACAAGCGCCTGTCCTGGAACTATTCTAGTCAAGAGCAAAGGCCCCCCAACGAGGACCAGACCTAGCATACAATAATAATGAATCCTATTGTGTCTTGTATAGTGATGTTCTATCTTATAGTTTCTATATTAGCTGAAATGCAAAATATTCTAGAAAGACTCTTATAGAAATTTTCGAAACAGCTTGGGTTTATTAGGATTGTATTCTTCAACCGTGGACCAAACCACAATATCATTTTCATTAATTATTATTGCCAAAACTATTGGCAGTTTTGACATTCCATATACATTCCAAAATAAACCCTAGCAATAACTGTACCTAATCAAATTCTATCAGGCCTAATATTCAAACAATTTTTATAAAATATTTGGATTTATTAGAAATTCTAGTTTGCTTTATCATTAAATAACAGTTTGGGTGAGTCTGAGAAAAACAAATTGTGTTTTCTGGTTTTTCTGTGGATCACGCGAGCTTTATTTTGGAGTGGATGAAATTTTAGATGATTAACTAATTATAATAATGATGTTTATTTCAAACGAAATCAGTACAATGAACTTTATATTTTGGTAAACAATATATTTATTTTTTTCTTTGAGAATAATATATTTATTTTTAATTGTTGATCGAACCACAGATGTACATTATTTGTTATATTTATTATTGATTGATAAATAAAGTATTGATTATGGATAGTGCATTTCATTTATTTGAAATGTTTATTTGATAACAATGTAACAAAATCAACAGAGTCATTTGTGTCCGTCTGAACGGAGGGCTGTAAACTGACCCGTTGATGATAGATATCGAAGAACATGGTGTAACGTCGACTGGAAGAATGGCTGTTGACAGATCTCTTGATTTCTCGATAAAACACAGTCCGAAAATAATATGTTCGATTCAATTAATTAATAATTATTTATTTTTTTATTTTCCCAAGAAACATATACGTGCCTATTGTAGGGAAAATTTAACTGATGCCATGCAATGAAAGTAGAATAGAATACAAAAAATTAGTAATTGAATCAGATCTTTATATAACAATAAAAAGAAAAAGAATCATGATATCAAATGTTTTTTCAAATTATTTTTGAAACGAAATTTTCCTTCCATATTTCTTCAATGAATTCGGTAGACCATTGTATAGTTTTATTCCGTTGTGGTAAACAGCTTGCTGTCATATATTTGTTTTAATTTTCATCAATGCCAAATTTTCTGAAAACCTTGTTGAGTGATTGTGTTGATCACCATTCATTCATTTTGAACATCAAATTTGAATGCTTGAATTTATTTTTGACCAGGTGAATAAATGTGCAAATTTTAAACGTGTATAATGAAGGAATGTCTAAAAATTTTCTTTGTATAAATTAGCTGTAGGTTCTTTTCGATCAAGTTTGTATATACACTTTATAATTTTATTCTGTAATGTTTTAATGGTTTTATTACGGTTTTTGGAGCTGCCCCCCAAATCGAAATCAGGTATTGAATTCTGGAATATACTAAAGAATAATAAATTGATTTCAGACAGAATAAAGGTAACATATTTCGAATTTTAAAAATTATACCAATAATGGGAGAAATTTGTTTTCTTAATAACTCAATATGTTTGTTCCAAATTGAATGTTCATCAATCAAAATTCCTAAAAATTTCACTACAGGAGAATACAAAATATTTTCATTATGGAATCTGATAGGATCTTTCGAATGGATGGAGGTGTATTTTCTTGAGATAAACATATACGAGGATTTTTCAATATTCAATGTTAGCTCATGATTCATCAGCCATGATGTTATTTCATGGAGGTCATTGAGCATGAAAGTTTTGATTTCTAGAAAATTGTTACCGGTGTATACTATTGTAGTATCATCAGCAAACATTATGATTTTACCATTCAACTGAGGAAAAGCAATGGACCCAGAATAGACCCCTGAGGAACACCGCATACAACTGTTTCTAGTGAACTATTTTTGTCTCCTATCCAAACAAACTGTTTTCTATCATAAAGATAATTTCGAAACTAACTGTAAGTTGTTCCTCTTATTCCTATTTGATGGAGTATATTCAATAAAATTTTGTGATTTACAGTATCAAATGCTTTTCGAAGGTCTAGGCCACGTTTTTTATTACAATCTATGTCAAGTTGAAATTGTATTTTCTGAAGTTCGATGGTAGGTACGTTTCAAAGTGAGTGGGT
The DNA here is from genome assembly GCA_032362365.1 of Zygogramma bicolorata. Lineage (NCBI taxonomy): Eukaryota > Metazoa > Arthropoda > Insecta > Coleoptera > Chrysomelidae > Zygogramma > Zygogramma bicolorata. The sequence goes on along the minus strand of JAVJAQ010002783.1, from coordinate 186,487 downwards.
GGGTCTATGCGACCATCCCCTGCAACTGTGAGGGTTCATTGTGGCTCATAGGCTTGTTACTAACTCCCTACGCCTTACTCAGGAGCGGCATGGGTACTCCCGGACCAGTCAACCATGAAACGTAGCAGGAGTCATCGCCAACATGATGGAGAAATTTCTTAAAGAAAAAGTTCTGCCCCGTCGGGAAAGGGAACCTACGACCTTTGGGTCGGTAGGCGGATGCGGAACCACAGCACCAACTCCCTCGTTGATTATTCAATAATCTCGGCTGTAGCTGAACAGATATACAGGAAGTAAAAGGGCCTACTGAGGTCTTTCTGAAAAAGCTTCCACTCTTTTCACAGATACACTTAGACTTCAATAGATTATTTCATAGGCATCTTGCCATTTCTTTTGCAGACATATGATTGTTACCCAACCATATGGAAACATTTTTTGAAGCAGTGAAATCTACCGATGGTTGACATAACGGAATTCATCTAGACGTTGTTTATTAGTTGCCCATTTTCTTCGTCACTTTCATGAGTTGCCAATATATGGCAATCAATTCAGAAACAGCTGTGGAATTTCTGTTCGTGCCCCAGATTATTGAAATTTCAATGGTACAAACTTATACAAACGATACTACACTCTTCTATCTATTATGGAAAAAAATATTCGAGAAATTGAAGTGAATATGGATTATGACCTCAAATTGATTTCAATATGGTGGCAAATGCATAAATTAACGCTTAATTTTGAAAAATCTTCTTTCATGTACATCTCAAAAAAAACGATACCTGATTCCGATCTATCACCTCTCTCTTTGAATGGTTCATTGATACATCACACAGAATGTTTGGAATTTCTAGGACTGCTCGTGGATAAATCTCTCTTATGGTCACAGCACGTCCAAAGTGTCAGGGAAAAAATTTTCTCCAGTTATTGGAATTCTTTATAAATTTAGATCGTTTGTACCTATCAAATATCTAATAATTATATATTTCAGTCTGATATATTCAAAAATTCAATACCTAATCTCAAATTGGTACGGTGCTAATAAATCTATTTTGAAACCTCTCAAGTCTTTACAAAACAAGGCAATCAAGTGCATTTTTAAATTACCATTTTTGGAACCAACTTCGAACTTATATAGACCAAGAAATCTCTTTGACCTCGATTCTTTATTTAAAATGAAAATTTGCATTTTCATCCATTCAACAAAACATAAGAAAAAACGATTCCTCAATATCTTATGTGATAAATTCAGATACTCATAATTATAATACCAGGCAATCTAGTAATCTAAAAACTGCAAAAATTAGAACTGAATTTGGAAGAAAATCATTACATTCTCATGGAATAATCATTTACAATAGTTTGCCTCATAAGATTAGATCAACTAATTCCTTGACCAAATTCAAGAATGACCTGAAAGAGTATATTATGCAACGATCGTGTAATGATGGTTATTAATATATGAGCATAAACCGGGATACGAAACGAGCCGAAGGTGAGGCGAGTGTATTAATAACCATTACATGAGAGTTGCATACGCTATTTTATCTACACCCGATAAATAGTGAAGAACTACAAATATTATATTTATATTTGTATTGCACACAATAATACTAATTTAACGAATTTCTTTGAAAAATTCCACAGAATTGTAATTAATAGTATTACTTCGAGAAATAAAACGATGAGATATGAAAAGATCAAAAATCAAAGAAAAAAAAGATTTCTCGAGGCCGGAATCGAACCAATGTCTCCTCCAGCTAGAATATTAAATGTCAGCGCCACAGACGGCTCGGCTACGGAGAGCCCACAAGGTGAAGGTGTCGAAGGTGATTCTCCTATATCGCTGGTATCAGACATTTTGTTATGATTATCGAAGTTTGGCTATATTCTTCAAAAGTTCAATACCTATACCGATTTTGACTTGACAAACGTCAAAATGCAGAGCATGCACATCATGCTCGATTGAAAAATAATGGGTTTCTATTGGTTGAAAATCTGTATCGTAATGAAAAATCTGTATCGTAATGGATTTCATTATAAAACGGGTTGTGCGCATATAAGTGAATCATTAGAGTATGGGTGTAGATAAAGATATATATTGAACAACTGACTCATTTTCTTTTTTTTATGAATTGTTTTATATATGTGTTTATATGTGTGTGTATATATATGTATGTGTGTATACATATCATATTCTGATTTAACCATTGTGTGTATTTGTTGATAATGTTAATATTGATAATGTTATAATGACATTATTCATGTATTTTTTTTAATTTTTCCTCTATAAACATTACATGTTTCTTGGATCAATAAACGTTAACTAACTATAAATTATGAATACTTACTAAGATAGTAAGTAAATGGTAAGGGATGGAAACTGCAGATATATAGCAATAGGGACTTCGTTTTTCTCAATTTTTCTCACATCGTATCTCGAATCGCACATTTTCTCGATCCCTAATAAAATATGGCAAAAAGATTGCAATCAATTCAAAAACAGAAGTGAATTTTATTTCCAATATCGTGAAACATCCATATTCTCATGACTATCGAAAGCTTGAACTTTCATTACTTTATAAACTCCTAATGTCTACACTCTTTTGGATATTCATTAGCTTGTCAACATTTCAATCAAACTGTTGAGCAGAAAAGTATGTAGTGCATTGTTGAGTAAATGAAAATATTGGCATCATAGTGTACCTAGATGGAGTCCAAAAATACTTCAAATGATTTTTACCAAAGCATTTGAATGCTTTCTGTCCAATTTCAAAAGAGCAAACAGAAATCTGCGTGCACTGCTGCTCAGACGTGGAAAAGGTATCTGTACTATGATTTGTCCGTAGAACAGTAATATCCACATTATATTGTAGATGGCGTCTCATAAACCCTTCAAATATTTTTTACAATTACATTGGTAGTTCAGTCTATGACCATTTTCCCGTGTATTTATCCCATACAGCACCGATTCGCACGAAAATTTGGATTCAGAATCTAGATTTTTTCAAAATCTACCCTGTGCCGAGGGTTGCTTTCTCCCTGGGGGTGGATGCCACCCCTTCTTGGGGGTGAAAATATTTTTATTGGAAATAAGTGCGGAAATCAATGAATTGACTAATTCTAAGCACTTTTTGTTCAATGAAGTTTTTTCTGAAGAGCAATACTTTTCGACTTATTCGCGAGTGAAATTGTCGGTTTTCAGGCAAAAAAAACTCGTTTTCAGATCCTTTTTCGCGAATGACTGGAAAAATATGCATCTAATCGAAAAATATGCATCTAATCGAAAAACCTGCAGGGAGAAAAATTATAGCTTTTGAAAAAACAAAGGCGATCGTTCATTTTTGATGTATGCAAAACCACTACAAACTGGATAATTGCTTGGTGAATGTTGATTGGTATTTTCAAACGTCAAAATGGAAAATTTCTATGTACAATAACCAAAAATCAATGCATTTTTCGGGAAGAACTCATCGGACCTTTTTTGAAGTCCTTCAAAAATCCTTTCTTTTTGTTATTCATAAGAGATTCTAGCATCAAAACGGACCGAGGTATGAAGGGAATAATGTTGAATCCTATTTTTTCGTTGAAAAAAAATTGTGAATAACTCATCCTCTCTTCCCCCTCCCCTTTAAAAAAAAGTCGTTACTCCATAATTCACTTCATTCATGTTCTATAAGAGTTCTGAGTTTTTCATCCATTGAAAGAACGTTAGTTTTGGAAAAAATTGACATTGAAGAGAAAAAATCATATACGTAATTCAGCGAAAAATCACCATTTCTTCGAAATAACTCGAAAAGTATTGATCACATGCAAAATTTTCCAGAGTACAAAATTGAAGGTTATTCTCCTCTGAAAATTTTGGTGTTTCATTTCTGCAGGATGAAAATAGAGTAAGATATGGCCAGTTAAATATTGTGAGGGCTCGCAAAGTACCTTTTTTGAGCCCTTTCAGCATGAACCTTTTTGAAAATATAATCTGAAACAAAAAATTATGTGAATGAGCTTATAGCTCTTGAAAAAATCTACAAAATACTTTCTGGTGGATTAGCGAGTTATTGGAGAAAAAAACAAAAACAATTTTTGTAGAAATTAGAGCATGTACATTAGTATATTGAGGAATACACATAGTAAACTATATTTTAGGCCTAGTGAATCTATATGTATATTATATATATGTATATATATATATATATATTAGGTTTTGGTAGGTTCTTGAATCCTGTTTGATTTAGTAGTTGATTGGTTCTTGGGATTTGGATTCTTTTGGGAAAATAATAAAGTCTTTTCTTTATTTGTATACGAAACGTTTCGCCCCTGGCCAGCGGCTTTTTCAATTGTTTATTCGAATTTTTTTTTCCATAGCTACATGGACGGTTTTCTGTAATAAAATGTGCATCCTCTTACAGAAAACCGTCCATGTACCTAGCTATGGAAAAAAACATTTTTGAATAAACAATATATATATATATGTAGAAATTGATGCTTTCACGGATCTTCGATATGCTAGATGAATTTTTCAGGGTTTTTATCCGTTAGGTATCTTCTGATTTGTTCGACGTTTCGAATTCCATTTTGAATTCATTCTCAAGAACTGTGAGACGAATATCTGTCCATACCGTCCTGGTCAATCACTCCTCTTACGAAGTAACCAAGCAAGACTAAGCAATGACTTCAATCGTCTGTTCTCCATGGAAACTGGTATTTATAAGGATTCTCCTCAGTTATTATTCGACTTGGTCCGATATTAAGGTTGTATCCTGCCCATCCTGGTAGGTATTATGTAGAAATTGATGTTTTCACGGATCTTCGATATGCTAGATGAATTTTTCTCGGTTTTTATCCGTTAGGTATCTTCTGATTTGTTCGACGTTTCGAATTCCATTTTGAATTCATTCTCAAGAACTGTGAGACGAATATCTGTCCATACCGTCCTGGTCAATCACTCCCCTTACGAAGTAACCAAGCAAGACTAAGCAAAGACTTCTATTGTCTGTTCTCCATGGAAACTGGTATTTATAAGGATTCTCCTCAGTTATCATCCGACTAGGTCCGATATTAAGGTTGTATCCTGCCCATCCAGGTATTATGTAGAAATTGATGTTTTCACGGATCTTCGGTATGCTAGATGAATTTTTCTGGGTTTTTATCCGTTAGGTATCTCTCCTTAATATCGGACCTAGTCGGATGATAACTGAGAAGAATCCTTATAAATACCAGTTTCCATGGAGAACAGACAATTGAAGTCTTTGCTCAGTCTTGCTTGGTTACTCCGTAAGGGGAGTGATTGACCAGGACGGTATGGACAGATATTCGTCTCACAGTTCTTGAGAATGAATACAAAATGGAATTCGAAACGTCGAACAAATCAGAAGATACCTAGCGGATAAAAACCCAGAAAAATTCATCTAGCATATCGAAGATCCGTGAAAACATAAATTTCTACATAATACCTGGATGGGCAGGATAGAATCTTAATATCGGACCTAGTCAGATAATAACTGAGGAGAATCCTTATAAATACCAGTTTCCATGGAGAACAGACAATTGAAGTCTTTGCTTAGTCTTGCTTGGTTACTTCTTAAGGGGAGTGATTGACCAGGACGGCATGGACAGATATTCGTCTCACAGTTCTTGAGAATGAATTCAAAATGGAATTCGAAACATCTAACAAATCAGAAGATACCTAACGGATAAAAACCCAGAAAAATTCATCTAGCATATATATATATATATATATATATATATATATATATATATATATATATATGGAGTGCCGAGGAAATACGATGAGACAATTGAAAAGTCTAAATGTTTTATTAGCCAGTCGGTACTTGTATTTTGAAGTGGAGTTAATATAAGATTTGAATCTTTCATAAAGGCGATTGGAGCCTTGAATGAGCACATGAAGAGGGTTTATCTACAAACACAATTTTGGCTGGGAAATAAAAGTATAAACCCGGTTGATTGGGGGTGGCTCAATTTAGAGGAATAACTGATACCCGTTAAAACTCCGATCAACCTGCACCTGAAGAGTTACTAAGAATTATTTTTTGTACTTGCAAAAAATGGTGTGGTACAATGTGTGGTTGTCAGAGGTTAGGGTTATTCTGCAATTCAGCATGTATAACATGCAATGGAGATAACTGTCACAACACGGTTTCAATAATGAACCAGGAGGAAGACAAGATCGAAGACAAAGATGAGGTAGGAAGAAATATCATCGAAGAGGAAGAAGAGAGTGAGGAGTATTAATTATCATTACATTTATTTTCTGTAATAATACAATTCTTTATATTAACTTTTTATTAATTATAAAAGTTGTTGAAAAATATTTTAAATACATTTGAAGATGATTTCAATCGATCACACATCCAAATCTAGACTTAACTTTTTTTTAATGGGGTAGTTTTCACCCTTAAAAAATCAAAAGCAACTCCGAGTACAGAGGTAACTTTGAAGTAGAGCCTCAATCTGAATTTTCATACAGTTGGGTTTCACGGTTACTCAATAACAATTTTGATATAATTTTCTAATGAAAACTATCATAAGGGTGGTGTTTAGGGGTCTAAACTGGATAATAGATCAGAAATTGTCTCTCAAGGTTAATTCAACGTATTTACAGATGACCGCACGCTCAAAACTAGTATTTTGTAATTATTTTTGAATAGGGGTAAGTTTTCACCTTTGATGTATAAAAATCAACCCCAGGCACAACCTCAACTTTGAAGTAGATGGTAGATAGAAGCTAAATCTCAAATTAACTGCAAATAGATAGTGAAAAAGTTGAATAACTGAAAAATAACATGTTAATTATTATTTTCTGATGATATTCTGTCATAAGGGGGAGGTGTTAAGGGCTGACACTGATTACTAAACCATAAATTGTATAAAAAATTCTCAATTGATTGATTTTACTGATATAGGTAAATATGATTTCAGTTTATTACATGTTCCAATCTAAAATTTTTATATTTTTTCGAATAGGGGTGGTTTTTACCCCCTTCCAAAAAAGCAACCCTCGGCACAGGGTAGATTTTGAAATAGAGGGTAAGTAGAACTTATATCCAAATTTTCATACGAATCGGTGCTGTATGGGATAAATACACAATTTACTTTTTTTACCGTCATAGACTGGAGTATGGCTGTCTTATTTCTCAATAAACAATTATTATGAAACTGTAAAATAATGTTACATAGAATTGTACCGAATAGAATTATCAAAATACAAATGATCTATGACATTAAAAACTTCTATGGCTCTTACGGAATTAATTAATTATCATTGTTTATAGAGAAATAGGATAGTTAGTCAACCCTATGGAATTATCATTTGACTGGATGGAAACTACGGATAAACAGCATAAATTTTTCTTATGAACGTCGTAGCTTGAATCAGACATTTTCTCAATCACTTCGACAAAAGACCAAATGATGACAATTAATTCAGAAACAGTGGTGGGTTTTTTATCAATGTAGATCATTATAGATCTCGCTATTATAGAGGTCAGCACGTCCGCCTATCATGCGGGAAACCGAGGTTCGAATCCCCGTCACGGAATCACCCTGTCGAGAATCACAAGTTGAAAGATTACAAGTTTCGACTTCTGATGGTTGACTTTCGTAGGGGGCGTCAGCTGATTAACAGAAAAATCCATTTTATAAAGCCATTTATAATTAATTTTAAAGCATTAATTTTCGGTAAAAATTTCTATTGTAAACACTTTTTTAAGCTTTTTTAGCTTTCTGTTAACATTTCAGTCGAACTGACAAACAGAAATCTGCACTTATTTTGTCCTTTGAAACATAAGAAAATTAAGCACATGCAAAACTCCTTCAACCCATTAGTGCATAACGTCCGTTTATTACGCGTCCGTTTTTCGCTGGTAACTGCATAAATAAAATGTTTTTGTCATTAACATATCATTTAAGATTAGGCAGAGTACACACATGTGTTGAATGTGTGCTCAAGTTTCTTAAATACCTATATAATAATTTTTGAATAGTGATGGATCCCGGATTATACAATACAAGGCGCAGTGGATAAGTAAATTTAGGATTATTCTGTTTTTTTTCAGCATTCCTCCATGAAATTTCAGGAGGGTTCACTTTAACAATCATGTTATCGATCTCGGATACCGGTGACATATTGATTTACGTTTTTCTTGAAACAATATTCATTTTTATTTCGTCCGTTTTATCGAACATATGCGGTTCATCCCCTATATTATTGTTATATGCTTATGATATTTTGTGTTGTTTCAGACTGTCACTTTCTGAACTCATCGACTCTTTAAGATGGTTGGGATACCGACATTGATAGTGACCTATCTGATGATGATCATGCTGTAAATATTTGTCACTTAGGCCCTGTTAAGTTTAGAGCAGAATATGAATATGTTCCAGTACAACATGAAGACTCTGAAAAATCAGTTCAAGAATATGATTCTGAAGATGATAATATACCTCTTGCTACTTCATTTCCAAGTGCAGTTGCACACCTGCTGTCAGAAATTAGTAGATCTTCATCATCTAAAAAACGAAAATTGGACACCGGGGCCTGTTTCAATAAGCGAATACTAGTGGTAAAATACTACTGCGGCGTCTGCGGCAGTTATAAATTACCATTGCAACAAAATTGGGGTTCTACAAGTTACACCTGTAAATTATGAGTGACAAGTTTACCAGTCCAATTCTACAACTGTTTTTTATACGAATTACGGGTGTGCTGTTTCAGCAATATTCACAAGTATGGGAGTAACGCTGGTAAATGCTGTTTGTGACAAGTTTGCGTTTCTAAAAGCTCAACTTGTAAGTGAGGACTGACATGCATATGTGTTCAATCTTACAAGTGTTTTTTCACCTAATCACATCGTTCCTGTTTCCACAAATTCTGGGGCCTGTTTCAAGAAAATTACCCGTGAACAAGCTACTAGTTACAAGTTCAATAGCAACAAGTGACAAGGACTAGTAATTTCTGTTTCAAGTAATAACTACTAGACAAGTATTTTGTTTCAATAAAATTACAAGTATATAAGTGACAAGTTACAAGTGTCACGACGACTAGTCAGAAGAACTAGTAGTTTCTGTTTCACAAAATTAAACAGCGACAAGCAAACGGACGACAAGTTACCAGTGTAGAAATAACTAGTGACAAGTGCCAAAATATCTTGTTTCGCAAAGAAATTTTGTACAGTTGTAAATTTCCAAGTGAGAAATGTGCATATACAGGCGATCCAAGGTCAGTTCCCCGAGGGGATGGGATAAACAGTTGTCAGTAGACGGAAAAGAGTACAAGGACACATGCGATGAGTTTATCGCGTTCATAATAATAATAAACAGTCGATACATTCAAGAAGTTGAGTTTAATTACAATTGTTAACATGGAATACTTAGACCAAAGAGTGTGTGGTTTGCATGTTTCTTGAAATTTCAGCGAAATGGGAGAACAAAAATGTCTCTTCTGAAAGTTTGCATTCCCTTATTCTGTCACCAGTTGTCAAACCAAACACATTCCTTTTCATACATATAGAGGGATTTTGATGGTGTAAATCCAAGTTTTCTAGCCGCTTCCAAAACTGACTCTGGCAAATATTCGTCTGAAGAATCCATGAAAAATTATATTACGAGAAAAAATCTAGGACGAGAAAATTGGTATCGACAAGGTAGTGTTTCGACTGACGAATTTATTTTTTCTCTGTTGCTACGGTAATTCAAACTGTCAAATGGATAGTGTGGTCGAGTAATACATTATGTGAAATTGCACAAAATTAACCGTCCAATGATAACGTTATTATTAAAGATTCTCAAAGAATAAAGGTGGGAACGGCGTTGAGAACATCAACCCAATAATAGCGGTAATAATGGGAAATACAAATACGTTTTGGGTACCTATCAGGTATCAAAAGATTCACAATTAGTGGTGGGTTTCAATGTTTGTTTTTTGTAACGGTGCTTTACCGAAAACTTATGAAGGTTACTTCAACAAGAGTTGAACATATGATTCGTTTGCTTCCATACAATACAAAATTATAGATTTTGTTTTCTGAAACATTGTTCTGGTGGAGTTCTACGAGTGGTGTTTCCCAATACTGACGAACCAGGTATCGACAAACGTCATAACTAACTTGGAATCATTTTAACGGGATGAATGTCCCCAAAACAAGCGGGTAATGAATCTAGCAAAAAAATTTCATTGAAAATGAAAGTTAACAATTTCAACTCGTTTTGGCATGGACTATACCATGTTTTTTGGTGGAGTTGAAATTATTTTCGAAGAGAACAAACTGAATCAGTGACAGACTGAAACAAACGTCTGCCTAAATTATGCTCCTACACTCATCTGCACTTGTTTTCCAACAAAAACAAGCAAATGCCGATATTTCATGGATTGTTGGGGTACATTTCAATGAATGCGTATCATTGAAAAAATAATTGTATCCCTTTTCATATGATATATCACTCGACCGCTCAAATTTCTCCGATGACACTCTGAACCTCTCATTAAATTGGTTGGTATCCGCAAAGATATTATAATTTATTCTTGTCCTAAACATTCGAGCCCTACGCATGTTGACACGGTGTTCTTCTTCGGAATCACTGGACCACATGTTTTCTATTATATCAAATATTCAATCAATAATGCTCAACGTTGACCATGCCCTGGGGCCTGTTTCAATAAGCGAATACTAGTGGTAAAATACTACTGCGGCAGTTGTAAATTACCATTTCGACAAAATTGGGTTTCTACAAGTTACACTGGTAAATTATGAGTGACAAGTTTACCAGTCCAATCCTACAACTGTTTTTTATACGAATTACGGGTGTGCTGTTTCAGCAATAATCACAAGTATGAGAGTAACGCTGGTAAATGCCGTTTGTGACAAGTTTGCGTTTCTAAAAGCTAAACTTGTAAGTGAGGACTGACATGTGTACGTGTTCGATCTTACAAGTGTTTTTTCATCTAATCACATCGTTGCTGTTTCTACAAACTCCAATGTTTGAGAATTACTAGTAATTTATCAGTATAATTCGACCAACGTACAGGGCATGGTCAACGTTGAACATTGTTGATTGAATATTTGCTATAATAGAAAATATGTGGTCCAGTGATTCCGAAGGAGAACACCGTGTCAACATCCGTAGGTCTCGAATGGATGAGGAGATTTATTTAAACCCATGATGAATCCAAACTTGTTTGTCATACTAGTTTGTTATTGCATCAACAGTATGAATATTTGAAAATATCGAAATGTCCATTCAACCTTAACTAGTTACTATGGTTGCTAGGGAAACAAACAATGGAAACTTTGACATGTGGAATTTTTTTTGTGACCATCATGACCGCACGGGCCATAAAGTGCACTTTATGCACGCACGTAAAGTGCACTTTAAGGCCGTGTTGTATGTTCACTGTTGCAAAGATTAAATGGGATAGTCCTGTTGGTAACCTGTTTATTTTTACGTTATAGAATTTACTAGTAATAATAAGATATATTGCTTGCACCGCTGTTATCATCGATGAGAGTATCAACCTGAACATTCTCTAGTCTTTTTTGTTCAGTATCACTATATTTTTGGTGAATTTTGATTTCCAGTTTTTTTGTAAATTTCATGTTCCAAATAGTCTACTTGAAGTTATAGTTTATTTTTTATCAATGTTTCTGATTTCATATACATATCATGCTGAACACTGTTTTCAGTCATCCATCTACGTAGTCTCGAAACTGCACCCCTACATCTTTATTTTTATTTCGAGGTAACTGAACGTCACTACAACCGATATTGCTAGAAATATTTTCATTCATTTGCTCTACAACATCATATTGGGCCAAATCGTGTCCCGACAATATTGCCAGTGATGATAATTTGCTATCAATTGTTGGGATACAAAAACTCGTGAATTTCCTTCCACTTCTCGCTTTTGTCTCGTTTTGTCAACTTGACACTGAAAGAACCAAAGAGAACATATTTATTTTGAATGAGTGAATGAAAACTTTCAGAAGAGACATTGTTTTTTGCCTTATTTCGCTGAAATTTCAAGAAACATGCAAACCACACACTCTTTGGTCCAGGTACTCCATTAAAAATTGTAATTAAACTCAAGAGAGAATTTACCAAATTTCACGTTCGATATTGAAAACAAAAATAATTAATATGTTGATATGTATTCAATAATAAATGTCCCTTCTGTTTTTTTTTCCAAACGCCAGTAAAACAATTATTGTGTACCTACCTAACACGTGCGCACGCGATTGCTGGCCGAACTTCGCTAAAGCGTCGTTCTGCCATCTGCAATCCCATGCGGACAAGTATGTTAGGTAAACTACTATTTCGTCACCATCAGTTTTTCGTGTACGGTTGTTCCATTCGACGGCACATCAGCATAGAACGTTCATTTGGAGAGTTCAGACAAATACAGAGGTTTTGTTGGAACTAATGATGTTGAGATACTTTAATTAAAGAGAAGTGGTGAGCCGTATTTCATGGGATCTACTCTACTGACAACTGTTTATCCCATCCCCTCGAGAAACTGACCATGGACCGCCCTTGCTTAATGTTAATACTTTTCCTGTATGTCTACAACTGTACAAAATTTCTTTATGAAACAAGAAATATTGGCACTTGTCACTAGTTATTTCTACACTGGTAACTTGTCGTCTATTTGCTTGTAGCTATTTAGTTCTGTGAAACAGAAACAACTAGTTCTTCCGACTAGTCGTCGTGACACTTGTAACTTGTCACTTATATACTTGTAATTTTATTGAAACAACATACTTGTCGAGTAGTTATTACTTGAAACAGAAATTACTAGTCCTTGTCACTTGTTGCTATTGAACATGTTACTAGTCGCTTGTTCACTGGTAATTTTCTTGAAACAGGCCCCTGTACGTTGGTCGAATTATACTGATAAATTACTAGTAACTCGCATACATTGGAATTTGTTGAAACAGGAACGATGTGATCAGGTGAAAAAACACTTGTAAGATTGAACACATATACATGTCAGTCCTCACTTACAAGTTTAGCTTTTAGAAACGCACACTTGTCACAAACGGCATTTACCAGCGTAACTCCCATACTTGTGAATATTGCTGAAACAGCACACCCGTAATTCGTATAAAAAACAGTTGTAGAATTGGACTGGTAAACTTGTCACTCATAATTTGCAGGTGTAACTTGTAGAAACCCAATTTCGTCGCAATGGTAATTTACAACTGCCGCAGTAGTATTTTACCACTAGTATTCGCTTATTGAAACAGGCCCCTGGTGTATGCGAGTTACTAGTAATTTATCAGTATAATTCGACCAACGTACAGGGAATGGTCAACGTTGAACTTATTGATTGAATATTTGATAAGTAATAGAAAACATGTGGTCCAGTGATTCCGAAGAAGAACACCGTGTCAACATCCGTAGGGCTCGAATGTTTAGGACAAGAATAAATTATAATATCCACGCGGATACCTACCAATTTAATGAGAGGTTCAGAGTGTCATCGGAGTTTGAGCGGACGAGTGATATATCATATGAAAACAATTATCTTTTCAATGATACCCTATTCATTGAAATGTACCCCAACATTTCATGAAAAATCGGAGTTTGCTTGTTTTTGTTGGAAAACAAGTGCAGATGATAGTAGGAGCATAATTTAGGCAGACGTTTGTTTCAGTCTGTCACTGATTCAGTTTGTTTTTTTCGAAAATAATTTCAACTCCACCAAAAAACATGGTATAGTCCATTCCAAAACGAGTTGAAATTGTTAACTTTCATTTTCAACGAAATTTTTCCGCTAGATTCACTACCCGCTTGTTTTGGGGACATTCATCCCGTTAAAATGATTCCGAGTTAGTTAGGACGTTTGTCGATACCTGATTCGTCAGTATTGTGAAACACCACTCGTGGAACTCCATCAGAACAATATTTCAGAAAACAAAATCTATAATTTTGGATTGTATGGAAGCAAACGAATCACCTGTTCAACTCTTGTTGAAGTAACCGAAGTTTTTGTTAAAGCACCGTTACAAAAAACAAACATTGAAACCCCACTAATTGTGAATCGTTTGATACCTGATAGGTACCCAAAACGTATTTGTATTTCCCATTAATACTGCTATTATTGGGATGATGTTCTCAACGCCGTTCCCACATTTATTCTTTGAGTAACTTCCAATAAATAACGTTATCATTGGAAAGTTAATTTTGTGCATTTTCACATAATGTATTACTCGACCACACTATCCATTTGACTGTTTGAATTACCGTAGCAACAAAGAAAAAATGAATTTGTCAGTCGAAACGCTACCTTGTCAGTTTCGGAAGCGGCTAGAATTGCAAACTTGGATTTACACCATCAAAATCCCTTTATATGTATGAAAAGGAATGAATTTGGTTTGACAACCGGTGACAGAATAAGGGAATAAAAACTTTCAGAAGAGACATTTTTGTTGGCTCATTTCGCTGAAATTTCAAGAAACATGCAAACCACACACTCTTTGGTCTAAGTATTTTATGTTAACAATTCTTTTAAACTAAGAAAAATGACCACGTTTCACGTTCAGTATCACAAAAATCACAATATTTTCTAGGCATTAATCATATGGGATAGTTAACCTCAATTTTCATTTGTACCGTAATACAGCTTTCGAGAAAAGTTCGCTCTACACGGGTGATTACAACTTCCCCCGATTATCAACTATATAGGCGAGCTAAGATCATTATTAAAAATGAATACTTTTTGAATGTATCGACTGTTTATTATTATTGATGAACGCGATAAAATCATCGCATGTGACTTTGTACTCTTTTTCCTCTACTGACAACTGTTTATCCCATCCCCTCGAGGAGCTGACCTTGGACCGCCCTTGCTTAACGTTAATACTCTATATATGCACAAAATTTTTCAATTGTATATCTACAACTGTACAACATTTCTTTGTGAAACAAGATATTTTGGCACTTGTCACTATTTATTTCTACACTGGTAACTTGTCGTCCGTTTGCTTGTCGCTGTTTAATTTTGTGAAACAGAAACTACTAGTTCTTCTGACTAGTCGTCGTGACACTTGTAACTTGTCACTTATGTACTTGTAATTTTATTGAAACAAAATACTTGTCGAGTAGTTATTACTTGAAACAGAAATTACTAGTCCTTGTCACTTGTTGCTATTGAATTGTAATTAGTAGCTTGTTCACTGGTAATTTTCTTGAAACAGGCCCCTGGACTACTACCGAAGCTTATTTTCTCTACAAATGAACTGATCCAAGCGTTATCCACCTGATGAAGCCTATGAAAAAAGAACTCCATTGGAAGTTTTTCAACTATTTTTTGATGAAGAAGTTTTGACCAACATAGAAGAATAAAGTAATTATATGACTAGCAGGAAAAATACAATTTGAAGCTTACTAGAAATGAACTACTTGTGGTAATCGATTGTCTCCTGCTTTCGGAATATGGTAAATACTCTAACAAAAGGTACTGTAGAGACAGCGAGACAGCAGATCAAAAATTATAGTGCCCCAACCAAAAATATTTGATAGGTATAATAAAGGCATGGGTGGCGTCGATAAAATGGATGGACTGATTGCTGCGTATAGGACTAGGATGAGGCAGCAGAAGTGGTGGTGGCCCATATTTTCCTATTTATTGGATGCATCAGTTGTTAACGCTTGGCTATTCTTCAGAATCGTCCATCCTTCTCACGAGGTATCAAAGGGTGTGCTGAAATTCAGAAGATATTTGGCTTTGAATCTCTTGAAATGTTATGGGCAGAAATCCAATAAAAGAAAACACACGCCAGCACCGATTCATGATGACAGATACGATAAGGTCGACGACCTACCAGAATATTCAGAAACAGAGAGAAGATGCAAACGTGGAGAAAATGACAAAATTATATGCGTTAAGGGTAAAACGGCTTAGTATCCAAAAATTTTTTCCTTGGTGTATCACACACCACAACAATAAATTGTGAAGAAATATGTCTGCCTGCATACCGTTATTTATAACGAACATACTGCATTTCTGATATAAACAAAAAAAAAAATACTAAAACTTGTTTATATTTTCTTTGACTCGCCCTTTAAATCAATTTTCGTAACCTTAAGCACTAATGGGTTAATATATGCAAATGTTATACGTCATCCCTCGTTGGCATGTATTTTTGATCCCGTGTTCAGAGAAATAATAAACGCTCATTTTGCCCTCATACTCTGAAAATATTCACAGATAGTTTTGTAAGAACCTGTATACAGAGGTCTTATAAAAAGAACATAATATTAAAGTGACGTCACCTCATGTTTTTTCATATTCATGACAAGTGAACAGAAACAATTTAAAGAATAAATAGATAAAAATCAATTTTGAATTTGAAATATTTTTTATTGAATAAGAATGTAACAGGTGCATTTCAATATCCCAAAATCATGTACATCTAACGTAAATCCATACGATTTTAGAGAGACCTGCTACTTAACAATTTGCAGTTAAAATTTTCATCATTTATAAAATACTTACCGAAGATATAAAACCTTTTAACCACCAGGAATCTTTTATCATTTTATTTTCTTGTGCGACTTGTGGTTATAATCCTGAGCGATGTCTATATTCTTACGAGGAACCATATATTCATAAAATTGAAGAATAAGGAAAGTTAAAGAGACCACTAGAAGGAATGGCCAAACGTCACTGGTGAGATAACTGAAAAAATATTCTCATCAGTATAAATAAAACCATTTTTTATTATTATATAGAACAAATTGGTAATGGTCAATTATTGCTACTGCAGAAAATTGATCACTCCTGGTACTGGCCACAGTATATATAAACATAGCTAAGGTGATGGTCATTCAATTTGCTGAAATGTTAGTATATTTGTATAGAAAAGATATAATATCATTGTTTGTAGAGATATAGTTATCCAACCTTATGGAAATATCATTTGAAGGGATGAATACTACGGGTATATGGCACTAGTGATTTCGTTTCCAAGTCATGTCTTTTCTTTCATTTTTCCTGAGGGCATCGTAGCTTGAATCACACATTTTCTTGCTCACTTATACATAAGATGTCTAGAAGGATGGTGTACTGAGTTATACCTGGGCATGTTTGGGGTATACTTGGCGACACATGCCTACTATGATAATAAGCATCATGGCTTTTCGGCTAGGAAATGTATAAACGGCCGATCTGACGGCTGGCTATACTTTTACTTTTGGACGCTGACTGATCAACAACCTATATTATTCGTTTAGAATACTGGCCAAATTCCCTATAATTGTGTTCCTTTCATTCGATTTTGTTTTTTATGAGTATGACATTAGATTTTGCTCATTTTGTTGACTGCTCGAATCAAAGAATATAGTTTGTCGATCGATCGGTTGACTATGCACTTCCAATTAGCGTCAACTAGCGATGAAATTGAGAAACACACCACGATACGTAAAAATGACACTAATGACAGAAAAGTGTCGCCACAAAATTCTAAACAATATCGCATCGGTCCCAGCACCATCTTTCTAGACATCTCACTTATACATATTGCCAATTGCAATCAATTCAGAAAGATGAGTTGTATTTTTTTGTCAATGTCGTAGATATTTTTCATGTTCTGATATTGCTGGTAGTACTGACCACAGCAAGCAATTTCAGAACGCCTTTACAGTGATTTTGATTGGTGGGGTTTTTTTTTTTTTTTTTTTTTTTTTTTTTTTTTTTTTTTTGATCCAGGGTCTTTTTGTTTGGCTTTCCCTTGGTATTCTCAAACTGCTGATGATATTTAAACGGATCGCCATGCCATTGATTATAGAGATATAGTTAGTCAATGTCCGTGTAAAAAGGATTTGAAGTGATAAAGTCGTTATTTTCGTTCACATGACAATGAACGACAAAGTTTTCCTACTCTAAAGGAAAAAATAGGTACAGAGTTCTGTCTGTCAGTAAAACGGAAATATTGAGAGAAACATAATGAAGCTTCAAAATATAGTTGACGATAGAAGTCCATGATGGAAATGGAATTTTAGGCATTAAAATAGTCTTTAAAACATGAATGACCTACATTGACCAAAAATTCCACTTCTGCTTCTGAATTGATTGCAATCCTCTGGTATTAAGTAATCAAGAAAAGTGTGATTCAGGCTACGACGTCTGTAAGAAAAACGAAAGAAGAGACATGACTTGGAAACGACTAGTGCCATCTACCCGTAGTATCTATCCCTTCAAATGATATTTCCATAAGGTAGACTAACAATTTTTTTTAAACAATGGCCATGCTATCGGATATCTGCGTCAAAAAAACTATCAGCGGTGACTGGTGTGACATAACCTATATTAATTTGAAATGAAACATATCTTATTAGATGAGATATTAAGCGAGAGCGATTCGATTCAGAATAATCAGATAGCTCAAGCTCTAAGAAGGTTGAAGTGAATAAAACCGAGAATTTCCTCTGAGTATTTGCTCAGTGCTCAAAGCATTATATGGAAACAAAGTGAATAAAAGTGAGTTCGACCTGCAGAGTGAATCCGCCAACTACTAAAAAAGTTTGAAAATGTACTTGCATGAAAAAAGAATATACTCCATTTGTTCAGCCAGCTGATGGTCTAAATGACTTTGTCTAAGGAAACTCTCACACAGTTCCCTAGAACAGAAAATCAGTTCTTCAACTGCCCAAACAGTCTTTTTATAACCACTTTTTCCCTTGCACGATGTAAGTTATGATTATCTGACTTGTTGTGTGGTGTGAGGAGGTTTGATAGGTGTCCATATCCTGTTTGCTGCCTAGCCACTCCGTAATGATGCTGGTGAGCTTCTCATCAGCGTCACAAGTGGCCTGGACATTTATGCTTTCATAAATGTGAGTGCAGCCTAGACCCCCCATATTCAGATGTCAGGAGTAACTATTCCTACAAAATCAAATATCTCGATGTTAGGAATTATGATCAGTGATAATCTCTCATGGGAAAACCATGTGAGATCGATCGCTAAAAGTGCTTCCCAGAAACTTGGATCTCTATTTCGTGCGAAGAGATACTTCACGTCTCGTCAGCTCCTACTGATCTACAAGGCTCAGATACGACCTGTCATGGAATACAGTCCTCATGTGTGGAGTTCGGCACCAGAACATTCATTGAGGCTTCTCGATTCCATTCAGAGAAAGGTAATTCGTCTTGTTGGTGATTCTTCGCTCACAGACTCGCTCACCTCATTGGAACATCGTAGAAGAGTCGGAGCTTTGTCTCTCTTCTATAGATACTTTCACGGTCGAAGCTCTTCCGAATTGTTATCAATCGTTCCCCGCTTGGCAATATCTACACGGATGACTCGACGAGTACAGAATTCCCACCCCTTTGTTGTGAATTTGGAAACCTGTCGAACTTCGCTTGCTCAGGGATCTTTTTTCAATAGAACAGCTAAAGTTTGGAACTCCTTGCCAAGAGAGGTTTTTCCTGAGGCTTACAAACTTCAGAAATTCAAAGTAAATGTTAATTCGTATCTCCTGTCCCTCGATTCACGCGGTGTTCTTTGAACATCACAGAGCTTTCCTTTCGTGTGAATCTGCATATATAAAAAAAAAGATAAAAGCGGGTTTGCCACAAAAGTTTTGCTCCATTCATTTTTTGTATGGTACATGGAAACTTGAACCAGTTTGGTGCCTTATCTACTAGGCTATCCAAAACCACAGCTATGACGCTTTGAAAGCCTGGATCAGTAACATAACTCAGGAAATTATCCATCTGCCATCCATCCATTATCCAAAAGTTGTAAGTAACTTTTATTCATATATGTTCAGAGCAAAAACTCTCACCCGGGAAAACTGAGCAAATACTCACCATAGTAATTTCTCCGTTTTTTTTCAACTGTAACTAATTTAATTCTCAAAATAACTTGAGTTTCAGCATTCACTCAGATTTATTCACTTCACCCAATGGATCTCTGGGGAATTTCATGGCTCTAATCTTAATCCTTGACAAGCTCAGAAACATTCTTGAGAGAATCATAATTTTGCAGTTATCTGACAAACCAATTTCAAATTTATTCTCTGTTGATAGTGTTTATTCGAAATTTCAACATAACTTAACTCAGTTCAATTTGGGGCAGGGATACTGGGACCACTTCTGCATCAGTAGCGCCAGTAACTTTTAGTCTTTAACAAGGTGCCTCGAAAATTGGAGCGAAATCATTGCCAATGAACGTCAGTAAAATCGGAACGACTGAATCAACTGGACAGTACTGTTCAGGAATATCAGGAATAATAATATATATTAATTAAATGTCTAAACTTCAATTTATAATGAAATGTTGTCTGCTCTGCTGGTTGAAAATACAGCACTATTTGAAAATGATATTCTCAATCAATGATGAAAGTTGGATGACTCATGTCACGAAACTGAAGGGCATGTTGGAAAGTATAGTATAGTAGTTTTCACAATAAATGGTATTGACTGAAGGATTATAATAAAACCAATTAGACCCTTGAGTTGTAAAATCCGAGATGCACATCATAAATGTAAAAGGACCGGATTCAGGTAATTTCGTTTCTCAGAGAGGGATTGTAGAGGATTACTGCTTACACTTCTTATTCATTTTAGTCCTTGTATTTCATTGGAAGTGTTCACTTGTGTTACGGCGTGCAATAATTTTATAACATTTATTTGTTATTACAGACATTAATAGCAACGATTTTATACCCCAACGTACAGAATAGGCAGTATGTGGCGTCCGTGGATAAAAAGTAATAGTGCTTCTTCCAGTGGTTCGTTAAAGAAGAATCACTTATCTTGTGACGCGAAATCATTATAAAAAATGTGTATAGTTCCTTACTTCAGCAAGGATATAACGCGGGTGCTGCAGCAAAAGTAACCAGTAATTTGACGAAGGTGCCTCTTACTTCAGTTAGACGAATTGTTGAAAATTCCATGGAATCAAGAAAAAAGCGTAAAGATTCTGGTGTCACAAAAAGTCTAGACGACTGGGAAAAAGATTTGATAAGGCGAAAAATTTACACTATGTACGATGAGCAGCGTGTCCCTACAATCAAAAGTCTGAAACAGCGGCTCATGAATGACGAAACTCACATCAACTGTGGCCTCACTACTCTTTGGCGAGCTCCGTCTGCAATGGGCTTTAAATATCGCAAAATTGACAAGAGACAAGTAATAATGGAATCCACACGTTTAATAAACTGGCGTTCTGAATATATAACGTCAATAAGAAAATACCGGTCTGAAAATCGGCCAATACTCGACGAGACGTGGTTTGACACGCATGACACCCCTTCCAAACGATGGTCTGATTCCTCTGATAAGTGTAAAACAAAAACACCATCAAATAAAGGGAAGAGAATCACAATATTACACGCAGGATCAGAAAATGGTTGGATCCCAAACGCTATGTGGCTTTCTGCCAAAAATATTAAGGACTCTTGTGTTGATTATCACGAAGATACGACAGCAGAGCTTTTTGAAGATTGGTTTAAAAATTGTCTGTTACCCAACATTCCGCCAAGCAGCGTTATAGTAATGGACAACGCAAGCTATCATAGTCGACAATTGCAAAAAATTCCTGGCTCAAAGAATACGAAATTGGAGATTCAAAACTTCATGGCTGCAAATGACATATATTTTATCAATCAAGCAATCAATCTTTATTGACCCCAAGAAACATGAATGTTTATAAAGAAGGGATCTTAAAACTAAATTATTATTACAATCCATGCATTAAAAAGAAGATTTTCATTACGAATCAATCCAATGTCAGATGGAAAAAGAGAAGTGTTACTGGATCAAATACTTTTTCAAGATTTTTTTGAAGCGTTTGTCAAAAAAATCTTCAGTTAATTTCTGTTGTAGTTTGTTATATATTAACACTCCATTGTATAAAATTGATTTCTTTCCGAAGTTTGTTTTGATTCTACTGAGTGTACTCAGATTTTTTGACTGCCTAGTTTCATATTTATGAATTGTTTCAGTTGTGTTGAAGGTTAGAGAAGAATGTTTATTTTTTACGAAATGGATGAAAGAACAAATTTTCAATTTATATAAAGAGGTGATACTTAAAAGCTCATTTTTCACATATAAATCGGAAGTGGGATATGGAAAAGGTAATTTGAATATGCATTTGATTGTTTTATTTTGCAGAGATTTTAGGGGACGTATGATCGCAGCGTTAGCATTTCCCCATACTGATATCAAGTATTGTAGTTTTGAATAAATAAAGCTGTAATATATTGATTTGATATGTTTCAAACAAATATAGTTTCGAATTTTGAACAAAATACCAATTAATAGTGATATTTTTTTTCTTAAATATTCAATATGATTTTTCCAAGAGAGTTGTTCATCAATGTAATTATACAAAAAAAGAACTTTTACAAGTGCTGCAGTCATTTTCTTTAAAAAAAAAAAGTATGTTTGTGATACAATTGCAGAAGAATTGGGAGATACAGTGTTATGACTACCTCCCTACTACTGCGTGTTCAATCCCATAGAGCTTATGTGGCACCAACTTAAATCGAGCGTGCGCGGAAAAAATACTTCTCCGACTTTAAGTGGTAGTGTGGTAGAATTAATTAGGAACTGTATGAATGACATTCCTACCGAGAGTTGGAAAAGTTCTGTTAGTCATGTTATAAATGTTGAAAACTCGTACCTTTATGTAAAATCAATTGCGCCAATTATAATTAATTTAGATGAGGATAGCGATAGCGACACTGAACTAAATATGTAACATTTCAATAAATTACTTTTATATCTCCTACATTATTCAAAATTCAAATTTCTTAAGTTCGACCCTGTAGCACATTTGCATCTTTTACCAGATGATTTTCTACACAATGGGATTAAATCGGGTAGTTTATTGCAGTTAATAAGCCAATACCATTTACTGTGAAAAATACTATAAGTCTTAAGCTGGATTCATGTAGGAACAAAATTTGCAAAATTCGTCTGAAAAAATGAGGAAGTAAGTGAAAAATGGCCAATGATATTCCAGTGTTCAATCTCCATCTCATTTTAATCTCAATGTCTTTCCGAAAATCATGCCTATATGAATTCTGCTTTAGGTATTGAACAAATGCCAAAAAAAAGATGTTGATATTTGTCTGAGGTGGCACAAAAATATAAAGAACATGAAGAAGAAAAGTTGAAAACCAAATAATGAGTTCAAAAAAGCATGGTGAATTGTGATAAATACAGCGAAAGATTCAAAGTTTGAGATTTAAATATTTGATTGTTCCACCGAGTAATTCAATTGTATTATTCATTATTTATTGTTTTAATTTAATTTTTTCAATCTTATAAGTTTTTTGCAACAGTTTTCAATAGAGCTGATTATATTCAGACAATAAAAGTTCAAACCAAGCAAGAAACATTGTCAACCACATTCAAGCTAACAGCAACAGATGACATTTCAGATCAATGAATGTTGGAAATTTCAAAAATTTCTCATTTTAGTGGATTTGAAAAATATGTCCGATACAATATCGGAGTTGGTCAAAATAAAAGGTGAAGCCTTGCATATGGGAAAAAGAATTGAGAGATAGTAATCTGGAAAATGAAACATTTTTGGCTGCAACATTTTCATGCCAAGTAATATCAATAATGGTTACTTTTTAATTCAAACATCTCGAAATGCAGTTATTCAACTCAAATCAAACGATAGGAAAAAATTATATGACCATATAACTTTGTCCTGTGGTAGAAGTCCATTGTATCTCAAAGTGGAGTGTAGTAGATTTACGATACAGAAAAACTCTAAGTCGTCTCCACAATTTAATATTTTAAGAACATTTAATTATGGAGATGAAAAAATTAAATTGGGAAAAAAGGTCACGTGGTGAAGTTTAGATAGACATTAGAAAAAAATACATTGGAAAGAATTATGAATATTTTGTGATTAGGAGAATTTAGGACATCCTTAACACAATGATGACATTCAACTAGTCGATCCTCCTTCATTTCCAACTCAATTCAATTTGTGAACTGTAATAGTTTTTTTTTAAGTTCTTTCATGTGGCTATTTCTAACATTACATATTGGGCACAAGGGCTCCAAGCCTCCCAATTTTAATGTCATCATTGTGTTAAAGATGTCCTAAATTCCCCTAATCACAAAATATTCATAATTCGTTCCAATATATTTTTTCTAATGTCTATCTAAACTTCACCATGTGACTGACCTTTTTTTTTCAATTGAATTTTTTCATCTCCATAATTAAATGTTAATTCAGCTGATGATGAACCTATGTAGGTTCGAAACATGTACTGAATCACCGTCCTGACTTCCTTTAAATATTAAATTGTGGAGTTGTGTAGAGTTTTTCTGCATCGTAAATATAACTTTGTATACCTATTCATTTTAATATTGAATTTCAGCCAAAAGTCATGAATAGAATAAGCAAACTGTGGAATTGATTCAGCTTGACAATGTATGATAAAGTCACATTATTTATACCTGTATCATTTCATCAGTATGAGAAATAATTTCTGCTTGGAAATACACTGTAATTACTGGAATTCTAAAAGTTTCAAGAAGAGATATGGCAAGATTAGATATCTATCTAGCTTTTATTATGACTAGAACTTTCATTTTCACTCAAAGCTTGCGAGAAAGAAAAATTGCAAAAAACAACTGAAATTAGTTTCTATAACAGATTCGAGTACCGAAAAGTTAACGAAGATAAGTATTTTTTATAAATATTAGTTTGCTCATTTTTTGACAGGCAAATTTGAGTAGGTTTGAGAAATTGCTGACTCAGAGCACGTATTTTTCAGTCAGAAGGAAATGATTTTATGAACGCAGAAACTTTTCGAGATAGATTAGAAGTCTGTCCTACTACCAACATTTCGAATTCATCTTGTCAACTATCAAGCATGGAAATGCATGTTGCTATGGGATATTGCAAATTCAAAAAAGCGTAATTTATCAAAGGATGGCCCGGAATTGTCACATTAACAATCAACATATCTTCACGCAAATAATCAATCGATTGATATTGAATTACAGCATCTCTTCTTTTCAACTCATATGACTATTATGAAAAAAATAAATTGACCAGAAGAAAATTCATAATTTGACAAGAGCAACTGATAAATATAATGAACGTTTTTGCTTCAAAAGGAATTCAATGAAATTGGTTAATTTAACGTCATCTGAACATAATCAATCAGTACAACATCTAAAAACAGCTTTCATATGCTGTTTTAAATCTATTACCTGACTATGACTATATATTACATTCGATTTTGACATTTGAATTATTCCATAATTTCAAAATATCGAGACTTTGAAATTCCATCATCTGCCATATAAAAATTCATGTTATCAAATATTTCAGGGTGTGAATTGAAAACATTTTTTTGAATAAAACACATGACACCAACACTGATAAGCAGTTGCTGAACAAGATACTGTTTCATAATGTAATCATTCCATAATTATCAATATAATTGTGCTAAAACCTATGTCTTCCAATAATAAATATTGTAGCAGAGATCATGGTTAAAATAAACAACTCAAATCACTCTATCATTCCATAGTTTCTTTCAAAACATATGAAAAACTCCAACCTTCTACTTACCAGTTCAAATGCTCACCCAGAGTCTTAGTACTCTCTTGAACAACTTTTTTGTAGACAATTTCAGTCCTTGACGTAATATTTTCCCAATTGTAGTATTTCCTCACACGAATATTACATTCATATGGGCAAATTACTTTGCCTTTCTTTGTATCGTTTATGGCGGCTTCCAAACCTGTGAAAAATTGTAAGATCAACAATTTCAAGGTGGGAATCATAACATTTGAAATACAATAAAATTCAAAATTCTGCTACAGATGAAAATGACTGTAACTCAGATGTTTAGGATATAAAGAGAAGTTATTGTTTTATGGCATCTTCATCTACTAGTCAACAAGGGGTATAAATGAAGCAGAAAATAATACTGAAATGTGTACCTTTCATGAGCGATGGAACATTTGGTTCAGTTAAATATATCAAGTCCTCAGGCAAAACTTCGGGAATTCCACCAACTCTTGTAGATACAACCTTCAGTCTGCAATACAAAAGAAGTGAAATTTAAATTATGTATGTATATAAGCACACAACTCTCAAAATCGAAAATATTTCTAAATTACTGAACAAATGCTGACAATAATACCAGCCAAAACTCTATTGACAAACATCAGAAATAAGGTCAGTATGTCTATAATGAATTCATATAAGAAGTGATACTGATTTTTTAAAACTTTTTACCCAAATGTTCCATTGCCTTTTTTCATTTCTGATATTTCTCATATTCAATTATAATTATTAAATTAAACTTACACAATTTGAATGAAGATACAGAAGATATCAATATTATTCAACGGGAATATAACTCATTCACACACATACCCACAAGAAGCAGCTTCAACAATAGCCATACAATAGGCCTCAGTCAAAGAAGTGTTCAAAAATATGTCTCCTCTGACCAGAACACTTCTCACTTGCGAATGTTCCAGACTTCCCAATAATGTAACCCGATCTTGAAGCCCCCTTCTTTCACGAATTTCTTCAAGCAACCTGAAAACGATACACTAGTTGGGTTCAAGGCAAAATATACATCAATATAATGATAAAAAGTTACCACAACGAAATATTGAGCCCTGAAGGAAAGCATATAAAGAAAACATAGTACACGAGATAGATTTTTTTTCAGTGATAATACAAAGCTGTTCACATAACTGACAGTGAATACTTGGCCTGAGAAACATTTCACTGGCACAATATATTGTCACTTGTATGATGGATTATATCTAATCCTGAGGTTGAGTTCTTCCCTTTTGATCGAATAAGAGCTCATGGCAATACAATGAATTCTTTGTTTTCATTTTGTTGAGTAAATAGGGGTATAATAAACTCATACATACTTACGAATAAAAACTATTCAATTGATTCATGAAGTTTTATGGAATTTCATTTTGGTTCTACTTTATTATTTTCCGTTATCATTTTCTAAAAAAAACAAGACGCTTGGTTCCATTTTGGGAGCAACATACATAACAAATAGAAACGTAAACTCGGTGAGAACACGGTTTTCAAAAAGGAACCAAGTCATATTAGGAAAGAAGCAGGATCTATATTCCCAAATTTATTATTTTCGGATAAGGAACCACAGAATGGACTTTTTAGTTCAGATACTCTACTTTGAAAATTCATCGCAAGGGTATATGAAGAGAAGTGGTGTTTTCTACCAGATTTGATATTTTTTGTCTCTCGGATATTTTGCACTGATATAATTCAATGTTGATAGTACAAATTGAAGAAACGTAGCAGCTACCTACAGAAACACATATTGGTTGTGGTTCTTTCTTTCACAATGAATATTTCATAAATTCAAGCGACGAAGATAGGTCTTTCATCAATAGATGGCGCATTACATACTCGAAGAGATTGTAAATTGTAAACCAGGATTTCACAAAGTGGCGCTTGGTTCTTTGTACATTAACGCACTTCAATTACCCCAGAACCAGATATACTATCATCTAAATGTCATTGAATTGAATGGAGAATAACGATCCTATTTCAGACTCGTTAGGAATATTCAACTAAATGTTATAACAAAATAAAAGCACTAAACATAATAAACAATTGTTAATTTTACAATGATTTTGCTTATATTCCTAATATCAGAAGCTTGTTTAATATATAAGGCTCATGTCCGAATAAAGAAAAAGTGAGAGTTTCTGAAGATCAATAGTTTGTATATCAAATTGGATTAATTTATGCCAACGTTTTTAAAGAAAATGTTCGATGTGTCCGATGTGTCAAAGAATGACTACTGGTATTCAAGTATGCAACATTTTGTATAACTAGTTGAAGAAATTTCAACAGAGTTGAATAAATTACCATCTTTTCGGTCCGTCACCAGCAATGAGAAATGACACTTCCTTGTATTTGTAACATAAATCTCCTATTATTTGGGCAGTCAAATCCACTCCTTTGCGATAAACAAGCCTTGAAACGACAACCACAGTAACTGAAATGAAAGATGAATGTTCGCAGTGAAGTGATTATATATAGATGTCCAGGGTATATATAATAACCCTGTGTTCAGACATAACTTTCTATAAGACTAGATGCTGAACACAGTATTTGTTCTCATATTGAAATCAATTTTTTGCCAATATTCAATGATAATTCCACAGCCACTGTGCAGGGAAGGAATTGGATGGAACATTAGCTAACTCAGCTGTTAAAATTTTTTGAAAACCTACAGCTAGGCACTGAAAAAAAACTCGATATTATTAAACTGATGATTTTGGGATCTAAGTACAGTATTTGAAAAAAAAGTTTGTTTAGCCTAAAACCACTTTTATAGTTTTGTCATACATTGATGATGAAAAATAAATGTAGTTTTGGTATTGGGATTGGTCTTGATGTTTCAAGACCAAGACGAGACTGGCTCAATCTTGGACTTAGTCTTGATAGACTTGGTCTTGGTCTTGATAGTCTTGGAATTTGAATCATTCAATTCAATTGTCTAACAGTTCATTTGCATTCAATAGGTATTCCGTATTTGTCTTTAACAATTTGTACCGGTAAAGTAAGTGAAATAAAAGTATAATATTTAAGAAATCTTAGATATAGATTTAATCAGACCCACACAGCGCAAGGGCCGACAGGCCAGATAAAAGGTTCAAAAGGGTCGGAATGTAAATTAGGTTTTTATTGACCATTCTACAATGGATTATTGTGTGATGAGCAGTAGGATGATATATAATGAAATGTTTGGTTGTGAGAAGAATAAATCCACGTTGGAAAGTTGAAAACAAAGAGTAAGTAATAGTAAGTGTCAAAAAGTTATTTGCTATGGAGGAATTTGAAAGTTTGACAGTTTTTTTTGAGTTCACTATCATCCACAGATATGAAAAATAGAAATAGATTGGAAACACCTTTGGAAGGCACCAAGGCATTTTCCCCGAAAAGTATCTGCTTATATTCAATTCATCAGTAAATTTTCGTTTCCATACGATTTGTCTTGCCCAAATATGAATGTGCAAGAAAATTAAAGAATTTTACACTTTTCTTATTATATGGTTAACGATTCAATCATATTAATTCATAGGTTTCGAAAACGGGAAAGGATATTGTCTCCGAAACCATAGTAAGTGTTGAGTTTTCAACAAGTTTTCAAGTTTTTTATTCATTCATATCTTTTCTAGACAAATCGTATGAAAACAAATAAGTTACTGACAAATTGAATATGAGAAGTAACTTTTCGGGGCGAATCTAACGCTTTGACTTTCTACACTTTGATTTTCATACATATTTTTACTCTATTTTTATTTTTCAGATCTGTAGAAAGTGATAAATAAAATAATGTCAGGTTAGTAATAATATGCAAATACAAGGTACCAAGAGCGTCGAAAATTATTTTTTTCAGTACTGGAACAGTTCAAGTTAAAGAATATAAAATAGTATTGAAATTTGCTCGGGGTTGGGGGTAATTACCCCCTCATATCGACGCCAGTGAGCCAGTGACAGGTTCATTTGTATGTAATATTATAGCTTGGCCATGGGGCTACAACAGACTCATCAAAATATCAAAACACGGATGATACATACATGGTCCAAAGATCCCTACCTCTGGTTGGAATACCAGAGGGTTCGTCAAAATTTCCGGTTGGGTGTGCTCACCGGCGTCGGTGATTGGCTTTGGTAGCGGAAATAGTCCGACGTTAAATAAGGAAATAAAAAAAAGGTGCTCTGAATTGTCTCAATATTGAGGCTTCAAACAGCTCTATTTCAAAAGAGGGTGACTCTGACAGTTCTGATTGTGATTCATATAGCAACAAATTTAATCCGGTGATGAAAGTCAGAAAATTTTAAAAATATCAAATACTCTGAACAGCTCTGATTCAATCAATATTAAAAACGTTAAACTTCAGATTGACGTTCGTTTCAGATGGAATAGTACTCACAAAATGATTAAAATTTTTATGTAGAATTAAAACCAGCAGTAAATGTTTTGAATCAAAAATTGACAAAATCGAATTATATAGGTTGAAGGACGACTTTTTTAAAACAAGAATAGGTGCCGTGTTGAGGGTGAAGCAGTCACAGATCAATTAAAAATTTAATGATGATATGATGTCTCTATTCAAAAAAAACAAAGGTAATATGTGGAAAAATGAATGAATGACTCAGACATTTGAGGATGATGTGAGGCACATGAAAATAAATTTCTGACATTAGCCAAAATGGCAAAAAATCTAAGAAGAGAAGGAATAATTTTGGATTACACGTTCAGTAAGCCACATTTCTCTCATGCATTGCACATTAGAGATATCCACTAAATTATATGAATTTTCATTGAACTTTTCCTAGAGATCAATTACCTCAACACCAAACTGATATTTTGGTACTTGACGTACGTTTCCCTAACAAGGTTAGCATCTTCAGAAGAAGAAAATTGATACTTCAACATTCATTGAGTGCAAAAATATCAGTTTAGTGTTAGGGTAATTGATCTCTTGGAAAAATTTCATCTTTCACACCAAATTATCCACTAAATTATGCTTATTGATTCACTAAACCTGCCTTTAGAGAAAAATACTTTATGAGAAAATACTTTTTGGTTTATTCTTTTCCGAATCAATATGAAAAGCATACAAAACTTTTATCAAAGAAAGTAACATCAGAATAAGTGCATTCTTTCCAAAGAAATTATCATGTTTCTGAACAAGACCTTGTTAGTAAATACTACGAGTAAGTAGTGTACAAACAGCTAATATTTCAAGACATTGATTTTACACTTCAGAGAAAAAATATTGAGTTGTGTCCCTGCAACTATTTCATATAGTCTAAAACCTTTCTGGAATTTTAGTATCAAGTTTCCAAAGAGCAGCTTCCTTATTATTGATATCAGACAAAATCATTTTTTATCACTGGCACCAACAGGGTAACTAGTTCAAAATCAACAATGACTTACTTTGATTCTTCAATCTCTGACTGGGATCTGGAGTGAAGGAATAAGTATCAACAGCATTAGGAATGACTGATACTCTCTTTGAATCCATTCTAGCTCGTAGCACAGTGTTCTCTTTGCCAGTGTGAGAAACACAAATACAGTGGTTACAATCAGATAGGGTGATCTGGATGAACTTGTTTGTAATGGCAGCACTAGCATCAGCGAATCCAAACAGACTATGGTCTGTGAAGACAGTCTGAAAAATAGAAGTATTGAAATGATTGTGTTATAACATATGAACAACTACCATTTCCGTAGTTTGAACTCTCAGGAGAATATGATCCTGATAAAGCCAATGATGTGTTCAATTTTCAGCTTTAATATTTCTGGTGAAGGGTGTTAACTCACATGAAAAATATATTCATGGTTTTCAACATTTCATGATGGATTTCAGGTTAAATTTTTATAATTTTCATAAATAATGAGAGTAAGTGAAAAAATGAACGGTCAAGTATTTCTATCGAATGAAAAACACATCTTGCAGGGTTCTATAAGTTGAAAGCTAGATTTGAAGGTAATTATCCGTTAAGCGGGCTCCATAGTGAAATTGAAAAATTTTTGGTGGAACTTACGTATTTCGGCCTCCTGAACAAAAAAGTCTAATAAAGTTTTTGGGGCTCGCAACTAGTTTCGGAGATACGGCCCCCCAAAGACACGAAATCGGGGTTTTACGTCTATGTTTGTTTCTCAGCCAATTCTGCTCGAAATTCCTCCTTCTTTCTATCAGCACAATATACTCATTCTATATATCCTTCTTCATCACTTTCCAACAGAATTACAAGCATTTTTCCATTTTTCACAACAAAACTCTAAAAGGTAAATCGTCATAGAAATTCGAGGTTAGCAAAACAATAGAACGCGCATCGCGTTTTGTTGTGAAAAATGCTTATAATTCTATTGGAAAGTGATGAAGAAGGTGGTATAAAATGTGCATATTGTGCTGATAGAAAGAAGGATGAATTTCGAGCGGAATCGGCTGAATAAACAAACATAAATGTCAACCCTGAAAACCCCGATTTCCTGTCTTTGGGGGGCCGTATCTCCGAAACTAGTTGCGAGCCCCAAAAACTTTATTAGACTTTTTTGTTCAGGAGGCCGAAATATGTAAGTTCCACCGAAAATTTTTCAATTTCACTATGGAGCCCGCTTAACGGATAATTACCGATTTGAATATTTGTATTCAAAACATGATTGTGAAAGCAGCTTGAATCTTATTACAGTTACATTTCAGTTTTCAGAGCCTACCTTCAATCCTAAGAGATTTCCAATCAACATGGCTTCATGTGCCAAAGCTGAAAATGCTGAATGACCATGAATTATATCAATCCTCTCCCTTATGAGAACATACCTTATCAGTGGTATGTTACAAATCATTGTTGGAAGAACACATTGGTTGTAGAACACTCTTATTGGCAGGTAGTAGACTTTCAAACCATTTGTCATGTATCGGACACCCACTCTATCGCCATAGCTGTGTGTTAAAATGACAACTTTGTGACCACGAAGTAGAAGACATTGAGACAAGTTGTATATGTGCTCCTCAACTCCCCCCATATTAGGGAAAAAGAAGTCTGAAACCATGCTGAAACAATTTCGGGGTCAGATTTTTTCTGTTGAATAACTGTATTACCTACCAAATTCTGTGATACATGATTGTGTCATTTATTTGCTTATAATTTCATCACGGTATTAAAAAATACTTTTTCCTACTTCGTAACTCGTTGAGGTTAGGTGTTAGGTTATGTGACTTGAGATTCTTGGGAACTTGACTCATGATGCATATTGTTGTGTCGTTACTCGTTGTGACTTGTGACTGTTGTGTTATGTCACTTATGTCAGTTATATGGATGTGTTCCATCAACAAATAGTGGGGTCACCTATTTCGTCATAATGTACAAAATAGAAATCGTAAAACGAAGAAATTTACGCTATCATAACGCTACATAATAGAAATCGTAATTTATCATATAGTACAAAAAAGAAACGTACAGTAACAGAACGCTACACTTTCAGAACGTAATGTATCATAATGGACATATTCAGAACGTATTTCGTCATATCGTACCTTATCATATCGCTACAATATCAGAACATCAAAATATCATAACCGTACTTCATAGAATTCGTAACTCATCATAATGGTACAAAATCAGAAACGTATTTTATCATAATCGTAAAAAATCAAAACGTATTGCGTCATAATCGTAAAGTATCAGAACGTACTCTATCATAATCTAATAAATAGTACATGGGCTTGCTTACAATATTAATGAAAATATATGGTAATGGGATATCTGCTGTCATTTAGGAATCCAGGAGAGATCTATGATCTTGAATATATTTGAAAAATTGAATAATAACATTATTTTTCACCTATTGTAGCTAATTTTTATATTTTGTATTCTTCAATATTCAAAAAAATGTTGCCTACCCTGATTCCTATATTGACATGACAGTGTTGCCAGTCAAGCGGGCACTGCACTGTTATGTGTCTGTTTGATTCATTGTTATTATTCATAATTGTTGAAAAAGTTTATGCACTAAAATAAGACAGCGATGTTAAATCAAGTGTTAAAAAGATTGAATGGCTGGTGATTACCTACTCCTCTACATAAATCTGTGCGAGGAAAAACTGATATTGCCAGAATTATCACCTTGACGATTCTTTGCTCCTGATGCGAACAATTGTTTACTTTCACTCCAGAGTCGCGAAATTAGGTATATGAACTATTATGATGACCTAAGATTCCATATGTATCCTGTTACAAGTTTTAGTTTGGTTTCTATAAGTATTTTTTTTTCAGGTCCAAGTAATATAGAGAAAGACTCCGTATTTCAACAAAAACATGTAGTAACACCTAAATACATCTGGACCTGGACTATAAAAAGTTAACAAAGTAAAAACAACCAAAACGAGAAATATACCAACTGGAATTTAGGGAAACAGAAAATTGCAAACTTGGCAAATAATTGAAAATCGTAATATTTGATAATAATCATCAATTAATTGTCATCAAAAGACAACTGTAGATGCTGGCAATGGAAACATCGTAAGACTTGTTTTCAATAAGAAGATATAAGGGCTGACAAGTGTGGGGTGTGCATTAAATCGCTACAAAAAACTTGTGGTATTAGATGTAATATCTGTACAATATGGTTTCACATTGCTTGTGTGGGCTTAATTCATGAAGATATCAAATTGTATGAAGATGAATTGAAAAAAAGCAGGTGGCAAAATATGAAATTGCAACTAGTGTTAAAGTGATGAGCGAGTTGGATGTGACTAATATCCCAACGACTGTCCAGATTTACACCGAAGATGTTTTGACAGAACTAGGAAAAATCATGAAAAAAACTGGAACACATGGAAAATAATAACACATGATCAACAATTGAAAATCAATGAAGACTTACAACATGAAGTAGTAATTATTCGAAGCTAGTTAAACGAGGTATAGTGAACACAGTTTATCCTACAAGAAATAGGACAGCTCGATAGCAGGATAAATAACTGAATGATGTATAGTTTAGAAGAATCCATATCAGTTAATCCAGAAGATACATATAAATTTGATCTATCCAAAAACAAGGAGATTCTCAATTTACTCTCAGTCGAGATAAATGACGAGAATATTGCAAGAATCACATTATGGGTTTCAATAGATCCAGTGCCAGAACATGTTCCACATTGGAGGTTTGGAAACTAAACTTGAGGAGTTATTCGAAGCAGAAGCTTATATATCTATAATATAATCATCCTGATAGAAAGTTGTCTAGATTGTGACATTCCTGATGGTGAAAGCAACTTAGACGCTTACAATATGTTTCTATGTGTCCATAGTGATAAAACAAGTTTGAAAATCAGAGGAGACGAAGTTTCAATTACCACTTGTTCATATTTTTCATATATTCAATGAATGAAAATTGTTGACTTGTGAGTAGCTCTTTTGTTACTTCTGCCTTGACTTTGAAATTACATTAAAGAAATTGTGTATCTACCCATTACCCACCTGAGGAACATATTTTTATAAATAAAGAAGACGTTTTTATTTTGTTTGTTAATTTTTTTATTGAAACCTAGTCCTCTCTAACCACAGTTCATATGAACTGTATGTTAGCAAAAAAATATTCCACACTAACAACTACCTTATTTAATTCTTATAAACCTATACACTAATACAAAAATTCACCTGACTAAATGTTGACTAAGAAATCAAATAAAAACTACTATCAGTAAAATCAAGAAATTATTCTCGCATCAATGTAGGTCATCCTCCTAAAAGCTCCATATTCTTCCCCACAGTAAAGACCCCATCATATGCTACTTGGTTAATTTCATCCATAGAATTGGTACTTTCTTCAATACCTTGTGATTTTTCTTTGTTTTCTATCAGTCTTATCTTTTTGATTCAACTCGAGGTGTGTGTAACTGTGTTTTAGTATACAATCACGGAAGAAACTATCCCTTCCTGGGTATGTGAAGGAACAGTCAGATTTGAACTTTACATTATAAGTTATATCCAAAATCTTAGTCATCCTGTTGATGTGTTTTTCTCCAGACTCCTACTCATACCTGTCCATGAGTACTTAGTAAGAAGTTGTTTGAAAATGATACCTGCCAACTTGTAACAAGTTGTTTTATATGGCATTGCAGATCCAATACATCTGGTCAGGTAAAAACATTTTGTTTATAGGACTCATTCTCCAGCTCTTTCTCCAATTTTTCCAAGGCAGATACCATGTCAATCAGGAATATGTGCAACTCATTCTCAGTAACAGTCAAAGATGACTCAATTTTCTTCAATATACTGTCAAGACGCTCAGAAATATCAGCGCACTTTTCCACGATTTTTTCTTCACCTAAAACAGGAAATCATATAGTACTTGATGCCTTTTTTTTAGATAGATTTTTCAAATTAAAAACTAGTGTGGTAGTTTAGTCATCATCGTTTAAATACTTACATTCCTTCGAGTCTTTGGATATCTCATCCACTTTGAATGCCAGTATGGATAATTTTTCCATCACTACATCAGTATCATTAACAAGCATATTTTCATCTCTTTCACTGATTCCAGCATCAGAGCTTGCTGATCTAGTGGTGGACTGGTGGAGGTTGGCGGTTCAGGATCTTGGAGTACACATTAACTATTGGTTTTTCTACTGCCTTCTGTTTATTTAAGCTAAAATCATAAGCAGGCAATCCAGATATTTCATTTTTCAGAGCACTTGCTCTTTTGCTAAAAGTAGGCAAAGATTTTGAGGGTACTATTTTTCCTTTTTCATCATCCCTAGTGCTGTAGTCAGGTAATGAATTGTCTTCAATTGCACATATTTGGTCTGTCTGGGCCAAAGCATGCATAAAGAGGAGTAGTTAAAGGTGTAGAATGCGGTGTCCAAACCGATTTTGAATTTTCAGGGTGAATAAAAACGCCATAAAACGAGTATTGACATTGAAAATTTTCCGCGGAAACGATGGAAAAAAGTTTTTTTTTTTAATAAAATACACATTCGAGATTAAAAAATAAAAACAAGAAAGTAGAATATTAAACGCTGTCAAATATTGATGTTTAAAATATTTGCAATGTTGTCACATTGCAAATTAATATCTTAGATTATAAGATGTTGAAAAATTGAGATCGAAATCATCATAGATTATATTATTTGGTGGTCCTAAAAAGGTATTTTGTGTATATCAGCAAATATAAGGCAAATTATTATACCTTCTTCTCATTCGGGAAATTAAATTCCCTTCAAAAGATAGGAATAATTTGTCCTTTTCTGCACTTTATAGATCTATCAAAGACACATGATATTTCCAATACGTTTTTTCTGAAAGATTCCAGCTGTTTGAATCATGCTGTTCCAGGTTCAATTTTTTTTCTATTATACGATTAAAAAAATTACAAAAAATGTTTTCAGAATATTTTGCTCTAGTTCAAATTGCTAGTAAAATCTCCAGAGATGATCTTCAATAGAAATTTGTTCTATAAGGAGCAAGGATTCTTGAAATTATTAAATCAATTTAAAATCTGAAAAAAATGAAAGGTCGTTATTCCTCGATCGTACTTGTTTTTTTCAAGTTTAACATATTGCATCCTGGATTTTTTTTTGTTTTCTGTCCCCTGGAGAAGAAAGTTTCAAATTCTTATAGTATAAGTATGTTATTACGTATCGTATTTTTTATGGATTTGGAAATTAAACAAAAAAATATATCAAAAAATGCATATATACTCCCCCTAGGCGACGTTTCGGAAGCTAGCCTGCCTCCTTTCAAGCCTTCTTGAAATTTTTAAGAGATTGAATTTTTTCGGTGAGTAGTGTCAAAATATAACACTGGTATGACTAATCAGATGCCATACTACGTCGATTTTGACACAACCTACTTCAAATTGATTCTTCCCAGTCCAACTTCCCATTTCAGAAGAGGCTTTCAACATTGATTTATACTCAATGAACAAGTAGGAATATCTTCATTTCCCTTTAACAAAATGCAAGTGCACTCTTTATGACCGAGCAGATTGGAACAAAACACACATCATTATGTGGGACCAGAGGATTTATCTTGATGCTGCTCAGGAAATCCAAAATTGTCTAAATAGCACTGTTCAATTAATGGGGGGAAATTTCGACGCTGAGATGTAAAAGTTAATTCTCCACACATATTTACGTAACAAAAACGGTCGGGGTTATTAGAACCCTTTGGTGGCTTAATAGCATATATGTACCTAACGAAAATAAAATGTATGTTAGTTGATGCAATAGTTATACAGCCGCCTACATGACTTTATTTAAACAAATATAAGAATATTAAGGTCAGAAATGAATATATGGCTGTCACAAAAAACTGGATGTGATTGAAAAAATTATTACATATATTTATGACACCAACAAAAAACTTCACAAGGTTTATGTGACAAAAACAATGTTGACCAGTGTTATCTGTTTGGTGTTCTGAGACTAAGAAGTTTTGTTTGAAGTCTTTAAACAAACAGTACAACTAAGTTATTTCAGTCGTCTCATTTTTTACTGAGGCTGAATGAGAATATACTAATCATAATTGTACAAGATATATAGTGAAATGTAGTTACCTATTACCAAGAAAATTCATTAGTAGAAATATATTTATGTAATCTCTATCTCTCTACTTTGGGTGGTCATAGGTTCCTGCTTCGGTAAGGCGCATTCGACCAATATTTATTGTTATGGTTCACTTCTTATATTTTATTTACACCCTGTATTTTTTTGTTGACAATTGTAATGAAAATCTAGGTTGATATGTTAAAAAAAAGATTGTTGTTGATGAATAAAAAAAATTTTGAAATAGACGTCAGACTTTTCCTAAAAGAACAAAAATTCGTTCTTCGACTCGGATTAAAGCATAATTTGCAGGTATTCAAATAACATTTATTTAATCAAAAAGATCCCTACACTACTCAGATTGGGATGTGTCTCTTAGCTAAATTAGTGTTTCTGATAAGATGGGATTTTTATTCACCTCAATAATTACAGAATGTTTATGAAACAGTTTCAAAAAAGTCTATGTAGGAACGGCATATACATTAAAGAACTTGAATGAACATTCAGATACACAACATACCTGTGAGTTAGATATTTTTGATACTACAGAGTGTAGAATTTGATAAATCACATTCTGTTAATCATTCTGGAAAATATTATATTGATAAAAAAACAAATATTCACAAAGAGGCCTAGTCCAGTGTAACTTCACAACTTGACCATTAACAAAAAAAAATTGTTGCCAGAAAAAATAACATTTGAAAAAAAGGATCTCAATTGGAATACCAATATCTAAATCACAGAAATCCAGGAGATCTGTGAGCTAAAAGTATGTTCATTTAATGTGAAAATGTCTGAAATATTTTGAGTACAAAAAAAGTCACCATAGAAAATGTCAATTTGTCTGACTCTGATATTTGATAATATGAATATCTGGTATACTATATAGAAAAGTGCTTATATTTCAACAGCACACATTTTTTGAAACAATTTAAAAAAATGGAATACTATACCTATAGAGTGTGGAAGAGCACATTGAATCCGTTTTTTTTGGCGACTCAGAATTTTAGAAAAGTCAAGTCATTGAGCTATTCTATAGATCTACAACTCTGCCAAAAGCCATTTTTCCATATGATTGGTGCAAGATCCTATTAGTGAATAAGTTCAATGCAATACTCCTTGAAACAAAATCTGTCATGAAGCATTGAAATCTTGAGTTTTTCTTTCTTCATGTGCCGTTTATTATAATTAGTAAGCAAATATCAGTCAAAAACCTACTGAACATTTGTACAGACACTTCGAGTACATTTTTTATGAAAGTGTTTTTATTGAGAAAAAAAAGTAATACAAATTATGAAACAACAAAAATTAATTGGCGATCCGGGGCGACTTGATTGATTCTAGTGGCACATTTTCTTTTTCGGCTGCAGGAAAACCCAGAAAAACCTGCAGCACCACATCACCTGAAAATCTTGATCTGCCAATGTCCTCTCTTTCATAGAATAATATGTAGGGTGTCTCCTGAGGCTTCAATAAATCCAAGATATCGCCAGAATATTTAGTGACACAACTATCGTTAAACTTAAACCAGTCCGTTTCGTTTTTGACCAATGAGTAATAATGGCCAGATTCAATGCCAGAACCACAGCGAACAATGACTGCATGAAGATTATAATAGTGGTCTGCTAGATTGAAGTGTTCATTTATTTTGAATCTTCGTAAGAGTTTGGCGCTTCCTCCAGAGATTGAATCATGTTTGAAGGGCATCAGTGTTATTATTAGATTGACTGGTGGCTCAGCTATACTTGTTGTCTTATAAAAGTAAGTCAGTTTGGCACATATTTGGCAATACAGTTGATGATCACCTGTTAAAAGTTCTTTCTTGAGAAGCTTTGCAAGGATTGGTTATCAGTCTTATTGGGAAACGCCACTTGAAGTTCCAGAAAGTCACAAACGTTTTTGCCACCTCTTGTACATGTACTACAACGTAAAAAAGTGAGGAATTTTCCAACAAAAGTTCTAGAAACACAAGACAAGATGGACTGTACAGAATCATTCAATCCAGAGCAGTCAGGAGTTAATTTTGCTATTTTCCTGCTCACGAAGAGTATTCAACAAGAATTTGGAGCAATCCTCTTCTTGTCCTGAAGAGTATGTAATGGACTTCAAAGACTCCAGGAAATCAGTTGGTGGGAAAGATGATAGATTCTTTCGAAACTGCAGCTGTATGAACAGGTCTTTGAGTTTGGTGAATAAAGTAGGAAACGTTTTCGTTCATCGTTAAAACCTTGTTTTAACTTGAAAGCTCAAGTCCAAACGTCCATGGATGTTGAATGTACATCCACTGTACGTATGGGATATGGACGTATAATGGATATTCCAGTTCTGTACATCCATTGTACGTACATGCAATGTACAAAAAACTGCTTCGGTATATTAATTTCATGACGAAATATCTTCATCGTACTAATTCCTTTTGATCCCAAATAGAAATTTATTTTATAAGTGAAAAATACTAAATGAGCTGTTCATCGATGTTTGTGCAATATGTTCAGCCAATTGATGTCCATAAATCGACCTTACCTGTACGTCCAATCGTAAACATCCAATGGACGTCCAATTCATGGTCATATATTTATTTAATGATATTGAATATATATAATCATATATTAATTCATTTATAATGATAATATTATCGATGGCACATAAATTTTTTCTGTGGGCAAAATACCATTTGAGGATCTTGGACATGGTAAAATACATGTCATTTTGCTATTATTCTTATTCATAAGGATATTTTATGATTATTTAATATGTTTGAGTATTCTGATATATTGAATTGAACTGGCCGATATTTGATAAAAATTCGTATTCACAAAAATATCAGTTTTCTCAAGCTTGAGGAAGCTATTGTATAGCAAAACACGTTTTGCTGTATTGTAAGACCATTGTCAGTGAGAATGGTACAGGAAACTGATATTTTTATTATGACATATATTATTATTTCATAATTGATTCTACATATGATGATCATTGACAATTTTTTTCTATGATTTTGTACTGAATTTGTTGCTATTCATATATTGAAATATGTAAAATGTTGAATTTGTTTTATAATTCAGTCGCGCACTTTATATTCAAGGGAGGTCCATTTCGTTCACAAAGTGGAACGGCCATTGGATGTTCAATGGACGTTTTTTGAACAGTTTGGGACGTCCAATGAACGGCCATTGGATGTTCAATGGAGGCTTTTTGAACCAGTTAGTGACGTCCAATGAACGTCCACTGTTCCTCTTTTGGAGACAACATGTACGTTCATTGGTTGTCCAAAGTAATCCCAAAGGATGTATAAGTACGTCCAATGGACGTTCTCAAAGGACGTCCTCTGTACGTCCAAAGTGGTGCCGTATGGGCCTCCACTGGACGTCCATTGGAAGTTTAACGTACAGTAAAGGACGTCCAATGGATGTTTTAAATATCCAGAACTAACGTTCATTGGACGTACATAGGATGTACATGTGCTGTGTGGGGAACAACACTTGTAAACTGTCACCCCTTTTTCTCATTGTTTCACTTGGTGCTCGCCATTTCAATATTGGAATTGTATCTTCAGGATTCAGGAAAAGAACACCATCCGATTTCAGACGAGGATTCTTGTTGATTATCATTGTCATTAACCTGCAAAAAATATACTTTGAATTATTTAAAACTCTTGTATTGAAAGGTAAAAGGAATCAGATAAACTCATGCTAAATATTACATGCTATGGTGCTAATTGATTAACACAATCAACATTCTTGAATTTATGTTTGAAGAATCCTTTGACACGTTCAACTGAAATTAATTTTTATTTGTTAACCTCGTGCAGATACTTAAGAATCATGTGTTTCTTGAAGAATTACGTCGATATTTTTTATTAATTTTAAATTTGTTAGCATTTTAGCATTACTTTTTTATATCTTTATAGAGATTTGGTTCATAAATGATGACATAAAAAGTTTCAAGTTTTTGACAGCGGTGCGGTATTTCTTTCGTGTGAATAAAACAGAGAAAGCAATAACCGCTTGAGTCATTCTAAAATGAATCGAGAACTCGAGGACGGCTTAGCCCCTTCGAATCGACTATTTTTATTGCACGTTGCCAAAATTATTAAGATTCTAACGTCAGCCCATATATTAAATTTTGAATGCGCGCGCATCCAAATTATGATAGATTACGATTCTGATAGAATTCGTTATGATATTTTACGAATTCTATGGTGTACGATTTCTATCCTGTACGATTCTGATGGTGTCCCGTTAATTTTATGACGAAGTACGTTCTGATAATGTACGTAATGATAGTATACGTTTCTATAAAATACGATTTCTATAAAGTACGATTCTGATATTATACCATTATGACGCATTACGATTTCTACCATGTAGCGTTATGATATGGTATATTATGATGCAATGTATGGACCCCAAATAGTGTGGTTGG
This sequence comes from Zygogramma bicolorata, assembly GCA_032362365.1. Classification (NCBI taxonomy): domain Eukaryota; kingdom Metazoa; phylum Arthropoda; class Insecta; order Coleoptera; family Chrysomelidae; genus Zygogramma; species Zygogramma bicolorata. The sequence goes on along the minus strand of JAVJAQ010002783.1, from coordinate 143,982 downwards.
TTGCCTGCTAATGAGTTGGAACGGAATGATCCAACGTTGGTATATAGGAGGAAGGTGACGAAATGTCATCATATCGATCCCTCCATATTGCGGGGGCGTCAATGAGGTTAAGGTGAAATTCCACGATATACTAATATGCAAGTGGATTTCAGTTTCTGGTATCTGATTGGAGAAATCTAACTTTATGGTGTTCAATACTGAATGTCAGTTGAGAAAAAGTGTGGATATACTCTTTGTATTTGTGTTTGGTTTGACAGATAATTCTACTCGATCTGATCTTGATATATGTGAAAATTGAAAACGAAAGCAAATGAAAAATTGATGACTGTGTATGGTGAAAATCAGAATAAGGAAAACCTGTAAAAAAAAGGGGGACTGTTCCTCATGCACCAAGAATGTTTGCCAGAGTATGATAATTACTCCTATAAGAAATGGAAAGTACTTGGTTTACCAGTCGTTCAAGGATCTTTTTCCGAGGCCAAGAAAATGTTTAAGCTTTGTACTTTGAACGTTATCTACGTCTTCTAATGTAAAGTGTTGAATTCATATAGGAAATCCAAATGAACTTATGAACAAAATGTCTCTTCAAAGATATCGCTTTGTAATCATGCAACCAATTATGATATAGTTACATTCATACAAAATGAGTACCATGATCATTCGTGAATGAAATCATGTAGTGTACGTATTTGAAAATATCATTACTAAGGAAACTGAGTAATAAGAGATGGGAATTACCCAAAGTTATTAAGACTAGTGCCTAAATGTTCCTATTGAAAAGTGAAGGCTGAACTTCTCATTACTCAAAACTGCTGCATAAATCATTAGTTGTCAGTTTCTGATATATTCAATTTATAAAAAAAAACAAGTATTGTCAATTGAATTGTAGCAGTGGAAAGGTATAGAGAAATTCCTCTCGCAATAACCAAGATAAAGATTCATTCACTTTATGACTTTTTCGATTATATTTCTCATTCAAATTTTTTCACATATTTCAATTCATTGTGTTTCAAGTATTATCATTCAATTAAAGCTGTTCAGCCTATTATAACAAGTTCAATATGAGTAAATATAGTTTACGTTATGAAAGTTAGAACCAGCAATGTTATTTCCTAGTCATATCTTCTCTCAAAAAACATTCAATTTAATTTGAAGTTAGTGTAGCGGTTAGTGCTTGTGTCATGGTCAAAAAGATCTAAGATCAATTTTCCAATGAAAGTTTTTCTTTGGAAAATTGTTCTGGCATATTAAATCAGAATTCTGTCATGTTTTATAATCGACATACTATATATATATACCCGAACTCAACAACAACATACAACTGACCGCGGAAACCTATCCGAACACACACACACACACACACACACACACACATATATATATATATATATATATATATATATATATATATATATATATATATATATATATATATATATATATATATATATATATATATAACAGAACAAGTCAGTAAAATCTGATGAAAAATGTATAAATATAAATAAATGTATAGGTCAGTATGAAAAATAGTTCAAAAACGTCCATCTTAAGAACAAACCATCACAGAACTTATCAGGTCTAATTTGAATGTAAACTTGCATCATATGCAAATTATAAACTAAAAACTGACTACCACACAAATACTAAAATACAAAAATTATCATGCTTTTTATTGACATTAATTATTTATTAACAAACCCCATGCCAGCCACTACAAGTCAATATGATTTATTTCCGAAACTGTACAAAAGTATAAATCTAACGAATTGATACATTTTGTTTGTCAGCGTTGTCCATACAATTCAAATGTCTTTCTGTTATTTTGAATAAAGAACGAACTTCTACTGCATCCATTTTATGAATCATATCTTCCAATAGGTTTTTTGTTACTGAAATTCCATTTGGAAGCCGGAACCTGAAAAATTAGGCAAAATCTTAATTAATTTATAAGGTGCAACTTACAAAACACAGACCTGTACGCAACAGCCAGTTTCTTATCAATTTAAAGCCATATTTTCTCGGTAAAGTATTTGTAATACTTTGAAATCATTTTATTTTTGCGTTGAAATAATTGCATATACAATAACGTTACATCTGTCAAATATTGAAAGTATTTCAAAATCATGGTTGAAATAATTTCAAAATCATCAACCGAGAAAATATAGCTCTAGTAAATGAGGAGCATCAGGGAAACGGAATTTTTTTTTCTCCGAGGCAGGGTGTTGAAAAAATACATTAATTATGTTAATACCCAAATCTCTCAGGGTTTTTTGGTTTGATGATCAACAGTCTCCAACTATTGCTACATCAAATGATGCACCGTGTAAAGCAATAATGATTTCCATCAGTAAATCTTTATTCATATTACTGTCGAAGCCAATATATACCGGTTGCTTCCAATTTCCAAATATACTTCTTGCCATTACAATTTGAACATAACTGTAAGGTCCTACAACTTCATCTTGTTTTTTATCATATATCATATATTGTTGAAACTTTCATTTCATCATTTAATAATACTATGGCCCTTTCCTTGTTAGTCACATTTACTGCACTGTTATTTTGCAATCATTTTCATAAAAGTGCTCCGAGCATATTCTAGAATAATTTGTCGGAATCCACGTATCGGGTTTATTACAAAATGCTATCCACTCTTGCCTTACAACAGGATTCTTCGGAAATGAGTGAAAACTTAAGGCTCTACTTGAGCTTACTAGCGTTCCCCAAGTGTTCAAACAGCCCGTTACACAGCACTTGTTCCCCGGCATAATAACTAATCGAAAAGTTTTTCATACAACACATACCTAAAACGAACAAACACCCAAGAAGAAACACCAACAACTTATCCTAATAGAAACACTTTGAAGCTAGTAAAATATTACTCTGAGGAACTCCTTACACTAATGAAAATTGAAACGACTTAAAATATTAAAAAAATGAATCCCTAAACTCCACAAAGACAAGACAGAATACACAACGCAACGCAGGTTCAGGTGGTTCAAGTATGCTGTAGGCTGTGACAACGCAACACATCTTTTACTTTTACAACAGAGTAACAAAGACACCAAGAGACAGAGACAATCAGGAATCAGAACCCAGATTCTATTTCACGAATTCGATTATCGAATTGTTTACAATATGCGTATATTTTCGGTACAGCTCATGCTACAGTCACAGTCTAAGCTACTCGACAATCGAATTCGTGAAATAGAATCTGGGGGCAGCCCACTGAACTAATGAATCAGCCACATAAAACATATATGTTTGTGTGTTCTGTGACAATTTCTTTGCACTTTTTCTGTTTAGCTTTGGTTCTATGGGGTTATGCCACCTATAGAGATTTTTTATTTACCCAATTTACCCCAGAATTGCCAACTTCGATTTCCCCACACCCTGCCCCTAGCCTCAGGTACCCCTTCGCCTATAAACTCGTAACATTTCGTAACTTTCCTATATATGAACGTTGGGTTGAAACCAAAGCGGTTGACAGCTGTTTTGGCCGGTTGACAGCGGATATAGGCGAAAATCGTCAACCGCTAGATGGCGCTGCTAAATCCAAGATGGCTTCACTTTAGGATGAACAGACATCTTAGCTTAGGATGAACAACAAATTTTGGCCATTTGAAGTGAGGGCGTGATGGTATTATTCGTTCATGTTGCATTCTTGAGGACTTCCTGAGTGATAATTACTGTTTGAACGTCTTCAGTTGCTTTGTGTGCTAAGGTAGTTACATGTTTGGCTAGTTTTACAGCCTCATTTTACTCGTGAGTGTTATAATTTGAACTACTTCACCTACCTACATTCCAGATCAAAATGTCTATCATAGAATTGAAGCTACGTAGTATTTTGCATTACGTGGGAAGCAGAACTAGACCGTTGAAAAAGAGTGAAGTCGTGTTCAAAGCAGGGCATATATCATTGCATGTGGAGTGGAAGAAAGTAACCGAGAAAGTAACCATAAAAATAAGGAGCTTATGTTTGCGAACATCAGCTTTAGTAGAGTATCCACATGAAATCAAGATATTGCTGGCTGACGAGGAATGGAAATGCCAATGTTCCTGCAAAGCGGGTTCATCTGGGCTCTGCAAACATATTGCAATCCTTATATTATATTAATAAATAGGTAAATGTCATTCCCTTAATATTATATAGAAGTATGAATTGATTCCCACGAAATTTTTGCATGTAATTAGCTTCTTGTGATAAATAAAGGATCAATATATCAGATTTAATAAAACATGTCACCGATTAATGTTTCAACAAATGCTTCATTTTTACTATTCAAATAAATCATGAGAAAAACCTGATTTTTGTTTCGCTACAAAACCTTTTTCTGTACTTATACATTGTATAATTCATTACTGAGTATTCTGAAGAAAACTTATAGAACCTAAGGTTTCTTCAAAAGAAAAAGTTTGGGTACTCCACTTCCAACGCACCAAATCTATTTTTCGAAGAGTTGAAGCAATGGATGCCAATGAATCAGTGGAATGAATCATTGATTTATAGAGATCAACAACCTTAACGCTGAACTGATATCACTCGACTAACTATTCAATTCGTTAACAAGGTTATCATTTCCAGAAGAAAATTGATAATATCAAGTGATATTAGTTTGGTGTAAGGAGAATGATCTCACACTAAAGGTTCCAATCTTACCAAGCATGAATGAAGCAGTCTCTTAAAAAAATGTGTCTAACCAAGGAGATACAATTGGTATAAAACTATGATTTATTTACATAAATGTAATCATACTTTGCTTTAACTATATATGAATAAATATCATATTAAATAAGTCTTGAAAATGGCTTCAAAGTGGGAACTGAAACGTCCACTAAACTTTATATTCAGACACTTTCGAAAGTGGAGGCTACTTACAAACATATTTTCAGTTAATATAACTACTTTTCTTCGGGCTTGAAGGCCGTCTTTCTTTGGAATTTCTTCCTAATGACTAGTCATCGGAAATGAGCCTCTGAAGAAGCTAGCCACTCGCGCTAGCGAAACGTTAGGAAGAAATTCCAAAGAACGACGGCCTTCAAGCCCGAAGAAAAGTAGTTATGAGGCCGTGAATTCAAAATGCTTTCACACTCGATGAGGAAGGTTCTCAGTACATGGATAACGCGACTTCAAAACTTCTTTGAGAATTTTCTTGGTGCTTTGTATAGGCCTTTCCCAGCAGCCACCCCTATGTGGCGCGAGTGGAGGGTTAAAAATCCATTTAACTTTTTTCATGGAACAGAACTGCATTATGTGATGCTGTTCAAAGTTACCAAGAAGATGTGTCAGTTCTCTATCAACCCTTCTGAAATTTTTTCCGTTGTCACTATAAATTTCATCCGGAAATCCTCTGCGACAACCGAATTGACGAAGAGCATTCAGGAAAGAGTTGGTGGATAAATCATGTGCAATTTCTAGATGCACGGCTATCGTCATACAGGTGAAAATCACCCCGTATCTTTTTTCTCGGCTTCTCTTCACAGTCACTTCTAGGGGCCCAAAATAACACCGGTTTTTGAAAATGGTCTAATCGTTGGCTCTATTCTGCAGTTTGGCAACTGTCCAATTGTCGGTATCTGTGGAAGAGCTCTTCGATTTTTACAGTGTTGACAACTGTTCCAGATACTTCTGGATACTAAGAGTAAGGCAAGCTGTGAGAAGTTCTGGATACTAAAGGCCTTTTCGGAAACCTACTCGGGTTAACACGATTCCTAACCCGCCCGTTTGTTTAACTAACCTGAGTTACCAACCCACGTTCGGATACTTTGGTGTTACTAACTTAACCCAACTCGGAAGCAGGGTCATTAAGAACGATACTGGCACCGCATGCGCATTACCAAGAGATTTTGAATTTGTCAACAAATAATAAATAATGGAATATTTGGTTATTTTTTTATTTTGAGACATTAGGCATTATTTATATTTTGATTCTGCTTTTGATCCTTTGTTATTTGGTGTGATTTTGATGTGCTTTGACATTTTTTGGTATCGGTGTTTTTATAACAATCATGAATAAAAGGAAAACTGCAACGTTCCAAACAATAACTGCATTATCGCTTGATTCATTTGACGATGATGAATTGGAAGAGGAGATAGTGTACATGATGCTGTCTTCCAAGAAGATAAAGAAAAACCCTTCTGACTCCCGACTAATAAATCCACATACTTCACATCTCCTTAAATTTTCCTCTATTCGCATTATAAATATAATCCCCCAGATTCTATTTCACGAATTCGATTGTCGAGTAGCTCAGACTGTGATTGTAGAATGCGCTGTACCGATAATATACGCATATTCTAAACAATTCGATAATCGAATTCGTGAAATAGAATCAGGACCAATGTCAGCGAAACCTATAAACACAATACGCCTCTGCAAGATCCTCTCACTTCAGGTTAGGTTATGTTTTTTTTTTCTAATTGGATTCGTTTGCCGCGTTCACTATCGCGAGTGTCACAGGAATCCTGATCTGATTCGTTCGCAAACTTTGAATTTCGGGTAGGGAATCTAAATGATCCGTCACGTGATCTCTATGGATCGAGTTGGTAACCCAGAGTCAGTTTCCGAAAAGGCCTTAAGAGTAAGGCAAGCTGTGAGAACTTCTGACGAAGATTATTGATGACAATTTCTTGTCCATGATGGTGAACCTTTTCAAGATGGTACTGTATTAGCAGTTTGGTCATTCTATGTCGTGGGTCCAATATGATAGGATTTTTCAGTAATTAGTTCCGAGGATCTGTCTAATCTGCCTCTTAGTCGAGGAATAAGTCCCTATACTGTTCGGAAAAATAACATGAGAATAAACATGGCTTTTATTATTCAAATTCTTTTTGTTTCTGAGGAGTTTGTTTTCCTCTATGAATGAATCTAGCTGAATTTTTCGATATAATGATTCAGCTTTGGATAATTCATCCACTGTCAGTTCGAACGTCACTCTCTTGCCCGTTTTGAGAATTTCAATGAATCGTAGCATGAATGCTGTTATGCGTAGAATTTTTGTCCACTTCGAAAATCTAGTTGGGTCAGGAACTTCTATTTCTTCCAAACTGGCTTGTACAAATACAAACTCAGTGAGTTTTTCTTCGGAATTATCATCATTTATATTTTGATTGAAATTTTCCTTCGGCCAATTCTCTTGAGGTAACATCAAGAAATCCGGTCCTGTCATTTATCTACACCGTCTATCAGTAAAAATGAAATTTTGTTTTTTCAGTAGCTCCGTCAGCCACGTTTCCTTTGGAACTGACTTATTTTCAATCAGCTACATTAGTTAGGTCTTGAATTTCCCCTATTCTTTGGGCAGCAAAACGTCTAGCTTCTGACCGTATCCAGTGTAAAACTGAATCACTCCAGTAGAAGACTGATGAGATATTCAAATTCAAATTTTTCAACAAGTAATTCCCCAATTGTGCACCTATGAGGGCACCTTGAAGTTCTAGTCGCGGAATTGAATGAGGTCTTAATGGACCTACTCTAGTTTTGGCGTTTATGAAACTTGTCTGGATGTCATCGTCCAGTTGAACTCTCAAATAGGCTACACATGCATAGCATTTTGCAGAAGAGTCACAAAATACATGTAACTGTATGTCACTGTTTTGTCGTTTCAATGTGAAGTATTGTCGAGGGATACTAATTTTTTTTATGTCTGATGTCCATAATTGCCATTCTTCATTCAAATAGTTCGGAATTTCATCATCCTACCCAATTTGACTTTTCCAAATTTCTTGTAGTGAAACTTTTCACAATATCAAAAAAATTTTCCAAAAATCCCAAAGGGTCAAAAATTGACATTACTTTCAAGATTTCTCTTTTTGTTGGTCGTCGTCGATTTTCCAAAATATCTCTATGGATTTTATAAAATTTTGTTTGGAATGTAAATATGTCTTTGACAGGATTCGAAGAAAGGCCCAGTATTCTTTCCACAGCCATTTGTTCTTCATTTTTAATCGGTCTCCCTTCCGGAGAGAGAAGTGATTCGTCTATAACTTGAAGAATATCGTTGTGATTGGCTATCCAGTTGCATATGATGTAACCTCCAGATTTATGGACGTGGATCACATCGCGTATGAGGTCTTGAGCTTCTTTCTGTAGATCCATGATAATCATCCATGTAATGATGAATCATGATGGCATCTGCCGCTTCTGGAAACATGTCCAGAAAGTCAATAGCATTACGATTTTTAGCTTCTTGAGCTAAGCATATGGTCCACACTTCAAACCGAAAAATACCACCATATTTTTTTATGCAAAAATTCAAAAGAATTTTGTACAAAAAATTGTACCTATAAGTCAGGACCCGTAAGTAGCTCGTCATTCAGGCTTATTCCATGATTTTTGGACGAAGCTTCAAAGACAATCCTTAGCTTATTTGGCTTGTTGACGTTCGTGACTCCGAAATGAGGCGAATACCAAGTCTTACTACTGACTTCAGTAGTTTCTGCCTTCGTTAATTTTCGTATGTATCCTATATTTTCCATGTCTTGAAATTTTTTACAATGGAGTTCACCAAATTTTTGATTTTTATCCATTATCTGTTCGATGAATTTCAGTCTTCTCAATGCATTTTCCTTACTTTCCGGAAGTACGACATTATCCTTTCTTCAGAGGAGTCCTGTTTCATATCTGTTCCCTACCCTTCTCATTGTCGACTACAGAATTTTATGTGCCCTTTAATCTTCCACAGACATTACCTTTTCAGAAATATCTTGGAGAGATTCAATCTTCCAATTGTCTTCTACCAAATCGTGAAGGAGGAAATATTATCTTGTACATATGGATAAAGTCTTTTGGATTCATCTAGATCTATTGTCGGTGAAGGAAGGAATAATCTTGTCGTTCGCACATGGCGCAATGAGGAACCGGAATTAAAAAAATGTTCCCTTTTTTTTATTTCATCTGATATAGCATGAAAATCTGTTCACAAAAATACCCTTCTGACCTCGATCCTTCCACTATTTTTTTCAAAAACCTCTATTATGTAACGAAAAATATCAAATGATGACGTAAACACGTTCATTCATAAATACGACCATATGAAGTTGGGTTTTGGTAAGCCACACCCCCCTAATTAATGAATGAATATCTTAGCTTAGAGAAATTTCATTTTTACAAGTTGCAGAAACTTTTTACTGTTGTTATTCTTTTGCAATTGTTATATGTCCAAGTGATGAGAGCTGTTTTGAATTGAACTACTTTATTTCGAAATCGATCATACAAGACTAGAAAATAATAGCTTGACAAGGACTTCTGTGTCATCATGACATAAATCACCATCTTGTGACGTAAACCAGCAAAATGCAAATAAGTTTGCCTACCTTTTAACACCTTCCCCTCTTAAGAACCAAATACATTTTGATTAGTATTGAAAGTAAAGTAACATTGCCACAAAATAAATTAACACATGAGGAATAAATGTTCTTAAGAGAGGCAAACACATTTTATCCTAATATACAACATACTCATTAAGTCTAGAGGGCTGTCTTATTGTTCTACTAGGTCGAGCACTTCCCTGACTGGTTGGTTTCTGATTATATCTGTTAACATAGGACTTACAGGATTTTCCGAACTAGAATCAATCAAGGAAGTATCTGCCAAAACATATGTGGAACTATTCCTACGCCCTGCATTTATATTTTCTAGATCACTGGGAATGTGATCTATTTAACGATTTGTCAGAGATTTTCTCAAATGAAAACTATTTCTTCTCAACACATTCGTTCCCGTATTTATTAAATATGAGCGTGGTGACTCATGGCTGGCTATTATAGATGCAGGCTGCCATTCTCTGGCTTCATTTCTAAACACAACTTTATCACCATTATGAAACTCTGCCCTTTCCCTTATATGCCTATCATAATACTTTTTTGAAAGTGAATTTTTGTGGTCCAAATTTTGCTTAAACTCTTTTATGAAAGCTTTTGGTTCATCAACTATAGGCAATTTAGTCTTTAGTTTTCGAGAGAACAATAACTCAGAAGGGGTTCTTTTAAGGCCAGTAAGGGGTGTGTTACGGTACTCCATTAAGGCAACATCTGAATCACAACCCTTCTTAAGCATATTTTTAGCGGTCCAAACATACCTCTCAGCTAAGCCATTCGACCTGGGATAATGTGGGCTACTGGTTTTAAACTCAAAATCAAAATCCTTTGCAAATTGCAGACAATCGTAGGAGGAGAAGGGCATATTATCAGATACAACAATATCTGGTATACCATATGTGGTGAAAACTTTTTTAAATGCATTTATGACATCACTACTTCGTTTGTTTTTTATTGGGATTACTTCCAACCATTTTGTAAGATAATCTACAATAACTAAATATGATTTGCCTCCATAATCAAATATGTCAGAAGCCAACTTTTGGAAAGGTAACTCTGGTATTTCATTCATAATCAAAGGTTCTTTGACATTTGTAAACTTATATTTTTCACATTGTGCACAGCTTTTGATCATGCTTTCAATATCTCTAGTCATGCCAGGCCAGTATAAGATTTCACGAGCTCTGTCTATTGTACGACTTATTCCAAAATGACCTTCATGTAAAATTTTCAACATATCACGCCTTGAGACTCTTGGGACACAAACTCTGTCCTTGAAAAATATCATATTATTATACTCATAAATGTCATTCCGAATTTGATAATATGCCTTTAATTCTCCTTCATATGATCTGTCGGCCCACCCATGCAATGAGTACTCACTCACTTGTTTTAAAACTTCATCACTACGACTTTGCTTTCTGAATTCTTCTTTTCTAGATTCACTCATTCTTAAATGTCTCTCAACAGAATGCACCATTTCATTCAACTCATCATCATCCTCACCTTTCTCACTACTAAAGTTTCTAGACAAGCAATCAGCCACATGCAAGAATTTTCCTGGTAAGTATTCAATTTTTATATCATATTTTAGTCTGAGTCTCTGTAAACGTGGTGAATGTACTTGACAAATTTGTTTATTCATGACACTGACATTGGGTTTATGATCTGTAATTACCTTTATAGGACGTCCATAAATGTAATTATGGAATTTTTGTGTTGCATATAAAATAGCAAGCATTTCTTTTTCTATTATAGCATATCTTTTTTCCGTTCACTGAGGCCTCTAGATGCATATGCTACAGGTTTTCCGCACTGCATTAAACAACAGCCGATGCCATTTTTAGATGCGTCGGTGTGTATGACGATTTCTTTATTGAAATCAAAATTTATTAAAGTAATATTTGTATTAATTTCATTTTTAATTATTTGGAGGGCTTTATCGTGTACACTCAACCACTGAAAATCTATTTCTTTTTTCAATAGGTAACAAAGTGGACTTGATAGTTCTCCTAATCTAGGTATGAACTTACGGACATAATTTATCAGCCCTAACAATTTTTGCAACTCTTTTTTGTTTTTAGGTGGTTTAAGTTCGTTAATGGCTCTCCCTTTTTCATTGTCAACCCTCATACCTTCTTTACTGAAAATATGTCCCATATATTTTACTTCAGTTTTCTGAAATTGTACTTTTTCTTTGTTAAATTCCACCCCCTTCTCTCTGGCTCTTTCTATGACCTTTTTTAGTGTTCGACTATGTTCCTCCAAAGTATTGGTTGCTATTAATAAGTCGTCAAAGTGAATTATGGTGTTTTCAATATAACCGAAATTCTTAAATTTAACTTTCTGAAAATATTCAGGTGCCAAATTTATGACAAATGGAAGCCTGCAAAATCTATAGCACCCAAACGGGGTTGCAAAAGTTGTAAGTTTACTGGATTCATTTGAGAGTTTCACTTGATAAAATCCATCTTTAAAATCTAAAACAGAAAAATATTGCTTGCCTGCCAATTTGCTGCTAATTTCCTCTAGACTGGGGATTTCAAAAAATTCCCTTTCGATACATTTGTTCAGCTCCTGAGGGTCTAAACATAAACGTAATGTTTTGTTAGGCTTTTCAACAATAACTAGTGGATTAACCCACTCACTGGCATTATTTAGTTTGGAAATTATTTTCTGTTCCTCTAAGATTTTAAGTTTGGTTAGTAATCTCTCTTTTATTACTGAAGGTACTCGTCTACATGGCCTAGCAACAGGAATGCTATTTTTTTTAAGGATATGTTGCACTCTTCTGGAAAAGAGCCTAAACCTTCAAAAACATCTTGATTTTCTTTTATAAATTGTTCCCTATTTTTTAAAGATTCAATACTACTTGTTTTCTTTATAAACCCTAACTCATAACTACTAGGCAATCCAATTATTGGTTTTACATTTAAATCTAGCACCAAAAAGTCCAATTCTAAAGATTTATCTTCACTTCTACAATTCAATTTTACTATACCTATGGGATTCAATTTGGCGCCACCATAAGCTTCTAAGACTATGCTCGACTTCGTTAGTTTACCCATCGAAAGCTGATTATATACTTGTCTTGGGATAATGTTCACCTCTGAACCTGTGTCGACTTTACAGTTAACTTCTCTTTCATTTAGTTTTATAGTTTCCATCCACACTGAGCTATTGTCTTTTTTCACTTCCCCCACTTTTACAATACTGCATACAAATAACTGATCGTCTTCGTCAGCTGGTCTTGTTTCTTGTTGAGACACCTCCCTAACCTTCCTCATATCCGACCTGCATGCCACTATAAAATGGTTCAGCTTACCACATCTGTGACACTTTTGTCCGAATGCTGGACACATTCCATATTCATGTGTTTTGTTGCATTTCATGCACTTGAATTTTTTCCCATTATTCCTTCCACCCTGCTTCTCCTCTCTGTTTGAACTGGTTCTTCTTTCTGGGGTATATTCATTCTTTTTAATAGCATCTATACTTGTTTCATCTTTATGCCTCACATATTCTAAATGCCTTTTTGTTGCTTCTGCATTTCTACACATGTCTATTGCCACATCTAGTGCCAAGTTTTGAATATTAAGTAATTTCTCTTGGATTCTAGGGTCGTTTGTACCCAGGATGATCCTATCAACAAGAATTGACTCTTCTTGAGTGTCATACTCACATGACTGTATGAGTTTTGTCAATTCACCAAAAAAATGATCGAATGGCTCATCCGGTGCTTGAATACGATTGTTGAAAATAAACCTCTCATATGTTCTATTTTTCCGAGGTGCACAGTATTTCGTAAACTCCCTCACAATCTTGTCGTACTCTTTCTTATCATCTAGCGATTCAAATTTGAAGGCATTAAATGTTTCGACACCTTCACTGCCAATTGTGTTCAAAAACAGAGCAATCTTTATTTTGTCCGATTTTCCATCTTTTTCAGTGGCAATCAAATATGTTTCAAAGTTTTGAAGAAATCTTTTAAAATTCTCGTTGAGATTTCCTTCAAATTTCATGGGTTCTAGTAGCCTTCCTTCCATTTCTTGTAATTTGTTTTTAACCTATTTCAGGGTAACTAACGTCTCTGCTTCGGGTGTCTTGTACACGTTTTTTTTTGTGCGATTAATGGTCCTTTCTCGACTGCGCCATGTTATATGTCCAAGTGATGAGAGCTGTTTTGAATTGAACTACTTTATTTCAAGATCGATCATACAAGACTAGAAAATAATAGCTTGACAAGGACTTCTGTGTCATCATGACATAAATCACCAACTTGTGACGTAAACCAGCAAAATGCAAATAAGGTTGCCTACCTTATAACAGCAATGGGGAAGAATTCGCCATTTTTCATGTTATTTCGCGCTTCAACGGAAAATTTTCCGAAATTATGGCATCGAAGAGTGATTTTGTGAAGTTTTGTTTGGTAACTGAGTGCAAGAACAACTCTAAAGTTTCCGCAAATAAGTACTTTTTTCTGTTGCCGTTCGATTCATCGAGAAGGAATGCCTGGTTAACTGCTTTGAATGGATGCGATAGGGTTTTTAAAAAAGTTAGGGCCTACGATTGCGAGGATCATTTCAACGTAAGTAACTGATAATTGTGATTCGGTTTAGGAATTGATCGTATAAAATACTCTTAAAATGATTGCTCGTTTCTGTAACAATACCTAGAAACTAATCCAAAGTAATAACTAGAGTTCGTGCAGTTGTAACTACTACTATAAGAAATAATAATGAATATGACTCCAAGAAACTGTTCATTGAATTGATATTTATTATAGAATTTGGCTAGGCTCAGCTTTAAGGTATTGTAGCAAGATCACACTCGAAATCACATTTGCTAGTTCAATAATCTCGAATTCCATTTATGATCAATAGACGAAAGAAAAACCACATGACATACCTTTTTTTAGTTGGAAGAAGATGCAGATAATTTTTTGAAGGTGAAATTGATGAATGATACACCTAGATTGAAGAAGGATGTTGTGCCAAGTATATCTGTGTCTGGTCAGGGTGAGAATGGAGTTGAAATGAAACGAAAACAACCAGCTGAGGTGAGTGAAAAAATTCAACTTGAAATCATATTCTGGCCTATCAATTTGTTAGGAAAAAAAAAAAACAATGACTAAAGTAATATGTATTTGTAAGTACCCAACAAATTCTAAGAATAGTGCTGCTTATGCTATTTCATAGTTTTTCTGTTTAAAAGTATTTTTATGTATTATATTCATTATAGTGGCTCGTTTATTCCTCTTCTTATAAAATTCAAGTTTAATTTCACAGGTTTATATTTTTGTCAATGAATCAACACTTTTGACAGTATACTCATGACTCACTGGAGTTTTTATCGATGAAATGTATCATCATTTGAATGTAATCTAACAGAGCCATTGGAATAACTACAAATGAAAACATATATTGTAAGAGTAGAATAAATACAGACAAAAGATTACCACCAGCTTGTGGTTATTGGAGGTATATGTGTTACCGTTTATTCGTTGTTGCATACCATTCAGATTAATTGCACTTAATGTTGTTTCTCTCTCTCAAAGCAAGGGTGGCTGACTAATTTTCTCTTCTCTTCTGAAAATATACTCATGACTCGCCGGAGTTTTTATATCAGTACATTATTGGAGAACGCTCAATTAAGATCAACAAACATTTCAGGTGAACAAGGACCATCTTGAGCAACCTGTGCCAGCTAAATGTGAAAGAGGTTCAAAGAGCAATGATGTGCATAGTCAAAAACTGTCCAGTTCCACCTACTCTGCAAGCAGTATTGATACAAGATCAGCAACATATAAAGATTCTGACTATGACCCTGATTCTTCAGATTCTGCTTGTGGTGATATCCACAATTTTCTATAAAATACTCTATAATAATGTTAGAAAAAAATCCCAAAATATTTTTAGGTTTTCCTTTGGAAAGTTACTTTCTGATAAAAATGCTCTCCAATTCAGTATCTATGAGTACCGACAATATTTTGATAACTTTGAAAAAGATTAGACTTGATTATGCATTCAAATTATTAGGTATACATTTTGGGATGACAGATACCCTATGTTGTGGGGGCGGGGGGTAGTAATGGTAAAATATTTAGGAACACAGTAATTAAACTAGCTCAAGTACTTCAGGAACTAATTGTTTGGCCAGATTCCAAAAAAATTAAACTACATTTACCAATTTCTTTCAGAGCTAGATATGGAAAAGTTGTAATTATTCATTGTTTAGAAATCGAAATTGAGAAGCCTTCTAATCCAGTCCATCAGGCACTTACCTGGTCCCAATATAAGCATTGCAATACAATAAAATATCTTATTTCATGTCTTCCTGATGGATTGGTCAGTTTCCTTTCAAATGGATTCGATGGGAGAGCAACTGATGTTGATATTGTTGAAAATTGTGGATATCTGGAAAAATTAACACCTGGTATGGAAATAATGGCAGAAGGTTCAAAAACATGTCATCTCTGCTGACAGAAAGGAGATGTGCTTTGATAAGACCTCCTTCAGTTTCAAGTTCAACTCCAAGCTCACCTGCAGAAGTGAAGGAATCCAAGAGAATAGCTGCTTTGAGAATACATGTCGAATAGTTATCGGGAGGCTGAGAAATTTTAAAATTTTAGAACCCCATTCTTGTATAGATCATAATCACATACAGTTATTGGATTATATTGTTGTCATTGCTTGGAATTATTAATTTTCAGGACCCTTTGTTCAGAAATTGATTACATACTTTTAGATGTGTGATTTTCGAAGCAGTTATTTGTGTGAAAGGTGTGTTTTTTTTTGGGAATGTCAGTTGTTTAGCACTATGGCTTGCAAACAGAGTATCCAATTTATTTCTGATATTTATTTGATCTATATAAATTATAAATGACTGGAACAAATCCAGTTAAGAAAATATTCATCAACTTTAGTATTTTGAAATATTACCTTATTCACACTTCATCAACAAAAATGACCAACAGAACATGTAGCTGAAAAGCAGATAACTCAAACTGATAAGAATTTCCCGAAGGCAGATTCTTTGAGAAGACATAGTACTGAGGGTGTTTAGTGCGAGATCAGGTGTGCCATGTGCCACCATCAACTGATCACACACAGATCAAAATTACAAATTCTATTTCTAGTCCAAAGGATACTGCATACCACAGTTTATCTTCAACTTACCTAAATGGGCGGCACAGTCTTCACATTTGACAAAGTTAATCTCGTTCTCTTCTTCGTTGAACTCCATTACAACTGAATATGCTTTATTCCTCACGTTATGAATACACACATTGTCATCATCATTTAGTATTCAGCAAATTTATTATCTTCTGTTCATAATATCTTGAAGTGAAGATTTCTTTCTGCCTTTTTACAAGCTGTTACACTCTAGCAACCATTGCATCCTGATAACGTTTAAAAAAACTCACTTGCTTATCATTCGAAACGCCTTCAGATCCTTTAAAACTTGTTCTTAAGTAAGGATATGTGCAATCCCTGTTGACTTCTATTCTAAACACTGAATGGTGATACATTAGTGTTGACAATTTTTCAGTTCTTTATCCCTTATTAAAACAACATACCTCATTATCTTGTATTACCTTATCCACAGGCATTCATAATACATTTTTAAATACTCCAAGGATATAATGTAGAGCGTGTTCAATCTTTTCTGCGTAGCATTGGGAAACTTGGACTCCTTTCAAACACTTCCATAGTTTTTCTTCTCATACCGCTGGAATCATGTTCAATATAGGTACAAAATGAAATTTTTCCTGGTTATAACATGAATAGCAACTATTCCAATTTCTCTAGCATCTGGCCAAGTAGGTACAACGGACTGGCAATAATGCAGCATATCAATGTTGATATGCTCATCATTGGAGAATGGAATGCCAGGCCAAGTCTGAATGTGAAAGTACTCATTCTTGAATCAACTTCATCTTATACCTATAAACACATTGTGAAGAAAACATGAAAATTCAACCTACCTACCTACATTCTCATTCAACATGATCTTCATATGAACAATCTGCATGGCGAATTTGGATAATCAAAGGAAAATTCGTGAACGTTCAAGCGTTCAAGCACAAATTGCTAGAAAAAGATAAAATAAATACAAAATTATGAGGTTATTGGTTGGTTACTGCATTTGTGGGGATCGTCCGTGGACATATACCCAGCATCAAGTTGATTTTTTGCTATCACAGGAAGGAATCATGGTTACACGCTCCAAAAGCTCAAAACCCGCTCGTTTTTATTTCTTAAGCTCCATGCGCTCAGTGATCAGCTGATCTCGGCTCAGTCTCTACTCGATCCATGAATTAACGAACTTAGCTAATGCAAATCACTAAATGGCGGGAACAGCAACGTTTAACCACGTAAGTGGCCCAGAAGAGTGCCTTTGTCAACAGCAAAACTGCTCAGACGCCATTGTAACTTTGAATGATGTGAACTTAGCTGCTGTCAAATTAATCTCGTATTGCCAACTCACTGTAGTAAATCTAAATATTTTATAGTATTTCGTAGTATTTTATCGTAACTAGAAGGAGATGGAGAGCATTTATGAATGAGTAAATGTTGACGTCATCATTTGATATTTCTCGTTACATAGTAGAGGTTTTTAAAAAAAAATAGTGGAAGGATCGAGGTCAGAAGGGTATTTTTGTGAACAGATTTTCATGCTCTATCAGATGAAATAAAAAAAAAGGGAACATTTTTTTAATTCCGGTTCCTCATTGGAAAGCAGAACGATTACTTTCAGATTTTATGGTAAATGAAACTATTCGTGACTCTTTTTGGTGATGAACCAAGTCGTCATTGGTCCATTGTAAGCATAAGCTCTGCACGGGACCAGTGAGTTCAAGGGAAATTATTAAATTGAATTAAAATTAATTGAATTAAGTTATTATTTTGAGTTTCACTATGAATGTCAAATTTTAGAGATTGAATCTGACAAGTCGCATTTGCCTTTTCATCCAGCCATTTAACGAATTCTACCATTTTATGAATTGGTTTAGGTATTTGGGAAATTTGTTCTACCCATGAGAGTTGAGAGGAGGTATATAGGTAGTTTTGATAATTTTTTATTCAACAATATGTTGTTGTGTAAATGCTCTTCCTCTTTCAACGACTCTATCGTAGCTACAAAGTTTTTTATTTCATCTGAAAATTCAATGAAAAGTTCAAGTTTGTCCTCTTTCATACATGGATATGTCTTGATGTTTTCTAGAAGCCTCATCATTATAAAGTCTGGGCGACCGAAACGAGTTTTCAGTAATGATATCTTTATCGTCATTTGGCACAAGTAATCATCCTTCCTAGGAGTAGAATACTTTTCTTGATTGCTTTAACTATTTCTAGATATAAGTTCTCTTACCTTGTCGTCTTCGTTTATCGTATATACGGAGTGCTTGTCCTCACTTTTATCGAGCCTGTTATCCCATGAAAAATCTCCGTTCATTCACTTTACCATGTTAGGCCTTTGAGATTCATGCATCGACATTGACTCACCTTCTTCACCCTCCTCGCTGTTCTCCAGGTTCGCTAATTTCAAAGCTAGTTCCAAGTCAAGTAATTCTTGTTGAGTTTTCAATTCCCGCTTCTTTTTTTTGATGGCGTTCTCTAGTTCCATTTTCTTCACATAGGAAACTTGGCTTCTATGATTGTTTTTTCTTGAAGTTGATGGAGTAGTTGAAGTTTCTGTTTGAGCGTCTTGCAGATTTCCAGAACTTGCTTCCAACGTATTCTCTCGCATTCTCAGACTGCTGTTACTTTTTTTTGAACTCGTTTCTGTCTTCCTGTTTTTGTCTCCGTTTCTTCAGGTATTTCTTGTGTCGTCCTCTTCTCTTGTATTCATTTGCTCCGTCTCAAAATCACTTCAGATTTACTTTCTTCAATGGTAAATTCACAGTGCTGTTCTTTAAAATAACTCGGAGGACCATGTATCACTGTTTAAGTGTAATTATATTATTAATCCGTGGTCGAAGAACGAAAATAATACTATATTTTCTTGAAATCTGACGTCTATATATTTTTTTAATGACAGTAACAACAACAAACTTTTTTTTCATGAATTGAAATCGAATCTATCATAATATACAGAGTCATGCAATTATTACTAGAACACTAGGTAAAAAACTGAATTGAAAATATTTGGTGGTTCATGCGCGTTGAAATGTTCAAAAACGATTGTTTGTAGCAAAACAATATAATATTATAGCTAAATCAAGGAAGTATTCGACAGCAGTGAATAATGACTCATTATTCACTTGTGAATAATGGGTTATCATTAAGGTCGAGCAAACAGACGAATAATGGGTACATTATGCAATAGTCGTGGATAAACACTTTTTTGCCTGAGATGCAGGAAAAGTGTCGGCAAAACAATGCTAACAATTTTGAAAACAGTCTGACAGCACCGAAAAACAGGTCAATCTCCTTGAAAGACACAACTAAATACGCCAGTGGAAATGTAGTTACTATGACTTCTGATCGAAGTAGTGATTACCGCGAAAACCACCAGTAGTGCCCAAACTTTCTTTAATAATATAAACCTGAATTTGCTCTTTTGTGATGAAGTGATAGAGTGACGACATGCACCGCTGCAAACTCTCCGATGATGAAGTTTTAATTTTTATCATAGTTGGATGTGAACGTTATAACATTAACAACACCCACATTCGAAGTTAGTATTTGTCTTGTTCAGTTAATAGTGGCTGCCTCTCAGAAAAAACGATCTGGTTTCTATAATATAATTGCTACATTACAGAGAAAATGTTTTCATTGGAGGTTGACAAGCTCATTACTCGACCAAGATAATCAACCGAGATATGGCCAAGGTGCTCACAATGATTTATCGTTAATTTTGAATACAGATGAGTGTTGCGATGTGTATCATTCGCATTAGAAGGGAATACCTATTTCGCAAAAAGTATTTGGAAGGGCGATTATATTCAATAAGGAGAAAGTACGAGAACATCCTGACTTCTCTATAGGAATGTACTGGACATATTTGAGGATTGCAGAAATGAAAATCCTGTCCAACATCAGCGTTCGCAATATAGAATGTTATCAGGAGTGGCAATAGATATTATTGAAATAAAGTTTTACAATTATTATACCGAGCCGATTTTGATATTGAATTGTTCTATGTTTATCATTGTATATCTTTTATGGTCTGAACACAGTATACGTTTGCTCTGGTCAAAATAATCCTTGCTGAATTCAATAGTCATTTGCAAGCACAACTCATATCCCCTAGGGCGTAATGGTTAGTCATATAACTATGTACAAGCTAGAAATAGAGTTTGATAAAGACCACAAAAAGAAATAGTATCTTTCGAAACATTTGAATTAGTGCTGAAGTAATCTATAATTTGGCTCAATATCGCAGAAAATGCGTAAAAGTTGTTTATTGAAATGCTGATTGAGAGCTGCTGTGGAATAATTGAAACAATTTGATGCAAGAACGGGGTTAGGTAGCATCCATAGCATTTACAGTGCAATAATTACGGGTACCTACTTCAACATTTTTCTGAGTAATGTGGAAGTGAAAATACTGTAACGAACCTGGAGCCGCTCCTGACCAGGAAAATCGTGCCCTGACAGACCGTTGAACTGACAGAGGGACTGACAGCGATAATAAGTTAAGCGCCAGGTTTTGTAATTGTACGAAGAAATAATAGCTAATAAATAGATCAAAAGAATCAAAACTTGTGGAATTTACCACGAATGGTGTCAGAAATGGGATTTGTAATATAAATAAGTGAGCGCTTGGTATTGCGAGGAAAGAGAAAAATGTGTTCGAAGAAAGTGCGCCTGGTGGACTTGAAAGTTGCCGAATTGAAGCAAGAATTGGAGGAGAGGGAACTAGATTGTTCTGGAAAGAAATCAGTGCTTCAGAAAAGACTATGGGATATCTTGATTGAGTCAGGAGAGGATCCTGAAACATATTTATTCGAAGTTTCTGGTGGTGATTTGAGTTCAATAATGAGCAGACTCGACGAGAATACCAAATCGCTGAAAGATGAACCTCATTAAAATTCGAAGTGCCTGGGAGACAAGCTTCTGGAAAATTCGAAAAATTTGGAAGAGAAACTTATGGAAAATTCGGTGAGTTCAAAAGAAGAACTTTAACAAAACTCGCAGTGCTTGGAAGAAAAGCTTCTAGAAAATGCAGAAGGCTTCAAGAAAGAACTGTGTTGTGTGGCGAGTCTACAAGAAGGAAGAATAGGAACCATCGAGATAGACAAAATCAGGAAGGAAATGAACACGGAAGTAGAGGAAATCAAAGAGGAGATCAAAGATGAAATCGGAACAGACATTGAGAGAATGAAAGGCGGAGTTGAGGCAGAAATCGGCAAGATGAAAGAAACAATTAGCAAGTTGCAAAATCAAATCGTTAATTCTGCCCACACCACAGGAACTGTTACCAAAAACTCAATTCCGGAACTATGTTTGAACATGGAAGAACTTCAGAAGACAATGAAAGAAGTCAAAGTCAGTTCTGAACCAGGAAAGCTCTCCATGAAGCCACCACAGTTCGACGGCAAAACTCCTTGGGCAAATTACCGCCGACAATTCGAAGCTGCCGCCAGAGCAAACGAATGAAATGCAGTGGAAAAGGCGGTAGCATTAACACTGGCGTTGCGTGGAGAAGCAAGGAATATTTTACAAACCCTCACGGCCCAAGAACAGGAAGACTATGAGCAACTCATAAAGCATTTAGAGTTACGGTATGGGCAGGCACACTTAGAACACGTTTACCATTCACAGCTGAAGAACCGCTGCCAGAAGTCAGGAGAATCCCTACAGGAATTTGAAGCCGACATTGCTCGATTGGTTCGTCTGGCATATCCAGCTACACCGGAAAATGTAATGGAGCGGTTAGCAGTCCAAGCATTCTTAGACGGACTTCGCGACCAAGAAACAAGGCAGGCATTGACACTGGCTCATCCCAAACATCTCGACAAATCAGATGCTGGAATTGTGGAAAAATTGGACATGTGCGTAGCAAATGTCCAGCATTCAAAGAACCAACACCAAATCAGGAAAACTAGAGAGGGTCGATGAGAAGGGGCAATCGTCGACCTGTATCCAGCAAGCCCCCGTTGAAAACGCATATGTTGTCATTCTCCAAAGACAAGACAAAGGTGTTTTCGTGGACGGGCTCATCAACAACGAGACTTGCACCATGCTACTAGATACAGGTGCGACGAGAACCATTCTTGGGCCGACCTTTGCCACAACATCGGCAAGAATTGAACCGTCAAGTTGGAAGCTACGCACCGCAACAGGAGAGCCAGCCACCGTTTTTGGAGAACTACCAATTGAATTGATGTTGGGTAGCACTAAATTGAACCATCGGGCATTGGTGGCGGACATTACGGACGACGTGATCATTGAAATGGACGTTATGAATTCCAGAGGGTTCGAGCTGAATTTTAAAGATGGCGTCCTACGTGTCGGAGGAGAAGAGCTGGTGCTCCATGGAAGAAACGAAGAGATGATAAGGGTCCTGTTGGCTGAAGACGTGTGTGTACCTGAGAGGGCTGAAACCATCCTGGAGACTTGCCTGGACGGAAGTGCGAGCGGTGGAATCGTGGTAATGTTCGAGCCCAAGATACACGATGAGAAAATTGGACAAGGAATCGCACTGGGGAAGGCCCTGTTGCGTGTTGATGAAGTTGTACCGGTCAGGGTCATGAATGTCAACTACTTTCCAGTGACCTTGAAGAAACGAACAATGCTGGGGCACTGTTCGTCCATTTCCTCTGTGATCCGGAGTGTACGCAGTTCGGTTAGCCAAGCCAACAACTTGCCTAAAGAGTTGGAGATGTTGGTTGACATTTCCTCCAAGGACATATCACCAGCTCAACGAACCGAATTGAGGAACTTAGTCAAGCAGTACCAAGAAATCTTCGACCTCGGAGAAGGAAAAAGCGGCAAAACGAATCTGGTCCAACACAAGATTGACACTGGGAATGCCCGACCAATCCGGCAATCAGCTAGAAGACTCCCTCTTGTCAAGAAAGAAGAGGTAGACAAGATAGTCAACAATATGGGAAAAGAAAGAGTCATCGAACCCTCTGACAGCCCCTGGTCTTCTCCAGTCGTATTAGTGGAGAAAAAGGACGGATCGACAAGGTTCTGCGTAGATTATCGCCAACTAAACAACGTGACGAAGAAAGACAGCTACCCTCTTCCCAGAATTGACGACACCTTAGACACGCTAGCCGGCTCCACAATTTTCTCGACTTTGGATTTGAAAAGTGGATATTGGCAAGTTGAATTGGCTCCAGAAGATCGAGAAAAGACAGCTTTCATCATCGGCTCAGGATTGTGGCAGTTCACGGTTATGCCATTCGGGTTTTGTAATTCCCCAGCGATCTTCGAGAGATTGATGGAGACCGTTCTGAAGGGGCTCTCATGGAAGACGTGCTTAGTATATCTCGACGATATTATCGTGGTCGGAAAAGCGTTCGAAGATCACTTGAAAAATCTGGAGGAGGTATTCATGCGTCTGAGAAGTTCTGGATTGAAACTTAGTCCCAAGAAATGTCATCTGTTCGAGAAAGAAGTCCGTTACCTTGGCCACGTTGTTTCTGGGGAAGGAGTAGCAGTAGATGAACAAAAGATCAAACTGGTTAAGGATTGACCCATTTCAAAAGACATACATCAGCTGCGGAGCTTCCTTGATTTGTGCACCTACTATCGCAGATATGTGCTGGGGTTTGCTAATATCGACAAACCATTGACCAAACTCACAGAAGGACAGACCCACTTCCAGTGGTCCGAGGAATGCCAATACTCATTCTGGAAGCTGAAAGGAGCCCTGGTCAACGCTCCTGTTCTGAGCTATCCCCTACCAGATGGAAAATTCATTTTGGATACGGACGCCAGCAACGTGGGACTTGGAGCAGTCCTGTCTCAGATCCAGGAGGGAGAGGAGAAAGTTATTGGCTACTTCAGCAAAACACTCAGTAAACCAGAGCGCTACTACTGTGTAACCAGGAGAGGGCTGTTGGCTGTTGTCAAAGGTGTAGAGCACTTTTATAAATACATGTATGGTAGGAGATTCCTGTTGAGAACGGACTATGCAGCCCTGAAATGGCTTCTGCAATTCAAAAACCCCGAGGGTCAAGTAGCGCGCTGGATTGAGAGACTTCAAGAATTTGATTTCGAAATAGAACATCGAGCCGGAACTAGCCATAAAAACGCAGATGCCCTATCATGGAGACCATGTCCCGATGAGTGCCCCCACTGCCGACGAGCAGAAGAGAAGGAAGCGGCTATTTATAGAACTACAGCTATAGATGACAACTGGGATGACAATAAGATCCAGGAAGACCAAGAGAAAGACCCAGATCTTGGTTTAGTTATCGGGTGGAAGAAAAGTAATCGAAGACCATCGTGGCATGAGGTAGCAGGTTATTCGCCAGCAGTTAAGTCCTACTGGGCCCAATGGAACTCCCTTACCTTGGAAAAAGGGGTTCTGAAGCGGGTATTGGAGTCTGAAGGCGGTGGAGAAGAAAGGCGCCAGACAGTGGTACCCAGGAACATACGACAGGAAGTGCTCAAAGAAATCCTTGATGGAGTCACTGGAGGACATTTGGGAGTATTTAAGACCCTCCAGAAAGTTGTTACGTAACTGAAGATGTTATTTATGGACCTTATTGAGCGATTGTTTTATAGGTGATGCTGACAAGAAAACAAGGGGCTGATGCACACGACTCAGCTTTTAAACAGGGAGAAGGGTCGAGTCCGTTATATAAAGTATTCTTCTTAAGGGGCGCCAATAGATTTACCCCTTACCGATTGGATATTGATAAAACTAAATCTATAAAATATTTACCACGAAAAGTAACCTTAATTAAACACTGATTCATATGATACGTATATTTGCCTGAGAATGAATAACACCAATCATTACCTATATTCTAAGTCTGAACTACGGGGTGTTGGTCGTGCACGACAACAAAAAAAAACCGGACAGGGCTTCGTAAAATTATTTGTTCAATGAACCTCGACGAAAACTCTTCCAGTCTCTTACAGAACAACTAATAGGGAAGAATCCTAACCCTAATATATTACTAATTAAATTACTGAAGATATGATCTTGGGAATTCTTTTTTCGAAAGTGAAGCTTCGCACTAATGAATAATTCAATGCCATCAAGTAATTGCCGCTATGCGGTACTTAGCCTCTAATCCTTGCTGCCTGGTAAATCTCCTTGAAACTGTTATAGGGCGGGTTTCACCACTAGGGATGAGGGATGACTACAACGTTCGGGTGGAATTGCTGCTTATAAAATCCTTAGACTGAATTCCTCGTGTTATTTCTTTAGTCCATCGCAATTCCCGTAGGGCCACTCCGCCATACGAGTTAAGGGTGGATCGTACCTTCAGAGGGTTGAACTGTTGGTAATGTTAGTATTTAATAACACTATTCGATTGGGGACTATTTCGACACCCCGAAATGAACACCTGAAAATCATTCGTGATTCTAGAAATTCCTCATGAGACTCGGAGTAGTAATTTGAAATGAAAGATGGTGGCAACTCACCTTCGATTACAATAACACCAATAAACCGAAGGTGTTTCTTAGAGATGATTTGGTATATATATATACAAACATATCCTCTTACAGAGATACCCCAAACGGTTTCAAATGCCTAATTCCAAGGTTACAAAAAAATCGCTCTGGCAAATCGATGAATTTTTATATCCGCCTGAAGCGTATTTATTGCTATTGCACATTCATCGATCCTATACCATTAATTACTACTTGTCTCATTCCCATACTTCCGCCTCACATCCTCATTGTTCGGTGGCGCTGCTCTCCGATTACAATTTCCCTCAGAGATGCAATTATTCATTAGTATATGGGCCAGATTAAGACAATGTTCTTTGAACCCATGGTAAACGTAACAAAGTGCGACAACGGTTTTACTGGGTCAATTGTCATTCCGTCAAGGACTGGTGCAGAAAGTGTGCTCTATGTGCTGCCAGTAATGGACCTCGGATACGACCGAAAGCTCCAATGCGCCAGTACAACGTGGGTAGTCCTTTTGAAAGAATCGCCATTGATATCGCCGGCCCGTTTCCTGAGTCCGACCATGGGAACAGATACATCCTTGTAGCAATGGACTACTTCAGCAAGTGGGCAGAAGCTTATGCCCTGCCCAACCAGGAAGCCTTTACTATCGCTGGCGTCCTGGTAAAAGAATGGATATGTAGATTCGGTGTCCCATTGGAGCTGCATTCGGACCAGGGCAGAAATTTCGAGGCCAACCTGTTCCAAGAAATATGTAAACTGTTGGACATTCGCAAGACCAGAACTACAGCCCTACACCCACAGTCTGATGGAATGGTGGAACGGAACTTGTCTAAGGTAGTCTCTGATCACCAAAGAGACTGGGATCAGTACCTTCACTTGTTCCTGTTAGCGTATCGCTCGGCAGTACACGAATCAACCGGTCAAACCCCTGCCAGTAATATAATGAGTCGAGAGCTGCGACTTCCTTGCGATCTGAAATTTGGGATGCCGTCAGGGCAAGACACCGCGGGAGAAGACTATGTCAGCAAGCTTCGGCAGAGAATGGACGACATCCATGAACGAGTCCGTTTGGACATCCAGAGTGCCAGCGATAGAATGAAGAAGGCCTATGACATCAAAGCGGATGCTGGAGGATTCGAAACTGGGGACCTAGTTTGGCTGTTCAACCCTAAGCGATGCCGTGGATTATTACCGAAGCTGCGGAACTCGTGGGAAGGCCCGTACAAAATCATGAAGAAGATACATGACCTCCTATACCGAATCCACAAGCCACCCCGAGGAAAACCTAGGGTCGTCCATTTCAATAGATTGGCTGCTTATGCTGGGAATCACGACCAAGTTTGCACCCTCAGACCACCAGAGGATGGAATAACGTTCCAGAAGTTCATGTCTTTGAACTCGAATGGAAAGAAAGTCGTACAAGGGGTAACTCTAGAAGAGCCACTAGATCTTTTCGAGGTTTCAGTTGATTACGCACTAGCTCACTGTGTGGCAGAGGATTTCCAAATGTCCAGGGGTATCGCTGTGGTATTCAACAAGAAGTTTGGCCAGCTCCAAACTCCTCGAGAACAGAATCCAGAAGTCGGAGGAGTGCTACAGTTGAAAAAGAGCCAGAGAAACATTTTCTACTTGGTGACCAAAAAGCACTCTCGAGATAAACCGTTCTATGAAGATCTTTGGAGGAGTCTTACCAGACTGAGGGATACGATGCTCGACCAGAATCTTGTGGAATTGGCAATCCCAAAAGTAGGCGCTGGACTTGACAGACTGGATTGGAGAGTTGTGAGAAGCATGTTGGAAACGATATTCAGATCCAGCGGCATTAAGATTTTGGTATGCGGTATACCGACACACTTCAAAGATGACATTTTGGGGCGAAACGTCTTTAAGAAGGGGGCAATGTAACAAACCAGGAGCCGCTCCTGACCAGGAAAATCGTGCCCTGACAAACCGTTGGACTGACAGGGGGACTAACAGCGATAATAAATAAATTGAGCAGGTTTTGTAATTGTACGAAGAGATAATAGCTAATAAAAAGATCAGAAGAATCAAAACTTGTGGAATTTACCACAATACATTCGTATCATAGAAGCAAATTGCAGTTTTTTATATTCAGAAAACTACCACCCCAGAGAATCCATTACAGACATGACTTGAATACAAAGAAGTTCCATTTGCTTTGCACAACTCAATGTTTCATCAAGGAAGGTACCTACCTGAACACTTCATATAATTAGATAATGATATTTGATGATCCATAGTGATACTATGAAATTTATCTAAGATCGATTGTCACGAAAACAACAATGAAGTGATACAGTCTTTATTTAAATATGTTCTTATTGAGGTCACATACTTAGTTCTTTAGTGATTTTGAAATGAGAAAATCTTCCTAATTGCTCCCCTGTAGCTACTACTACGTTGAGCAATATTTGAGGAAAGTCTCCGCACACTTCTCAAACAGATTTTTCATTATGATGGGAGTTGTATATTCTGTAATAAATTGTGAAAATATCCTATTTCTATATCCTTTTTTTCCATTTTGAATCAAAAATATATATTCAAGACAGATTAAAATTTACGATGTATCTAAATTTTCATAAAATTCTTCTCGTTTCCACCACTTTGTATAGTCTAGTGATACTAGGATACTAGGGTATTCGGTACTACCCG
The DNA here is from genome assembly GCA_032362365.1 of Zygogramma bicolorata. Taxonomy (NCBI): domain Eukaryota; kingdom Metazoa; phylum Arthropoda; class Insecta; order Coleoptera; family Chrysomelidae; genus Zygogramma; species Zygogramma bicolorata. The sequence goes on along the minus strand of JAVJAQ010002783.1, from coordinate 115,431 downwards.
ATCAACGTTCACTACAAACCGCCACTACGTCAAGTTCCTGTCAGAATATATGTGTCCTTTGAAATCCGTGGGTAAATTTATCAGACAAATATAAATTTATTTCATCTCTATCCGACATCGGATAGCAGAATATTTCAATCAGATGATCCCCGCTAAAAATAATGCACCAATCAGAACATCGTTATTATTGGTCATTGCATTTGACACAATGCATTTTCTTCACCCGACATCGGAAAAAGTTAAAACTTTCAGATGAATTCTTCCCGCCGAATGAAAATTCAAATTTAGACCAATCAGAAAGCTGTCGGATCGTCGTTCGATTGGATTTCGGATCTTTCTGAATCCAGCCTAACATGTTTTGTTTTAACGTTCGGATAGACGATTCGAATCAAATTTATCCAATAGGGTTCGTATCAGGATAATGAATTTCTCTGTGGTGAATACATTGGCGTTGGCCTACTATATATATATATATATATATATATATATATATATATATATATATATATATAATGAATTGAGTTTTCGGGTTTCATTCCGTGTTCTGTGGTTTTGAACCTCTGAAGGATAATTGTCACAACGTTTCGGCAAAGTCTCATTTTCCATCTTCTAGGTGATGATTGAGTTTCGACCTCCGAACTATGTATATATATATATATATGTATATATATATATATATATATATATATATATATATATATATATATATATATATATATATATATATTTTGGAAAAAACTAATGAAGCCTTAAAATAGAATTGACAATAGAAGTTTATAAAAGAAACTAACATTCGTACATATATATATATATATATATATATATATATATATATATATATTTATTTATTCATTCAAGATAGTACACTACAGAATATATAAAATTCCAAATGGTACATAACAAACAAGAACAAACAAACGAAAGGAAAAGAAAAAAGAGAAAGAGTATATCACAAGCAATATCATCAGGGCAAGATCAGGTATCTTGCTTCAATATCGCAGTTGTTTGACGTTTAAAAAGATTGAATGACAAATTCATTATGTCGACTGACAGAAAATTTTCATTATAGTTCATCTGAAGTTTGGTGGTGAACGCAGTGCTGCCATAATTAGTACGGTGGTTCTGCAGGTAGAATAATTGTCTATTTCTAGTGTTACGGGGATTGGCATGAATGAACAATTTCCCTAGAACTTCGGAGCAATCGATGAGGCTGTTTAATATTTTGTAAAGAAAGAAACTCAAGGCGAGTTTGCGTCTATCGGATAAGGTTTGAAGGTTTATTAGAGATAGCCTGGTATGAGAGTCAAGTCCATGATAAGACAGTTTCATTTTATAAATTATAAAATTAGTGAACCTACCCTGTATTCTTTCCAATCTTTCCCTGTGCACCAGATATATTGGGGACCAAATAATACTATTATACTCTAGAATACTACGGACCAACGAAAGATATAACATCTTTATCGCATCAATATCACTCATATTTTGGGTTTGTCTCTTTATGAAACCAAGCATTCTCAAGGCTTTATTGCAGATACTATTTATATGATCAGTAAAACTGAGGTCTCTGTCAAACACTACGCCTAAATCACTTATATTAATGACTGATTTCAGGTTTACATTTGAGATAGAGTAATCACATATGGTGGGATTCTGTTTTTTGTAGAAACGCACCACTCTACATTTTTCAACATTGATATCTAACAGATTAAGTTCACAGTATTTGCAGAAATTATCTAGGTCTGTTTGAATAAGTTGGCAGTCATATGAGGAAGAGACCTCGCTATAAAATTTGAGATCGTCCGCATATAGTGAAACTTTAGTGCTCTGAAATATGTCAGATACATCATTAAAAAATAAGAGGAAAAGTATTGGACCGATGTGGGAGCCTTGGGGAACTCCAGAAGTTACTTTTATTTCATTTGATATACTATTAGCAATTTTTACATATTGAGTTCTGTCACTCAAATATGATCCAATGAGTGCCAGGTAGTTGCCAACCACTCCGTATCCCTCCAATTTAGCTAAAAGAAGCTTATGATTGACAGAGTCAAAAGCCTTGGCGAGATCCGTGTAGATGACATCCACCTGGAACCCTTTTTCGAGCTTATTGCACAAGTCGTTCTGAAAAACACCCAAGTTGGTAGTCGTAGAACGGCCTTTATAAAAACCATGTTGATGTTCAGAAATAATATTCAGAAATAATATACGCCATTGCATTGTTCATAGAGATGTATTTAATCAACCATGTGGAAATATCATTTGAAGGGATGGATACGCAAACGCCTAAACTTTCATTTCCATCATAAACTTCTATCGTCAACTCTACTTCGAAACTTTACCTTTCCTTCAATATTTCAGTCAACCTGTAAAATTTTTTCCGTTCAGAGTAGAAAACAAAACGGAAAAACAACGCTTCAAATCATTTCTACATAGGCATTGACTAACTATATCTCTATGAACCATGTATATATAGTTAGCCAACCATATAGAAATATCAGTTGAGGGGATTTGGCACTAGTGAATTCATTTCCAAGTCATGTATGTCATATTCATATTACTTTCATATTTCTTACTGACGTCGTAGCTTGAAATTCAATATTTTCTTGATTACCTAATTATACATGATGCCAAAAGATGGCGATAAAGAGAAAGAGAAGTGGAATTTGTTGTCGATATCGAAGTTCATTCGTATTTTGGAAGTTAGTTGAATGTACGAATGTTAGTTTCTTTTATAAACTTCTATTGTCAATTCTATTTTAAGGCTTCATTAGTTTTTTCCAATATTTCAGTCGAACTGACTCTTAGAAATCTGCACCATTAAACAATGTCTGCACCTATTTCACTCGTCAGAGAAGAACTTTGTCGTGCATTGTGAAGTATACGGAAATATCGACATTATAGTGTAGATGACGCAATAGAAACGCTTCAAACTCTTTTTACAGGCTTTGACTAATTATCCTATTTCTGTATAAACGATGTTACTATTTACTATGCCACAGTATCGTGACTTTGCAGTCTGAATACAATGACAATTGTGACAGCAATATTAGTGTACATTACTCTTTGGTAAGAGAATTATCTGTAAGGCTGACCACTCACGTACAGTTTCAACTGCGAACTGAGATGTACACAGACGTGCAGTTCAATTGTTCATTCCTTCAGTTTTTTCCATGGATTCAAGTGGAAGACGATATGGCAGCGCTCGGTTTACTGCTAGCAATGTTAGTAGAAAAAAAGCTCAAGAAGTCAAGAAGTGGCTACAAAAACGAAATGCATTTTCCCACATGAATTTATCAAAAGAATTAAGGAAAGAGCCATTATATTTTCTCAATTATTTGCACACGATTCAAACAGTGTGCCAAAAATTACTCTCGTTGGTTTCGTCTTTGATTGAGGAGCAAGATACCGCCATGAGAAAAGCAATATGTCCACACCAGAGATTGACTGCTACCTTGAGATTTTTAGTAACAGGACGTTGGAATTTCCTTATATTTAAAATCCCTGATATAGAAGAAACCCAACTCATCTGATTAAATTTACTGAAAAAAACATATATAGTGAAAATTGGAACATTGATTCTGCTCAGTGCAGTTTCCGAACAAGTTCTGATAGAATGTTCGTACAACGAACAAATTATTCTAACCTAGATGTTTTTTGATACGCGGTAAAATAGTCTATTGGTAATGTTTTTCCTGATATGGGATGGAAAATAAAGTTCAGGAGGTCCAAAATAGGAATAATATACGCTCAGGAATGGAAAAATTCAATGGGAATAGTTCACCTGGATATGAGTTCGTTTTGTGATCCTGGATATCAGCTATCTTACAGGAACTAAGAAGTTGTATTAGCTGGTACGTACTAGTTTTTTCTTCCTTTTTTTACAGCTCTTATTACTGGCTAGGATATCATCAGCTTTCTTTCAGGTTTATCTGTTTCTCAATCTTCTAGAAATCTTTTTCTTTTTTGATTTCTGATGGTATATCAATTTAATACTTGTTTACAGGCTGGGGGAAATAATTTCGAATATTCATTGAAGATGAGAGCAACTTCACATGTACATTGTGATGATAAAATGCTGCTTATCTCGCAAATTCCGTTCACCCTGTATCTTTGAAACAAAGTGCCATTCGAGAAATCATCGTGGGACAAAATATTCTTAGGATAGGCCGAGAAATAACCTCTTGAATTTTTGGCGCATGTTCACCTAACATCAAAAAATATTGAAAAGTAATGACATACGCCCGATTTTCCACTTTCTATATATATATATATATATATATATATATATATATATATATATATATCCAGCGAGGACTCCTACAAAACATCTGCACACATCACGACACCTCCGCCCCGGATCTGCCATAGCAAATCCGAGTAGGATCACTTTTGGGCAAATATTTTTCGACTTTCGAACCGTAGGAAGAATATATTTCGATGCATATGGCCGGCTCATTTTGTATGCCACCGAAAGTGCAGCTTCAGTATTTATATTTGAACTACAAACAGAAGTGCTTTCAGTACAAACAGAACGACATCCAACCCATTACTCTGCGCTTTCGAATTTTAATATTCAGATGCTCATTTCATACGGTTCGGTGGCATTTGTTTTTCAGTTCAGCAGGTATTTCATATAACGCCAGCATGCTACTGCTAGCTGTAGTCAGCCGGTTTTTTCTGTCACGTACATGATGTGATGAGAAATTTATTGCAGATTAAAAACAGACACACAAAAAGGTATTTCAGTTGCGCCGAAGTGGCTTTTCATCAACCCAAAAAAAATCAGATACTTCAAGTGAAATTTGATGAAGAATGAACAGTTATTTTTGACTTCTTTGATCTGGAGAGTCTTTGAACAATAAATGATAGATGAAAGGTGTGTATTACAATGAAAAAACTAGTGAACATTGATATCGTATTGGATCCATCCCAAAAAACGAAAACGAAAATTGAATATAGTTTTTATATATATTCTACGAATAATAATGATAATAATAATGATATTAGCGCTTTGGCCAACTGGGTCAGAGCAGTGGGGAGTAAGGACCCAACTAGGCTTGTTTAGATGGAATGAAAATATTCAAGAGACGAGAGCAGGGGAGATTACACAACATCTGAATAGTCTCTGGTGAGTAGCGCCACCACTTTCCTGAGCTCAGGGGGGACCGACAGCTAATGCGCATCCGAGACAAGAGAGCTTCTCCTCTCTGGTGCTGGCAGTGGGCCTGTCAGGCTAACCACCCTACACGCCCCCAACCTGATTTCTACCACAAGGGTACAGGGCTCCGCAACCGACCCCATACGGATAGTGGTCAAGGGCAAGGTGGACGAGTCCAAACCGATGGCAGCCCCGTGACAACTCAGGCAGTGACAATAGACAAAGTTTTGAGTGGATTGACGAATTGAGACACGACCTGATGAGAGTAGAGAGCCCGCTCGAAGAGGATCGTGACGAGAATGCATACTCTGTGGTACGTGGCACACCCGGAGCATGGGATTATGTATCCTATCTTCGTGGCCGTGGCTTTGTGCGTGCCCCACCCAGGCCGGTTGAGCAATAGGTAGAAATACCGCCAGTGCGACTGGCGGAGGGAAGGGTGCGCCTTGAAGCACCAAGAACCCAGAACATCGGGACCTGGAGGATGCAGGAGGGTATCGACAAACATCCGCAACCACTCAACCGAGAGACTCCAGGCCAGGAGTTACCGCATGCTGTCGGTATGGAATTCGGGATTGACAAACTTGAAGAGGTTTATCTCGAAAAAGGACGATGCGAGGATTTCACTGAGGATGCCCAACTCGTTATAGATCATTTGAATGCCGGAGAGACATAAACCAATTTGAATGTGGAACAAGGCCATATCAAAGAGGTAGACTCGGTGAAAAATTCCTCTGTGGCAAGTGAAGGCAGAAAGTACGACAGATCTGGTCTTCAGAGCTCTCGGGCAAGAACGAAGTTTTTGCCACCAACATGATTGCCATTCGGATTCTACTCTCTGAGTAGTCGAATCGAAGCTTTTGTTCAAGACAGCAAGGCGCTCTGCAGATGAACTTCGTATAGTCTTCGACACCGAGCGGATAAACCAATTCTCCGTCACCGAGTTGGAACCCGAACGCAAAAAAGTTCCCATCAAGGCTGCAGAGAATGCTAAAAAGCTGTAGCAGCATATAGACCCCCAAGCATGGAGTCTTCTTCAAGAACATCGAGGACCATGCCTTCCTCAGGTGAGGTGAGCTGAAGTCGGAGGCTGAAGGGTTCATCATGTCGTGCCAACACACTGTCTTCAACAACCTTGTCTACCGGAGCCATGTGATGGCTTGATACTAAATGCAGGGCTTTTCGACACGCGCTCAAGACTTCGATGCATTTGCTGTCATCTTGTGTAGTTTATGCGGTCGTGGCCTATATCCAACGCCATAACTCGGCTTTACGGGTTCTTTATTATTTCCTTCGGCTCTCCTATGAAATAGACAGGACACCGGTACTGTCTTATGCTCCAGAGGATATTGAGTCTGTTGTTGAAAATGCAAGGTGTCGAATTTTTTGAAACTTTTCATTAACCATCCTCAGGCAAATACAAGCCAATAAGCCTGATATAGACCTCTTCGACCACCGAAGTAGTATTCGTTATCGAAACGAATTTCGTCCGAAAAGAAGAGGAAAAACGGACAAAGTATCGGGATTCACTTTACGATCTCCGCAGGCTCCACCCGGACTATTCTGTCAAGTTAGTTGTTCTGGTTATAGGTGTTCTTGGTGGTTCCAGACCAACGCTACTCTCGGAGCTCAAGATCATACCGGCATGCCGTAATGCGGCAGAGATCTTGGCCGACCGCATGCGGAAGGCCGTTATTTTCGATTCGTTGCGTCTGCCCAGGACTCATGATTTTCGGAGCCAGTGATCCCTCACCCTGTGGTGTGGGGAGGGGTCATTGGTTAATAAAAGTGGGTCGGAACAGTGGCGAGTACGGACCCGACTAGGCGTGTTTAGACAAAAATAATGATATTAATAATGTTTCTTCATTCCTAAATTAACCTAATATATATATATGTATATATATATATATATATATATATATATATATATATATATATATATATATACCCAGAAGTTCCAGCCAGCATATATATATATATATATATATATATATATATGTATTAGGATAATCGTAGAGCAATGAACGAAATGGTTTTGGATAGTCAAAGGTTGTTTTTTTTAGAATATTTGATTTAAAGCCAGTCTTCAAGCATCCCCATGAATATTTGTTTTTTCGATCAAGGATTATTCAATTTATCACCAGTCTTCAAGTAGATATGCTTGGTTACCTACCATATCGTGAGAAATACTCAATGTTCGGAAACTCATCTTTTATTCACATGGAAATATCTTGGATCTTGTATTATATTTTCAAAGCAAATCACAGAGTTTCAGCTAATACGAAAGATGTGAGTTCCTACCTACGCAATAAATAATACTACATATTTTCTTGAAGATGTTAACCTTGTTGGCGGAACGCGCACCAGGTGTCTTTCCATTTAGTTGTTTGGGTAATCGATCTCTGTTAGGGAATATGCTTTTCACTAATTTGTCTATTCAGCATGAGGAATTATATTTTGCCCTTCTTCATCTCTGGTTCAAAAAATAGAAAATTAAAATTTCTATGAAAGAAGTATGATAAAAAAATCACAAAATACTCTCTGTTGACAGGTTCGTGTATGTCATTCAAAGACATTTGATTCATTCAAAAAAAAGGAAGGCAAAGTCCGTCTGGAAGAGCTACTCTCCTGCCCATATGGCACGACGTGCACTGGGTAACATGGTAATCCCTTAGCATATGCAAATTGAATTAAATATATAGCATACATGGGAAATGTCTACACAAAGCAAAATAGAGAGTTATTTGTAGAAAGAATCTCACTCACCAGGATAAGATTCCATTGCAGCTCAGACAAGATAGTTTTTCTCAGAGAAAGTGATCTCTTGAGCTCTTCAGTGGGAAAATGGATAAATTGCGGAACACATTCACTAGAGACTTCGAACCATTCCAAAATGTTCAACTCTGCAAGTCTGCCATCAATTCGGTAACATTGATTTTTTGACCAGCCATCGTTATTTATGAACATAACATCATGTATTTTTCTGAATTTAACTGATTTTATATTCTTGTTACGCCTTTGTGGGGGAGCGTTTCACATTACCAAATTCTTCCAATATTTACTCAAGACGACAGCGTCTCCTAGAATTTATACGATGAATCAACAAGTCAGAATTTGAATACGACCATCGATTGAAATGCCTCTAGGAGAAACGTCGACAAAGAAACAGGAAGAGAATTTGCAATTGTTGTGTGTGATAAATGTGGAAGGGTGAATATTTTGGGACGTATTTTCCTTACACTTTGACTGCAGAAGAACAAATTCTTGTGCGTACAAACAATTCGCTACTGAAAAATGGAATCATCGAAGAAAATATTCGGGAATAAGTGACATGCCCACATTAAGAAATTACTCTTTTCAAACGGATTGAGTTAATAAAAAACAAATTTTCAGAAAGAAATTGAAGACGCGAGGATGGTATTTTCAGAATCTGAATGAAAGAACAAGCAAATTTGAGAAGGAAAACGTTTCATTCAAAGTGGAATTAGTAGAGGTTTAAGGCTCCGAATTCAGCTACTCTGAATATATTGATATTGTTTTTTTTTTGATAAAATGGACAATCCATTTTTGATGATCTCTTTTTCATTTTTGTTATTCAGGGTGGGTGTCGGGGACGGGAATTACCAAAATAACCTCGTAAACGGGTAGAGAGACACACTATAAGTTAAAACTTAAAAAGGTACAAAACTTCTATGGAAGAAGTTACATGAAATATTTAGGAACCACCCTCTGTTGAAACGTGTATATCATTCACAGACGAATTACTCATTCAAAATAAGAAAGATACAGTTGTAGCTCACCAACTATAGAAGATATCTAGATCCACCGTAGTAGTATTTTCGAAAAAAGTAGGGAATGAAATAATTTGCTCCGAATAAATTGACATTTTGATGACATATTCTTTCACATGACTACTAAACCGAACCTTCGGTAATGATATTTTGTAAAAGAAATCTGAAAGTCTATGAATGATGAACACAAGAGCAGAGGCGTTTTTTAATTATCTGCTATCTCGGAGAAGAAAAGCCAAAAATTACTTCCCCTAAATTTTATTCTCTCTACAAAAATATTAATGATTTTAAAATCTTCACCTAAGGTAGTCCTGAAAATAAAAGTTCTAAAATAGGTTGGAGAAGTCCTTTCCTATCTCGTCTCCTTGTGATTGGTCACTTTTCAACATTAAAATAGGTTAGAAATATGCACATTTTCAAATGATTGTCAATAAAATACTCTTTTACATAGGAAGCCGTGTTTTACCACTGCTGCACGAGAACTTTTACGTTTCTATGATCAGAGATACAGCTACGTGGTTCCACAGATTTCAAAAAAATGTTGATATATTATCGAAATATAGTAAGATATGTTCCAGAGTTGTTTTCGATCCCCATTCCCCAATTAAATTTTGAACTAATTTGTATTTTTCCAAAGCACAAAGAACCCGAAGGATCCTTCTCTCCTCTCATCGTTCATTAAATTTCAGGAGAGAAAAGCCAGAAAGAGATGCGATGAAGTAAAGTACCTCATTTTCTGAAAGTGCTTGCCATCAGCTCTTTCCTTATTAACAATCGATGGAAAGTCCCAAAATCCCGATACACTCCCTACCCTGGCAACTTCAAAATAATTGTGTCTGTGGATGCTCGAATCTCAACGAGGGAATCGGCCGATAAGATAATGGCGACAACGAAAAATGAAAGCGGAATTCCCGGCATCTTGAGCGAAAGGCGAATCCTCAAATGATACTGTGATGAAGGACCGTTCAGGAAAGCTTAGTCGAAAACTAAAACACATTTCGCCGTAGTGTGACTTTGATAAGCGAATGGGTTCATCTTTATCTAACAAAACTGCGCTCAACACATAATATTAGAATTTTTACAACAGAAGCGCTAGTGGTTTCTTCTACAGACGCGGAGCCGAATCACCCAATGAAGGTGAAATGGAAGGATAAAGTAAACATTTATCATCCCAAACCTAGACCTTTCACGGAATTCAATGAGATTAGTTGTGTTATATTGAGATAACACCGTATGCTCGCATACAGATTGGGAATAGTTTTCGAGTACTTTTCAGATATGTAGAAAATCGGCAGAAATCGTAAAAAGCAAAATTTCATAGCTCTTTTATTTTTGTGTTAAACGGAAAATACCCCATACATATGAACTATCTGGTGACTGCAGAATGTTTTCAAATTTTAATCAATATGACCACTATGACGTCATTGATGACTCTTTGATTGGGTTAGTTTGGAATGTCCTTTGTCCTGGGAGACACGTGTTATATATTTGTCAATTTGCTCTGAATAATTATTTTTGGTTTGGTGATACCCTTCAGAATGAGGGAAACATTGTAAAAAAAAACTCTTCAATTTTTTTATTTTTTCTGCCTTTTCTCCAGTGTATCATATATGCTATATCATGCATTACTGATATGAAAATAATTGCGACTATTAATATATCTTATTCATAAGATCAGCAGAACAGTTATAATTTTTGTTTTGAACAATTTGTTCAATCTTACATCTTTTGCAGGGATGAAAGTAATTTGGCTAATAGGACTGCAAAACACAAATTCTCGTGTATTCTCTGGAATAGTTATTTGTTTTGAAGGTGCCACTTCTGACTTGCCACAAACAAATTGGATGGACATTTGATTATTGAAACAAAGAAACTTTGTAGCTCGTGTATATATGAATCTGACCAAATTGGTTTTCTGTCAATTTTGAGAGCAGAAATTGAGGGGAATTTAATTTTATAGTGATTCCATACACATATTATGCCTGGACTTGGATTTTCATCCCATCCAACAAAAAAATCCATAGCCTCTGAATTAGGTATTTGGTTAAAAACGTTATCGGTGTCAAGAAAGAGCATTACTCTCTTAGTGCATAATTTGCTGGGAGAAGGATTACCAGAAAAAGAAATCGAAATAATAATATTAGAAGAATACTTGATTACTGCCAACGAGCATAAAATGAACGAATATAGTTCTCGACGGGCCGAGTCAATGAAATCAGTTTCTTTCGACAGTTTTTTGATAGCGGACGAAAACAAAAACCACATACGGCTTTTCCAGACAGCCTATGTTGAAAATACAATTGACAATTCCACTGAGAAATTTTATTATTGGCATTGTGGTTGTGTACCCTTCTTGAGTTTCAACTCTTCGATAAAGAAGCCATATACATATGTGGTGTGCCAGAACTTTTATCTCAGGGGTTCGATTGGGTTGGATGACTTTTCAAATGAAACCAGTAAATTATTCTACTGTCCAGAAAGCTTGTTGTTTCATTGTCCAGATTCTTTATATTCCACAATATTTTAAAATTGAGAATGAATTCATCGATACAAGATTCACAGAGTTAACAAGATAATCCTCACCTAAAATTGACCAGGCACCAATCCAACAATATTAAAAATATTATTAGCGTAAATAAAACTGAAAGTTCAGATTTCAAAGCCCTGTCGATTGCATTCTTCGACCTATTATCTTAAAAAACAAAAGTTTTCATGTCTTACTGAAAAAAGAGCGTTCGCACACGGTGGATCTGAAGATTGAAGCATACTGACCGATAGGGTAGGCAACCCATTATACAAATAAGTACCTCACAAGTTGCATATCTACAACGGATATGAATTAAAACCACTCGGAATGACTAATATAACGGTAAAGGAAAAATATGTACCCTGAAATGAAAAGCACATCTTCTGTTCTGTTATATTTGCCTCCCTAAGCTACTGGGAAGTAAGAGTTGCGACTCAGGAGCTGTCATTAGTAGGTATCTTATACAATTTAAGACGAGAAGCGTGAAAAGAACTCCTTTCCAGATTACTATCAAGCTGTTCCAAGATAAAAGTTGCATCATTCAGTTTAGTTTTCATCCGATACGGACCTTCAAATGAAAACAGGAATTTTTTAGACTGTACCACCAGGGCAGAGTAGCCTGGGGAGAAGCTTCCTAGGCATTTGGGAGTTTCAATTCCTAATTGTATTCCACTGTTCATTACAAAAGTCGGCCTAACTCTCTCATCATTCTTTCCGTAGGGTTGGCACAAGGGTGACTGACGGAACAATAAACTACCTGAATACCTGCATCATCCATGGTGGTCCGCAGATACGAGAAGTGTACTGAGATCTGTTGTCTGGTAAAATTTGCCGACAAAACCCATGGGTTGGAAATTAGTCTTTGAACAAGCGATTCAACATGGCTCGGAAATTTGCTCGCTCCAAGGGATAGAGCGCTTCAAACTTGGTGAACAAATTGTACCCCACAAACAAGTATTGCACTCGCCCATGACTGCGAATTAGTGGACCATATATTTCCGTACCGATGATATCAGACTTATCCTCAGGAATTATTTGCACATGCGCCAGTTTGGGGAGTATTGAATACTTTGCCTTCTGACATACCTACATTACAAGTCAAAGAAACCCTTTTGATCTGGCAATACATATTTGTCTACCAAAGCTCGCGACGCATAGCTATCCAAGTTTTATAGATGCCAAAATGGCCTATGGCACCATAAAAGTGTTCTACAAACTGGGTGACAAGCGCCTTAGGCACACACAAAAAAAAAGTGTCGGTATCAGAGTCGTGCCGGTACAACAGCCCTTTGTGAACCACTAACATGCGTTGAAGCCGCTCGTTTCTAACCAACGCTTCTTTGATATTTGCTAGCTTTTCATCTTCTCATCCTGATTTTGGTGCTATTCCAAGCCGGCTAGAATGTCCTGAAATGAGGCTGGCAGTTTTTGGCAGTTAAATATGTTAGAATATGTATTCACTGGAATAAGGCCGACTGAACAGAACTTCAACTTTTCATTTTGAGGAATATATCTGACAGAACCTAATATTTCAACAATTCGTTATTTTATTCAACAACATTCAATACAATGTAAATCTAGGTAAACCAAAGTTATCTTGATGATTATGCGAACTCCAACACCCTCACTCGACGAATCATTCTTCAACCAATCCTAACTGACGTATTAATTTCTCAACTTCTTTCTGGCCAAAGGTCTGGTCAAACCATCAGCAATCATATCTTGACTTTGACAGTATGAAAATTCGTTGAATCCCTATGCTACCAAGTCCCGTAATTGATGATATTTAACATCGATATGTTCACTTCTGCAACTAACCTTTTCATTTGTGGCAAAGTTAATACAACCCTGATTGATGAAACACAAGTTGCTTCATCACATTGTAATCCAAAATCAACTAGAACTCACCTAACTCAAACTATTTTTTGACTTGCAGAAGCTGCGGCTATATATTCGGCTTTCAGTTGATGATAGAAAAACATGTTTTTCTCTTACTGCTCTAGTGAATAGGACTTTCTCCGAGGAACAACACAAAACCGCTAACCGATCTGCGATATCTGCTGCACAGTCTGCATTCACATAAGCAGCCAAAGTCGTTTCACATCGAATATTATTTTCAATTTGAAAACACTCGTTCCTTTGAGATACCTAATCATTCTTTTGACTGCATCCCAATCCATTTGACGGAGTTGACTTGTTCTCCTCGTTAAATAATCTACTCCAGTAGATATATCTGGACGAGTTATAGTAGAAAGATACTGTAAAACCCCCACCGCTTTGGCATACTTTCCATTATTGGGTAAAACCGCTCAACTTTGGGTAATCTGGATTCATTGGAATTGAAACAGGCGCAGAACCTCCCAATCCAAATTCACAGATCAGATTATGCAGTTTCTTCTCTTGGTCGAGGAAAAAACTTCCATCTTGGTTTCGTTGAACTCGTATACCCAAGAAATAACTCATTTCTCTCAAGTTAACAATGTCGAAGTGATTGTTCAAATCCTCTCCCAATTCTGTAATAATTTCTTTCCTTTTGTGGCAGATTATAAGATCGTCTACGTATATTCGAAGATGAATACAGTCTTCTCTCATTCATTTGGACTTTGCACAAAACCAAACGTTTTGAGAATTTCTGTTGAAGTTGTTTTCCAAGCTCTTGCAGCTTGTTTCAATCCATAAGCTGATTTGTGAAGTCTACCAAATGAGGAACATTTTCATCCACGTATCCATCTGGTTGAAACATATAGAGTTCTTCATTCAGATTCCCATTCAAAAAAGCAGTTCTCACGTCGAAGTGTTTGACATATAATTTATTGACAGCAGATATTGTCGGTTATATGTCATGTTCCGATATTCCTGAACAGTACTCTCCAGCTAATTCCGTCGTTCCAATTTTACTGACATTCACTGGCAATTATTTCGCGCCAATTTTTGGGGTACCCTGTTAGAGGAGTAAAAGTTACTGGTGCTACTGCTGCAGAAGTGGTCCTGTAGTCCCAGTAATTCTCAAATTGAGTTAGGTTAGGTTGTGTTCGAATAAACGTCAACGGATAACAGATTAAATTTGTTGTCAGATCATTGCAATTGCAAAATTATCAAAAATGTTTCGAGTTGTACTGGAAGATGATATTTGCCTAAAAGTTGATGCTGAATTGAAATGAATCCAGCAGATCAATAAAAACTGTGGGAACCCCATTTTTCGAGATTTCAAGCCTTACTTGCACTTACCTGAACTGTTTGAAAATATTAGGGGTGTAAAAACCTACTACAATTCGAATGTATCCTTCTATTCTTGGTATTTTTTCTATGACACCTCTAATTTTGACGAGAATTATAATGTCAGTCATTATATTCTCTAAAGACTCATTATCAGAGCTTGAGCTCTCTGAATTTTCTATTTCCGTATCGCTATCGCTAAATATTTCCTCCAATATTTAATTCATTTTGAAATGAGAATAAGACAGGGTACGCCACACCTGTCACCGCTGACAGTAACTTTGACTCTTTGACGGATGTCCGATGGCGATCCGTTCCGATATCATCAGCAGTAGATTACTATCACTGCAAAAAGCGTTCCGAAAATGCTTACTGTGGCCAGTAATACCAGCAATATCGGAACACGACAATGATTGCACGAGTGCATAAAAATTACCGATAATTTTGCAAGAAAGCGTGATATCTGAAAATTGCAAGAGTTTATTTTCATATTTTGGCGAAAGTGCCCGAGTCCGAAGGACGAGGGCTCTTTGACAAAATATGAAAATTCACCATGTTAGGGAATTTGTAGTGGGCCGAGTTAGAAGTTGAGGTTATATTAGAAAGTGTTGGCAATCAATTTGTATATGCGTTTGAAAATATATAATTATTTCTTCCGGATACCAAATTATTGGGGTATCTCAAGTGCGACACACTGAAAAATCAATATTTTCAAAGCAAGGAGAAAAACGATTATTTTTCAATCCAGATAGTGCAGATATTTGAATTCAAATGACTGAATTCAAATATCATTGATGTTTTTCTCCTTTCTTCAAACACAGACATTACAACTGAAGGGCTCGCCTTTATGATAGAACGACAGTTTTCCACATAACACGATGCGGAATACATTAAAGAGATAAAGGATATGCACATTGAAGTGATATTGTGAAGGACAGAATGATAATTCTATACTTGAATTACTCTATCCTTCTTAACCTCTCTTTATCTGCTACATTAAGGAAGGAATTCGCTTTTAGAGGTTATACTCGCATTATTCTATCTTGCTCATTCCGCATTCCTCTTTCTCTCAGGGCCTGTCCATCCAGTAAGATGCCTCGAAACCCTGGTGTGTTTTATTTATACCTGTGAAAGTTTCGAATAAAAGTGGCAAAACCTGGATTGTTTGGTTTTTGATGGATGATTGAGTTCTTGTCAGGTTTGTTAGCAAAATTTGCATTAAGTGAAAAAGTGTAGTCGGGTTTTTCTATTTTGATTGGCTTTCGAGAAGGGATTGAAACATAAAGGGAAATGGGTGGTCATCCAAATACCAGCAGAAAACCAGTAAAACATTTCAATGGTTAGAAGAAACGAGAATCATTCAATAAGCACGATGAAAACATCATACATACAAAATTCAATGACAAAGACAATGTGACAATTTACTTGACCCTCGAAATCGAATTTGAAAAAGGAGAACATAACGCCCCCTAACGAAAAAATAACGGAAACCTCCAGAAGCGTCGATTGTTTTTCTCGCCACAGAAATCTCAACAAAATCTAATCACTGGAATCACCAGGGTTTCTACGCTTCTTAATTAGTTTTATTGCCGCTGATTAGTGAAAATTCTTTTTTTTTGAATTTTGGCATATAATGGCATTTATGGCATTTTGAAAAATTGACGAAAATGTCATCACACAGTTTTGTTAAGTGAAACAAGAGTACCTAGTCGTCCTATGAGATCACATTTTACAATCTTAACTAAACTTGAAACTTCAATAACTCAAGTTCTACGATGATTGTGGACCCACGTATTGGATACATTTAGTATTTGACTTGGTAACTTTATATGTTTGTATGTGAAGATTCATTTCTGCCTCTCCACATGCATCTACCACTCCAACAAACATTTCTTTCCGGAAATTGTCGAATTTCGAAAAGTTTCAGAAAAATATCTAGCTATAGTCTTCACCATGTCATTTGCTCGTTATACTTCACATCACGTCAAAAATTGTTATTAGGTTGGAATATTTTTTATTTGTTTGCTGTCTCAGTTAACTTCCTTTCTGAAATGTTGATGACGCTATAGCGTTGCAAATTCACGTTCATTTTTCCTTTCGAAATAGACTAGCTATCTTATTCACATCCCATTTCACAGTTTCCATTAGCATTAACCATTCATTACTATAGATTCTCAGGAAATGATATGTCTTTCTCTGCCGTCTTTTCTGTATCACTCGGTGCAACTGGACTATCTTCAACCACGGTTTTATCAGAAAACATTCGTCAAAGTCGAAGTTTACATAGCCATTACTTGTAAAATTTTGATAAGTTGACAGTTTCAGTTTTTGAAAATAATGAATATTCTTCAAATCAGAAAAAAAAAACATTTTGTATAACTCATGATATTTGGCGAGATCTCGCTACGCTTGTCTCACAAAAATCGTGTTCATTATAGAAAATTAAACTGGTTACATAAATAGATATTCAATGCCGAAGTCGTTAATTTCCATGTTCGCTACACGAGCATCATATTTTTATTAATGAAACCATATACAATCTCATAAGAACTTCCTTTTGGGAAAATATTCCACATAATTCGTTTATTCACTGATATTTCATTAGGAACAGTCAAAGGGAATAAGAACGTCTTTCATAGCATACAAAGAGTAAGAAATCTCAACGGCTAGCGAGGAGAATTTTTGATACCCTTGAAAACACAGTTGTTTTCATAGATCATTTTTATTCAATGTCCTGAGTTATAGCATGAGAGAAAAAGAAGAACAAAGCTTCAGCTCCATTTAGGGAATTGATTCAAATAAAAAGTGATCCGTCCGCATTCTTTCTGCTATTTCGAAGTCGGTCATTCATCACATGTTCAGAAAAAGTGACTTTTCCGCTTTCGAATTTCTCAAGTTATATCATTTCGGCATTACACCGGATAGTTTACCAGTAGGCTATAAATAAGGCATCAGGGAATGCGTTTATGTGAAAGCTGGGAATGTGAGTCGTTTTGTTCAATATCAGTCTGGAGAAGCTCATCTGGAAGCTCATCTGCGTTGCGATAAACTTGATTTACAGATCACAAATCATTAAACATTCAATATTTATATCAGTTTTTCCATAGGCGTCTCCGAAATTTAAGAGGATGTGATTGGTTCCAAATTTGTGAAATTGTTTCGGTTCGATTTTCATGTGCTCGTAAGAAATATCAGAAATGGATAATGGTGGGAATTTCTGGGATATAATTCCATTTTTTGAAAGTTATTTTCATGAGGCATCCGAATATGGAAAGCATTGGGTATTGATTCATTTGAAAAAATATAACTTTGCATATTGGTGAATAATTTCAAAAGGTTGAATTCGATGATATCTCTCATGTGGAAACATTTTATATCTCGATAATCAAAGTTCCAATGGAAGTTCGATGTGACACACTCTGAAGAAAGAGATAACCGATGGAAAATAAGGTTTAGAAACTGACCTTCCGGATATCCGCCAAGTTAAAACCAGGTTAACCGTATTAACTGTTGGAGATGTTTTTCAATAATATTTCTGTTGCGACCTAGATGAACCAAATCACTGGTTCTGATAATTGAGATACCGAAAGTACTACTCATATGAAATTGAAATGGTCCAAATTGAACTATTTTTTGAATCGTTTCCCGAAGTAACTTTTATTACTTCAGAAAATTCTGACAACACACCTATCTACTAAATTACAGCATAAACGGGGGTTGCTTTCTGACAATTGGCAAATATGTTGAACATACCGATCGGTTCAGGTGCTAGTATTCTGACAGTTTATTCATTCATTAATCCATACATTCAGACTAGATTATCGGGCAGCTGGCCCATGGCCTGATTCACTGCGACATTTTCAGACCTATTGTGATGATTCTTGGTTGTTAGAGCTCTAGCTTGATCTCTTTGATGAGACTCCATGGCCTCGACACTGAACCCTTCATATAGCTAGCAACCTCTGGTTTCTCCTCCCCGCATCTTGCGTGTCTCAGCCTTGCTATCGCTTTGCATTCACAGAGCACATGCAGTGCAGTTCAATTCATACTCACACCACCAAAACAGTGAAAAACCAGTCACACGGTGGGTTGTATAAGTGATGTAAAAACTTGTTATGTTCGGAAGACACATTATTGATTGACGTAGTACCTATTTCAGAATGAATGTAGGACCAGAATTCATTATACTTCGAGCCACGTTCCATAGACCAAATTGGTAGTCACGTCCTTTTCGTGCTAGTAGCCACTACTTCTTGCAAAAAAAATACAAAAACAGTTCTTTTATCGATTCTTGTCTTCGGCCATATCGAAAACTCCTTTTGTATCCCGTATACCGCGATTCTATGCCCCTTTTTCTGGTTCTGATGGATTCTGCAACGTTCTTTCGAAATATTGCTAGGTGAAGAGGAAATTTATTCACAATGCTCCTGTCCTTCTTCAACCAAAATTAAATAAATTAACACCTGAATTGCAGGTGAGTCTCCATCTATTGAAAGACGGAGTCAAATTGCTATAGGAATAATATAATCCAGTATCAGCAAGTGATCTGAGATCCCGGGGGACGTCTCCATATGCACCAAATTATAGTTTGATCTTTCTGCCCCTCATTGGGCACAAAAATTTCATCGAGACAGATAGAAGTACCCTGATGGTGATGTGAGATAGTGAAACAAGAAAAAATTCACTTCAGAACAAATTAAGACTAATTGGAAGTACCACTTTGAAGTCCTGAGTTCAGAACTCAACTCACTCAAGACAACATTATTACAGTAGGTATTGTAATAAGACCTCTCTCGAACTGAAGGCTTTAATAAGCAAATAAACAGAACGATAATCTGACAACTTTCAGAGTATACGTTGAACTGACATAATGACATATACAAAATAAACTTATAAAGGGTGATGAATACGAATTATCACTACATTCTCCTTGGCCTAAAATGTAACGTAATCGCTTAAGTAGCCAGGAAGATGTTTATTCCTTTGTGGACGCCTGTCTTCACATGAATCAACGGCATCGCTATTTTCGGTTTTCTGGTTGTCTGAATCTGCAATATTGTCTATATTATCTGTAGTGGCCCCCTCGTCTTCTGTAGTACGACATTCAGGACATGGAGCAAGGTGACGAATGGATACGGTTGTTTCTCTTCCGTCAGGTAAACGTACATGAGCATAACCTTCATTTGATTCTATCAACTCGACTTCTTCAACTAATGGATCATATTTACTCGCACGAACTTGCTTTTTCATTAGAATCGGCCAGGGTGATGTGAGCCAAGAAGGTAAAGAAGATCCGTTCAGCGTTCTACGACGATAAATGAATAATCTTTCATGAGGAGTTTCATTCGTTGAAGTACACAAAAGAGACCTGATTGAATGAAGTGAATCTAGCAAAACATTTTCCCAGTATTTTGAATCCAGGTTTCGAGATTTCAAAGCCAGTGTGATAGTTTTCCAGATGATACCATTGTATCTTTCAACCTGTCCGTTTCCTTGAGGATTATAGGGAGTGGTTCGACTAGTGGAAATACCGTGTGAACTCAAGAAAGTCTTTACTTCTTGCGATATCAAAGCAGCTCCCCGGTCAGAATGAATGTAAAGAGGCATTCCAAAAATCGCAAATAACTGTCTGAGGCAACTGATGACTGTTACTGATGTCATATCAGGACATGGAAAGGCAAAAGGGAATCTGGAGAATTCGTCTACAATTGTAAGGAGATAACGATTTTTGGATATTGATGGTATGGGCCCTTTGAAGTCCATATTGAGGCGTTCTAGTGGAGCAGTAGCTTTAATCAGAGTTCCCTGATACTTGAAAAAATTGGGTTTCAGTTCTGAGCACGTTCTACATGATGAAACAACTTTCCGGACGTCTTCTACAGAATACGGCATGTTTTTGGATCGTAACCAATGATACATTCTTGTTACTCCTGGATGACAAAGCTTATCATGTAAATCTACCAACTTGTTTATTGCATCTGTAGCTGAACATATTCTGGAGAAAGCATCAGCAACTGTATTCTTAGAACCAGGTCGATAAATTATATCATATTTGAAACATGACAACTCTAGTCGCCACCTCATTATTTTTTCATTTTTTATTTTCCCATGATTCTTGTCATCAAACATTAAAAGAAACTGATTTTTGATCAGTTATAAGTGTGAAGTGCCTGCCAATTAAATAATGTCTCCATTTTCGCAGTGCTTCAACAATGGCATAAGCTTCCTTTTCGATTGCTGAATGTCTTTGTTCGGAGTGCGATAAACTTCTTGAAAAAAACGCAACAGGTCGTTCAGACTGAGATAATATGGCACTTATTGCATAATTCGAAGCGTCTGACTCTACAACGAATGGTACACTTTCGTCGATAGATGAAACAGCTGATTTAGCAATGTCAGATATGAGCTGGCGAAAAGTAGCAGCTGCTTCAGGATTCAAAGGAAATACAGTTGCTCGTACAAGAGGTTGAATTTTTTCTGAAAATCGTGGAATCCATTTGGAATAATGGGAAAACATTCCTACTATTCGACGCAAGGAATCAGAGTTAGCTGGTAGAGGCATATCCAGCAAAGGCTTGAGTCTATTGGCATCAGGTTTTATTGTCTTTTTTTCAATAGTGTAACCAAGGATATGAATTGTATCAACAGAAAATATGCACTTGTTTTTATTGATAGTGAGATGATATTTATCGGTCATCTCCAAGAATTTTTTCAAATTTTGATCATGATCTTCTTGGTTCCTACCACATATTGTCACGTCATCCAAGTAGGCGTAAGTACCTTTGAGATTTTCTCGTTCTATGATGTCATCTATTGTTCTCTGGAAGCAGGAAACTCCATTTGTGACTCCGAATGGAATCCTAGTGAACTGATATAATTTTCCCCCTGCTTCGAAAGCAGTATATGGTCTATCTTTTAACTGAATAGGAATTTGATGGTAGGCACTCTTCAAATCAATTGAGCTGAATATGTTATATTTTGAAACGTTTTGCACTATATCTTCTATTTTTAGTAGAGGGTAAGCATCAAGAAGGGTGAATTTATTGATCGTTTGTGAATAGTCAATAACCATTCTTTTTTTATGATTTTCATTGGTTGTGATCAATGGTTGAGCTCTCCATGGTGATCTACTTGGTTCAATAATACCATCCGATAGCAGTTTTCCAGTTTCTTCCTTTATGGAATTGTAGTCATTGAAAGAATATTTTCGTGATTTGATTGCTATTGGTTTACAGTCTGATGTCAGATTGGCAAACAATGAAGGAGGGTCGACTTTTGCAATCGATAATCCACATAATGTTAAGGGAGGTTTGGGTCCACCAAATGCGATTTTCAAACTGTCATGCTTCGATAAAATATCATGTCCCAAAATCACATCAGCACACAAGTCAGAAAGAACCAATAATCTACTGTTCTTGTATTCATATCCAAGAATTTTGAGAGTCACAGTGCAAAATCCGATTATCTTGGTATGCAAAGATGTAGAAGCCATAGCCACTTCTCCATCAGCTGGAGATATTAACAAGTTTCGAATTTTAACCAAATTTTGACTCACGAAACTTTCTGAACTTCCTGTATCTACTAATGCGTCAGTTTCTAGTCCATTGACGTTAATCCGAATAACAGCTTTTGATAATGATTTTGGAGATGCAGCTGAGATGGTGGCTAGAGTTACAGATGAAGTGACACGTTTTGTATTCGAATTTGAAGAACGACAAACTTTTGAAAAATGTCCCAATTTACCACAAGATCTGCATGTTGTATTCTTAGCTGGACATCGATCACGAGGATGTTTCAAGTTTCCGCAAAAAAAGCACTTGATCTCGATAGATGACGTTGATTGGCCTGGATTACTTTCTGACACGTTCATTGAGGCATTCATGAATGAAGAAGAGTTGTTATACTTTTCGGATCGATGTTGAGCCATTTCTAATGCCCTGGCTTGATCGATTGCCTCTTTCAGTTGAAGCTTTGAATTTTCTAACAATCTTTGTCGGATTTGTGAAGACTTCAGTCCGCTAATGAACGTATCGCGAATGAAATCGTCTCTATTTTGATCAGCTGTAACTGCCTTTGCAATCTTTACTCAAAAGTTTCAGCATTTGGAGGTATTGGTCAATTGATTCATTTTCCTTCTGTTTATTTGCTTATTAAATTGTAATAAGACCTCTCTCGAACTGAAGGCTTTAATAAGCAAATAAACAGAAGGATAATCTGACAACTTTCAGAGTATACGTTGAACTGACATAATGACATATACAAAATAAACTTATAAAGGGTGATGAATACGAATTATCACTACAGGTATTGTGTAATGAAATTGATCGATTGTTCTGAGTTCCAGATGTTTCCTTGAACCTAATTTTGGAAGAAAATATTTCAGTAGATCTGGGCGGTTTATTTTTGTTCGATAGAGTAGATGCAGAATAGTTGTAATGCTAAACCAATCATTTACCATATGAACATAGGCATAGAAGATTCTGTGAGTCTACACTTGTGGATCCTAGAAGTATTGTTTTTTAAAATTCCTGATCTGATGAGGAAATGAACAATTCCTTTACACCCTTTGCCATTTTTGTCAGGCCTGCGTGTACTTCAACAATGGGGCAACTTCCTAGATCGTCTCAAAGAAAAATTTCCACCCCCAGAACTGATTCTCAACATATTCGCCCTACTCAGCCGATTGAAAGATTATATTTCGAAAAAGAGACGAATGTTTAAGGTAAGTGAGCGACGAACCCAAAAATGCTAGAAGAATTTTCAAATATTATGACAACTGATTAGAACAACTGATACCTGTTAAGACAAGTCATGACATAAGTCTGATATATAGGCCAGATCACTAAAACTGGTCAGAGATTGTAAAAATGGATTCATCAGTCTATTATTGCTATAAACAGGATATATGGCTCAGCCATTCGTGATGAATATTTCAAGCTACAAAAAATCCTAAACCAATTTGAGGATGTGATAACAAATATCTCAGATTGACTTTGATGATAAAATTCATGATTGTTGGTATTCTGAGTACAGTTGTTTGTTGTTGTTTTTTTTTGTTTCAAGGTTTTTATGTAATACAAAACAATTCACCATCTATATCAATGATAATATAACATGAAAAATAGGTATATATGTCTATATGTGGATGTGGATGTGTATATATAATGAATATGATATATATAGAGTTTACATGTGTATATATGTATACACATATCATTATCAATATCTCTTCAATCTTTCTCCTATTCGAATAAAACTTTCAGGGCAAATGAAAAATGCTAATGACTATGTAACTTATTTGGTATCGTTACGAACATGTTGAATTGGTGGTTGAAGAGATATTGAAAGATCATTGACTTCTATAACAGAGGTATCTTCCATTAATTTCCAACGAACAGCGATTTCGTATGCTCTCAAATTGTATTGGTTCAAGTTGAAATAAATTCCTAGGCAAGTATTATAGTTTCTATTTGGTCCAAGTTAACTTCAACTACTGGATATAATGTGTCCTTATTTTAAATACCGAATAGTGTGCCAACCATTTGAATTGAGTGGGGCCCAACCACAACCTCCAGACTGACAAAATAAACGTCATTTTTCACACGGATGCAATGGGGTACTAATTGTACTCCCAGACATATGAGGGCATGGTGATTCAGAGTTCTGACGGCAGTCTAGAAGGAACGGCTATAGCAAAGCATTCCTTTTTGTTTTTTTTCCTATCATCCTCAAGTCAGAGTAAACATACTCCATAATTGTTCGTACAACATAAATCAAAAAGTTTTTTTTCTGAGCTTCCATATTTGATCTTCTAAAGGGTAATACTAATACCAGGATATTTTCAAATCACAAACTCGAAAGTTCCGGCATCTGATTTGAAGTTCACTTCAGTACTTATAGAATTAATCCATCAGAAGTTTCATGCATATGCGAAATGAGATCCATTTTTCTATATAAGACAGTCATATTGTCATTCAGTGATTGACAAATATGACTCCTCTAAGTACTTGTTTCTCATTGAAGCAATTCAGAAGTATCAGTTTTCTTCCGTGAGGTCCAGACGTCATAAAAAATATGTGAACATATAAGGCATACCACTTTTTTTCATAGGAACATCTGATCCAGATAGATCACAGCATTTCTCATACTTACAGATGAGTGTGGGGCCTCACATCTCACATTGATTTATAGTTCCGAAATGACGTCGAAGATTAATGCTTGACATTTGAGAAATCTTGTAGAAGGTATTGAAATATATTTTTATATGAGCAGGTATATTTCCGAGCCATAGTTCTCGATCTGTCTTAGCGGTTTTTGCGCAAATAGAAGTAAAGTGTCTATCAGGACCATGGGCATCAAAATCTGAAACATTTGCAGAGGTTTGCAGAATCCTTTCAAAAGAAGAATCGATGCATGCCAAGACCCTTTCAGCTCCTTGGAGAAAATGAAGGTGGAATATATTCCTTCGGAATCACACTTGGGTAAATATAAATATACCCATATAGCCTAATTATGTAACATGGAATAAGGCATGTCGTTGTCAGATGACAAAGCGTTTCTTGAGGAAGGATTGAAAAAAATGTCCGAAAATTTGTCAGATCATCTCTAAACATCCACCAATTTGGTCTATGAGAATGTGGATCGAACTATGATTGAAGATTAAATAAGTCACCAATGCGAAAATTCAATCTTTATTAGACTGGAAGTCACGTTCTATTAGACCAACATTCCATAATGACAAGAATATGTTTTTTGGTTCCCCTTCCCATTCGCGAACGAATTTTTGATGATCCGTATGATAAACGTAATGATTTGTCCGGGACACGAAAAGGACGTGACTACCAATCTAATCGAACGAGGATTCTCGTATAATAAAGATTGAATTTCCTTACAGGCTTGTCATTTAATATTGAATTGGGATCGTAACTCAGCTTTCTTTCCGCCTGATCTATTTGAGTTCTATGGGTGTGGCACAATCTGACCATGTTTTTTATAGTACAGGTAATAGGGAGCCAGCTACTCGTGTCCATAATGCATAATTAGGCAGCAGTTATTCTATTTCATGGATAGTTGCAGTCTGACGTACTTTACCTAAGAACACAAAATATTTACAAAAATGGCGAACGGAAGTGCCGCCATTTTGTGAAAAACCGTTTGGGCCTGTATCTCCGTAACCGTGCACTTTAGGCCCACAATCATAAGGACCTTTTTTATAGATTATTAAATTTCCTATGTTTTTTATCCAATAAATTTTTTCGTAGCACTTACCGATCACGACTAATATTATTATTACTTTTTGTTTATTCACTTTTTTACCGATACCTCTTGAAATAATTGTTTAGACAATAAATTGTTTAGGATAAAACTTTCGAATAGATTAATTTTCTACAACTTTCATTCGAAACTTTTTTCTTTAAAGTGAATATTTTCGAATTTACAACGCGTTAATTTCAATCGTCTTGTATCTGGGAGATCAACTAGAGTGCATTTCATGCAAATGCCGAACTGGCTGTGGCAGAGCCTGTGGGTGCCGAAAAGCAGGACTGGACTGTACGGTAATCTGTGAGAACTGCACAGAGGAAACGTGCACTAATCAGCTGAAAGTAATCGTCAACAACACAGAATTCTGCGACATCGATAAAGATATTGGTGATGATTCTGACGACAAATTAATAGAGGCGGTACAATCTTTAAATTTGAATATTAAATTTTTTCATTTGCGTGTTTAATTATGGCAGTAGTTTTTAAATTAATTCTAGTAATATTTAATTGTATGAAAGAAAATACAAAGAAAAAATGTTAATGGGTATTCGCTATTTCTTGCAGGTAAGAACTTGAATTATTAATCATTCATTGAATCAAAAAAATTCTAAAATTCATATTTTTTTTATTATGTATCGGATTCACATCATTACGCTATGCATACTTCGTTCTTGATAACCTTGTACTCGGTAGTACAACATTGAACGCGTTGTAACTTCAAAAATATTAACTTTAGAGAAAAAAGTTTTGAATAAAAGTTGTAGAAAATCAATTGATTTAAAAGTTTCATTGAAAACAATTTATTGTTTAAACAATAATTTAAAGAGATATCGGTAAAAAAGTGAATAAACAAAAAGTAATAATAATATAAGTCGTGAACGGTAAGTGCTACAAAAAAAATTATTGATTGAAAAAGATAGGAAAGTGCACGGTTACGGAGATACAGTCCCAAACGGTTTTTCACAAAATGGCGGCTCTTCCGCTCGCCATTTTTGTAAGTATATTGTGCTTTTAGGTTAAGTACGTCAGACTGCAACTATCCATGCAATAAAATAACTCCTGCCTAATTTTGCAAAACAAAATCCTCTATTACCTGTATTATTATTCAAAACGTTTCTTTCAGTTGGGAAAACCTGCTTGCAGAAATTAGTTTTTTTTTGGCAAGAATATCATTCATTTCTCAGGAATTCAGATGATGAATAGGTCAATAGGTATACTATAGGTATGTTCGGGTTTACAACAAAAACAGTCCAGGAACGACTCGAAATAGTTGGACTGTTGGGGTGTGTAGGGTTTGTCTCGAATATATCTACAATAATTGGGTGGGTGACTATTTTGAACCGTCCTGGATGAGTAATTATTGCGAACCCGAATACGGCGTATGATTCGGGTGAAGGGGGAGTTTCTGATACTTCGAATTATATAAAACAGATAGTTTAGTTCAAATGCGTCAAGATTGTTGAGAATTCTTGTTTCAATCGAGGCATATTACTAATGAGAGTGAATATATTGCAAATCAAAACAAGTTTTATCGAAGTTCGTCAAATACACTCATACATAAATCACTGTTATTGTGACTATCATATATATAATAATGAAAAGAAACATTATGGGACATAAATCCGGGATATCTTCTTCATTTTTTTCATAGTTGAGATCAATAGAACAAGAGATGGTTGCATAAAAAAACTGGTATAAGGCACATGAAAGATTCATACCTAGGAATGATCCATTACTGTAGTAAATTAATATTGTTCCAGAACGAAGGGAGGGCTGTGGCAGAAGCTAGAAGACGTGAACTGTCACTTTTTTTTGTATGAAAATGTTCCTAGAATTGTCTTTTCTGATT
Organism: Zygogramma bicolorata; assembly: GCA_032362365.1. Lineage (NCBI taxonomy): Eukaryota > Metazoa > Arthropoda > Insecta > Coleoptera > Chrysomelidae > Zygogramma > Zygogramma bicolorata. Next base: position 87,625 of record JAVJAQ010002783.1, on the reverse strand, counting down.
TCCCGACTGCGGAGAGCAGAGTTATTGTTTTCTACCCTATCAGTATTTGGCGGGTTTCAATTTCGCATGAATTCGATAGGGAATTTAGAGCGATAATACTTGCTACAATAGCTCTATAATATCAGTGAGAAGACGGTTTCATAGGGTAATAGACCTAATCTAGGCATTCGATTATGATTATGAGCTATATAGCAGAGGGAAAGACAATAGTCCGGAGACAAACGATGCATTTTCCACTTCATTATACTTTTTGATTGTTCATTGGAGAAGACAAATTGTTACAAAATAGTGGAAGAGTGACGATTTATCGAGAAGAATGCTTCATGATTCGAAAGAATCTTTGCCAAACAGATTGTAGTTTATTTTCATTCGAATTACAAGTCATAACAAAATACAAGCAGATTTCACCAGATAACTGGAATACTAACCTAAATATGACATGAAATGTGTTGAAAGTAATCAGGATGGAATTGTAGATGAGAAAAAAATTTCATAGAAACTATTATGTAATCAAATATAGAATATGCTGTTCACGAGCAAGATTCCATTTTGCATTGAATGTTTCATTTGATATCAAAGTACTTTCAATAGTATTGTGGGAAAGTTCTGAAACAATGGAACGAGAGAAAGAATTTTTGATGTATCAGAACATTATCTGATTGAAAGCATTTTACGTGAGATATCTGATCATGTACCATATGGGATAACGACGAAGTCTGGACGATTCTTCAGTGGTGATCTTAGCACTAACTTCTGAGTAATCATATGGCGACAGTCGCCAGACCATTTGGTGTTGGAGAATAAACCTTATTTAAAAAAACTGTTGACATCAATTTCAAATTGACCTTCCTGTAATCCATGAATTTATAAGCGAAGGAACAATTTCAAAAGTAAACAGAAGATTATGAATATCAACAGAAGATGGATACCGGCACTCCATCACGAACTCTCCCTATGATTAATAAAGATATTTCTTCAAAAGGACGTAATTACAGATGACAGCTGGTCCTTTGGTTCATCATTGAATGAAAAAATCCAGTATCAGTATTCCCAACGCAGCATTAAGGGATACTTCTTCCATTTCCGCCTCGCATTTGACAAGGTCTACCGTAGTTGTAGACGAAACGTCAGGTACAAATACCTGCAGACCACGGCTAAGAAACCTGAAAACCGCTATCAATTCACACTAAGCATCATCATGAACTTTTCCTATTATTTTTACAATATATTCATCAAAAAAATTACCCGAAGAGAGATGGGCAAAACATAGAAACTTTGAAATTCAGGTCATTTCTGAAAATTACGATTATCGTAGAGTGTTTCGAATAAAAACGAATTCAATTCAACTCTCAATTCAACTCTCAGTTAATATCATATCGTATCATATATCATATTACATTATTATATTTTGGCCTTTTGTGGCATCGATAACTTCGATTATTAGCTTCAGGTTCAGGTGGATAAATCCATTTACAGCTTATCCAATCCATCTTGGTACAGAACTAATAACGTATATGCCCAGCAATCTCTGTGAAGTATACTGAGATGAAGAAACACTATTATATGTCTTCACTGTGTTGCAATTTATTCCTAGAGTATTTCATTCCTTCTGAACTCCAATTATTGGACACCTGCTTCACAGTGAAGTGCAGCATACTGGCTCGTGCGGAAGGCCCTAATGGCTAGTCTTAGGACAATCCCTTCAATTGAATCCAATATTTTCAGATGAGATTTGCGAGCAACAAATCCATAGTCGGTCGATTCTTGATGGGAATAATGTTTTATACACATGGAGAAGAGTTTCTCTATCTATTCCCCAGGAGATATTTGACACAGCTCCAATGGTATTCAGTATTAAACTCCAGTGATACGATTTTGATATGTTCATTCCAGTGATTTTTTTCATCTGAAGTAATACCCAAGTATTCAATCGTTCCAACCAATTATATCTGCTCGCCATAAAGTTTGAGCATTGGATCATTATGGGGTATTCTTTGGCGACAGAAGTGCATGCATTTAGGGCTAGTTGCTGAGAATTTGAAGCCATTATTATCAGCTTGATGGTACTTCTTATTCGGACTCTAAAATACCGATCTCCCAAAAAAGTTTTGATGAAAGTAGGAAGATTACCACGTAATCCTCAGTCATACAATATTTAAAGGATACTGTAGCGCCTTGTCATATTATAGGCTTCTTCTATATCAAAGAAAACAGTCACTAAGTGCTTTCTTTCAGCGAAAGATTCTTGGATTGCATGTTCGAGAATAACTATTTGATCTACAGTGGATCTATTTTAGCGAAAGCCTGATTGAAAGTTTGATAATAACTTTTTTGATTCGATGTGAGTCGAATGCATATCATTCTTTCGAAGATTTTGCTCAGACAAGCCTGCGATATAGGAAGGACAATATATTTAGTGAGGAGTTTCTAATCTTTTCCTTCTTTCGGATTCAGAACAATAATTGTTTTTTGCCAATCTTCGGGGTAGCCTCCTTCACGCCACAGTTCATTATATAATTTGGGGGTTTTCCTTTTTGATTTTGGGAATATCGAATAACAGTTCGTAGGAGAGGTTATCTCGGTCTGGTGTTGACGTTTTGGTTCTGCACAGAACTTCATCGAGTTCTCACATTGGAAAAATATAATTATCTGAAAAACTAACCGAGGAAGTGAAATTTATGTCCATTTTCATCAAGTTTTTTATATTGATGAAGTTTTGAACTGGAAAGACGAAAATGATTCCTTAGCTGTTCGGCTATGGCGTTAGTGGCAGTAATTATTAACCCTCTGAGCATATGAAGGGAGAGCAAATGTCAAATACATCTGCTTTTTTTCCCAACTTTCCCCGCGTTATTTTTCTTCCCTTTCTGGATTGCATTCCTGGCCTTTGCTCTCAATTTTTTGAATATAAATATATTTCCTTGCGTAGGATACCTTTAGAATCGATTGAACGATCGTTTTTTCTCTGGAATAGCTGAAGAAATTATTTCGCTCCACCAGGGAACAGTTTTACGTTCACTTCTTTCCCCAGTCACAGGAATAGGTTTTACGGCTGCTGATGGAATTGCACGAGAAAAAGATTGAATTACGTTTTTGACGTTCGTATCCTGAAGTTTGGCGTTCTTCACTTCGTTCTGATGGGGGTTTGAATCGGCATTTTCGACACAGTAACGTACGGTCGTCAGTAACTGTAGATCTTGCGAGTACTATAGATATTGGAAAGTGGTCTGTGTATGCATTATTGATCAAACAGTTTCATTGTAGTTCCGGAGCTTCTCTTGAGCTGCATCGGGCTAGGTCTATAGCAGATATATCATTTGATCTTGAGTTTATGTACGTTATATCCCCCTCATTCGGGACAATAAGACCCACGTCTTCGATGAAATGTTCCAATATGGATTATGGGAGTTTAGGCCTCCTAGAACTAGAAATGAAGTTCGTTGCAGATAGGTATAAAAAAATAGTTCTTTCAAAGGGGAAGTGTATGTGAGTAGCTATGACTTTTTTATTGGTACTGAGTATTATATTTTAGATGTTTCATGAGAATTGCGACACCTCCATGTGCACGTTACTATGACTTCACATATTTTCTGAGGCAAGAATATCTTCTGAGGCTGCAATATTTTTTTGGCCAATATGCGTTTCTTGTAGAAACAAAGGTCAGTAAAAGTATATTTTTTGACGCATGCTGTCAGTGTCTAAAATGCCATTCCATGACACTGGTGTTAAAAGTACATCATTTCTAGCACTAGTGCTAAAAGTGATTCATTTGTAGAGAACATATAAAAACATAATTCAAAATGAAATGTTTATTCAATTGAACGTACAATTAGTGAAACTACAATTATGATAAGAAACCCCATGGCCACTCCAAAAAAGCCACAAGCTTGTAATATCTGTTTGTCATGATTATTATGTTCATCATCGACTTCAACATAGAGTAATTCGACCAAAGCGTTGACGATTTCCATATTTTGGACTTTTCTTCAAAGTATGCAAGTATACATTGTTCGAACATCCTTTGCCGTTACGTCATACGTTGTCCAACTTTGTCTTTCATTTATGGAATAGATGAGACGAATTTATGACGTCATTAACGTATGTCTTATTTAAGATGCCTAGGAAACCCTGGTGTATCTACTTATACCTGAATAATTTTGGGATAAACTTGGCGAAAACCGATTGCTTGATTTCTGAGATCGCAAAAGCTTCAGATCGCTATTGTAGATGGCGATCAGCGATCAGTTATTTACCATATGAGGCTCAATTTTCAGTAGAGAGGAATGTGCAACCGAATATTCTACCACTGTTTATTATTTGCCTACTGAGATTTCGACAGCCCTGACAGCCAATCAAATGCGTTTCAGAAAACGTGCATGTAACGTGGAAACCTACCATTAACAACCTGTCAATACTGTCACCTGCTTTTTAGTGTTTTTATATCAGTTTGTAAGACTAGACTTCGATTCCGAGAAAATTCACTCTGCCCATTCACCTGAGAATGTACGACAAAGTTCATGCTAGTGTATTGGGAGTAATTTACTGTCTTGTAATTGGGGATATACACATCAGTTATGCAACGGTTCAAAATACGTTTCAAATCGATATTTCCTTTATTTGAACAAAACTTTGTTTTCAATATCTCATTGATAAGAGCTACAGATGTTTCCTCCTCGATATGACTTTCGCTCAAGCTGAAACGAATAAAATCAGCTATAACGCTACATTCATGTTATTATTTTCGGGCGATTTGTTTTGTACTTACCTTAGGTACCGAATAAAGAAGAATATTTGGATATCCAGATTTTGACTGACCACACAAAATACGAAATCTTCTACACATCGCGAAAAAGTACTTGTAACAACTTCAAAACTTATTCTACTTATATAGACTTAAAAACTGTTGAATGCGAAGAAATAATTTCAGTTTTCATTGACAACAATAAACCTCAAAGTTACGTCAATCTGACAAAACCGACATTTGACAGATTTTCGAAAATGCTCATATAACGCCCCCTATACAAAAATTAGAAAGCTTCTGTTATCGTCGATTGTTTTTCGCCAAAGAAATTCTAAACAAAATCGAATCACTAGATACACCAGGGTTTCCTAGGCATCTTAGTCTTATTTAATGTCGATGTGAATTTTATTTGTCATTTTTGACTGTTCAGTTGTCATAGTTTGATTTTTTCAGTATTTTTGGTCATTTTCGCATTTTTCAGTTAATATATCATTGTCAAAATGCCTTTCCGGTATAATGAGAAGAAGCTTATTGTATAACTACTTTTCTTCGGGTTTGAAGACCGTCGTTCTTTGTAATTTTTTCTTTCAGGAAGAAATTCTAAAGAACGACGGCCTTCAAACCAGAAGAAAAGTAGCTATACTTAGAACTTCGGCCGCGAAAGCCTTAACCATTTTGTCAAGCAAAGCCTAATTTTGAAGTTGATTGACTACTTTTCAAGAGAAAGAGATGCTGGAGTGCCGCTGTTACCGTTAAATGCAGTCTAGAACGTATGTATCTACCTATGTTATGCAAAATGTAAGTTTGTATTGATTTGATTTCATTGAATGCTATAGCGTGTTGCTGATGCTCTAGGAATATATATTAGAACTGTTCAAAAACTAGCTACTAGTGGAATGGAAACAGTGGAAGACTACAAAATCGAAGTTCATGTCGGTCATGTTTCTGCTCGAGGATCATCGATTTATATCATACATCAACAAGCAATAAGAACGAGCGATGTGTTCTGCAGGTAGGTACATACTTATAATAATTTTGACGTTGAGTGTAAAATAACATTTAACTAAGATGTCTAGCTTTTAACTAATATAAGACACGTAAAACAGCAGAATACGTCACCGATTATGACGTAACGGCAAAGGATGGTTGAACAGAGTATAGCACTTTTTCACTGGCCTTCTTGCCACTGACATTTTTCTGATCACACCATTTCAAGAAACGATCGTATGAAAACTCGTACTGTCACTTTGACTTACTAGTCAATAATTCAAAAGCAGCTTTATTGGCAGTTTCATTATCTGGATCACTTTCCATCGAGGAACGGATAAACGAGAAAGAACAATTCGTGATGCTAGGGTCTTTCAAATCGATTGAGATTGATCTATTTGTTTCAAATATGAAAGACGACTTTTCGAATATTCAATGTCAATTCGTGATTCGCAGGCCAAGATGAAATTTTTTTAATATCATTTGACATGTTACTTTCGATTTCTTGCATTATATTATGGTGATATCATTAGTAAACATATTGATTTTACCAGCTAGTTTAAAATTAGTCATTGAATTCATGTAAAAGAGGAAGATGACAGTTCCAGAGATCGATCCCTTAGACACTCCGCATAGAACAGCTTTTCGAAATCCTCCACTCTCTTCTCTCACTCTCCTTAAATACATAGTTTTCTGGATTGAAGTTAATGTCGACACCAACCATGAGCACATTCCCATATATCTTATTTGTTCAAGACATCAACAGAATTTGATGATCAACTGTGTCAAACGCTTTTCGCAGATCAAACGACAGAATAGCTCTTCTTTTAGCGGAGTCGAGTTTAATCTGTGGAATTATATCAAGTACTGCTGACTCCGCATCACTCGATCTTCGAAAACCGATTCATTCAAACAATCTAAATGGGTCTATTATGTTTTATCTCATCTCTTTTTCCTGGCTTCAAAATTGATCATTTTTGAAATATCGATTTTATCAGATAGTATAACTTTTATGAAAGTCAAATTCAATAATTTGCTCATTATAGGCGCAAGTTCTGATTTCACCATTTTAATTATTTTGGCAATGATTTGATAAAAACTCTTTTCAATATCGAGATAATTTATTATTTTTCCTTTTTCTTCAATGTCAGAAGGTTCTAAGAACAAAGAGGTTAATCTAAATTTCAATGGGGCATGGCCCAGATCTTCAGGATGACTGTCAGTCATTCGATATCTCAAGCAACGCCGAGCGCGGTTAGTACTTGGATGGGTGATCATATAGGGAAATACCGTGCCGAAAGCCCATACAGCTGCAGCAAAATAGGCATATCATAGCTTTCAGACAATACATCAATGTTATTACGCTATAAGGTAGACACGATTGAATTTCCGCAAAATTTATTGTCTTCGCGACATGTTTCGATACACTGTATCTTTATCAAGCGAATGTTTTTAAATACTTGGATGGGTGATCGTAAGAATCTTTGAAAACCTGAATATAAGGATAAACCTCAAAATAGTGATTGATTGATTGTTTATTGATACTGACTTGTGCCATGAAGTGCTGAAAATTATAGTGTTTAAAAACATTCGCTTGATAAAGATACAGTGTATCGAAACATGTCGCGAAGACAATAAATTTTGTGGAAATTTAATCCTGTCTACCTTATAGCGTAATAACTATGGATTTCCATCAAGTAAAGGCCACCTCAATTCAAAAAAAATACATCAATGAGCACAAGATATATTGAGGATATGCAGTCCTTCGGAGGGGACGTAAAGCCGGCGATCCCGAGTCCATGGATGTTGGGCGCTCGTTAAAGATCCCTACCTCTGGTTGGAATACCAGTGGGTTCGGCAAAATTTCCGTTTGGGGGAAGTGTGTTCACCGGCATCGGTGATTGGCCTTGGTAGCGGAAATAGGCCGATGTTAAATAAAGAAGCAAAAATAAGCAAAAATGAAATTTCGAATCCGAAACGAGAAACAACTGAAAGATTTGGGCCAACATTGAGAAAATAAGTGTTGAATGCTTCACATAATATGTCCTGTTTGTTTCATTTTTTTTTGTCAGTGAAATATATATTAATTTGAATATTCAGCATAAGTTTTCGATTTATCATAACACTATTTCATTTATGTCACTCCATATTGAATTTGGAGTAGAGTTGGTGAATACTAAATTTCTTCATAATATTTTTGTTTCGCTTCTCGAACATATTTTTTTGACCAACTCATTATAAGAATCGTAAGAATCTTTGAAAACCTGAATATAAGGATAAACCTAAAAATAGTGATTGATTGATTCTTTATTGAAACTGACTTGTGCCATGAAGTGCTGAAAATTATTGTAGACAAAATATAACATTTAACCATCAGTATCCATAATAGATTTGCGTATTTGATTGATTCAGGTAATATTCATAAGTTGGACTGCTCTTATCTGACGCAGGGTGATTGATAGGATAATTCGTTCTAGACCATAAATTGTAGAACATGTAAAAACTGTAGGTAGGTTTTCCCGTATTACTTCATATTTTGTGTGGGCCAGAGTAGCAGGGACGAATATTTCCGTTTTTGGACTCGTTTTGTGTATGCTTGAATATAAAACATGTAGTGCATTGCTTAAGATTATTATTTTGATACAAAAGAATCATTTATTTATTTCTTCAATTTGCTCATCGATATATTTAGTTACTTTCGGTATAAAATCTTCTACAATATTTATTTTATCGTTGCTCCTTTTGCTCACTGCTTGGGGACAAGTGTGGTTTCCGGTCGAGGAAAAGAACTTTCCTTCGTTACAAATAATATCTTTTGGGGTTTTGACTTTCTGAATTTTCATTTCTTGAACAATTTTTTTCTCTTGGTGAGTACTCCTCGCCATAGTCTCAGAGCCCGCGACGCCCAGACCTTCGTTATATCATAAAAGCTGAAAATTCTTCAATATATGTTCCCTATACAGGTATAAGCTAACCCAGCCTATACAACCTGGGTCGCAGTGGCTTTGGCGGGTAACAGGTGGTAAAGGTGAGTAAAATTGTGTTCCAAATTTGTGATAGCATAAAAGTGAGTTTTAATATATTTTAACTTACAATCATATTAGAAACCGCCTCGTCTATTGGCGGACACTTAGGACGGTAACAACCCCTTTCCAGACACCCTCACAGTCTAATTATTTATAAATCTACTTTCGTCAGTACAAAATCTGACTTTCATATATGTCAGTCAGAAAACTATACGAATAATGTTTATACAATTTCTAGTCACTTTAGATGGTTTCCCTATCTACCCAGACACATTGAAGTCTACTCCAGGAGTGCGCGCGATGAATATACATGTACGTTAGTGCGAGTGAAATAGCGCGATCTATACTCTAAATTTATCAAGAGAATTAATTATGTATATTTATGAGGATTAAAAAAGTAAATATAAAAAAAATAATTCAAAAAAATTTTCAAATCAACAAATTATAAAATCAACAATATAATAATGCGGATCATTACGCTATTAACTTTTGCAAATCATCATTTAATTTTGTATTCAACTAAAATTTGAAACTTTTCAAGTTGTAGTGTGTTTTCAGCCAGAAAATCACTGGGAAAACATAATTACGGTAATTATTGTTTCATATTATGTATGAGATAGGTTATAAGAATCGAATTAATTTCAGTTTTCCGTACTCTAGTGAGTTGTAAGGAAACGCCCTTCCAAAAACACCGTTGAGCGGTTTGTGGAATCAACTGGATTCTAATTAATTTTTCATGTTGATACAAGTTGAACTGAATTCGGTATTTTAATAGTTATTCTGCTAACAAACAATACGGGTTTCATGAGATACCGTTTACAAGTTTAAATAATTTACTCGATTCTGGTTTATTTCTATGTTGTATATGGATTTTTACGTGTCTCTTCGAGATGCTTCCAGAGTCGCCTGATTTTATTTCTGTGTTGGGGTTAATATTGACGATTGTTGAACTGATAGCAGATCAGAATGCTGGACTGAACGAAATGGGTGAAAAAATAATGACGGTAAGATTAATGGATGGCAAAAATAACACATGCGCCGCAAACTTGTAATATGCGAAAACAAATACACAACGAAAATGAGTAATTCGTTGCAATTTATCGTATCAAAAAAGATTCACGCACCTTGAAAAAGTCGCCTGAATAGACCCAACTTTCTTGAATCAAGAACTCCGCCTTTTGACTCCATTCATTCGTCTTCAGCCGCTCAAAATACGTAAGTTGGTGCACACATTTTTTAGAAACTAGGTCCTAGGCAGTAAACGAATGTCTACCAAGAGAATTTGCAACACAGAAATTTCCGGGTAAAAGTACAAGTCTTGTAGCTACAAAAGAAACACAATGTAGATACAGGAAAAAAACGAGTAGAAAACAATTATAATTTAGCATCGTTTCTCTTGTATCTACAAGACTTGTATTTATATGGAACAGTCCCCTGGGCTCCTGGAGCAGAATTACTATCCAAATCGAAAATGAACCCATTTTCGAATGATTATTTATGAAATGAGTTATGTGTGATTAGTAAACACAACGAAAAACGTCCGATGACAGGATATTGATTAAATAACTGTCGAAGACCCAGAGAGACGACCGACTGAAAAATGTCCCTACTAATCAGTCGATAGTTCAAGTACCTCGAGAACAAAAGTTTGGATTATTTGAGTCGTTCGATTGCATCCATCACTACATCGCATTCATCACAATCCGGAGCACTATCTTCTCCACCAGCCTATGGAGAGGAGTTCGGGCAGGAGGGTTCAGTCATTAGCAGTAGCAGCTACGGCACCAGCTCTGTCAACAGAGTTAATTGATGTCATTAGAGTCGGCGGCCGTGGGAATCCCCTTGTCAGCTGCCAGCGACAAACCGCCACTTCATTACCTATACCTGTCAAAAATTATATGATGGAAGCCTTGCCGGCTCGTGAAACTGATATCAACCGAGGGGCGATAGCGCGCGAGATGTATAAACGATGCTGGAATTAGGGATTTAACAGGTAATCGGGGAGTTCAGATTGAGTTGGGGATGGGGTACATGGAGATAAATTACTATTTGATTTGAATTCATTGTTGGCTCGACATGTTCTACGTGAAGCATTCAGGTTTTTGAGGAAATGCAAAGCTAAATTACATAGGGAATACGGATTTTTATGTTATGACATATCACGATCCGTACCGTGTAGAATTTGACAAACATTTTGAGAATCAGCAATACTTCGAAACAGCAGCATAAATTACATTCTCGAACCGAATCTGATAACGAGGGCGGGCATTAGCAGTCTCTCAACATTTGAACAGATCTGAATATCAAAGCTGGGTGAACAAAAAAGGATTATTTTTACTACTTCGTGATGATCAATCACTCAGCGTAAAATAGAAAGGGATTCTTGTTATACCTTGTTTGAATTTATGCCTTAAGTCTACATAATTATTACGGAGATAACTTAGAGTTTATTGTAATTAGGTGAAGTGATTTTTGGAATGTGAGTTTATTGAAATCATGATTCTCTGATACTTTGAACATTATTGTTAATGAAATAGATCTGGTGATAACTCACATCACTAATCACAATATCACAGTTTCCAGTACGATTCTCAATGATAATGGATTTACATAATCGCTACCCTTGATTCGCAATACAATAGATTTTTCTAGCAGAATGAGAATAGATGTATATGTACATAAATATATACACATCCACATGACCATACATACATATCCTTTTCTATTTTATATCAATATTGATATGGAATCAGACATATGAAATAATCTCTGGGCATTTTTTAGACAAGAAACTGCACCGAAAACCTCAACAAAAATCATAAATTTTTTCATCCAAATCTCAGATACTATTTGTTACATCTACAAATCGAAATAACAAAGCAAGCAAAACTTTTTGGTATAGTTCGTCAATGTTAAAGAGTTTCTAGCTTGAAATATTCATTGCGAATGAATAAACAGTCAGTCCTGTTTTTAGCGACAATGGACTGATGAATCAAGTTCATCAATTGATCAATTCAAGTGATTTGGTCTATATATGAGGCTTAGGACAGTATTTCATGACCTTCGTCGTGTTGAAGTCAGACATCAGTTGTTTTAATCATTTGTCATAATATCATTTGAAAATGCTTCCGGCAATTTCGAGATCATTGCTCACCTTGATAAGTGAACGTTTGCTCTTTTTTCAATATATAAATCCTTCATTCAGCTGAGGTTGTTACTAATATTGAAAATCGAGCCGATTTCTGAACAGGTAATGGACACCAAATTTGAGACCAACAAGAAAGTAATTTTTGAGCAGTCCTGTTCATTCATCCTTTGTGATATTGAAATGAAAAGAGACACCACCAGATGCCACCTATGCATGCCGAACAAAAATGGAAAGGGGTAAAAAAGGATAGTTCCTCCCCCATCGAATCAGGAATTTAAGAAAATTATTTTGCTAGATTTCAAATATGGTGTAAACTTGCATAATCTCCTGTTTCTGTGTATCATGTGTTGATGGTAAATGCAAAACAACTATTCTGCATCTAGTCTATCGAAAAAGTAGTACTACCCAGATTCAATGAAATGTTTTCTTTCGAAATTATGTTCCAGGAAACACCTGGAATTGATCTGAATCGATCAGTCTCATTATGAATACTGTATTAATTTCGTTTCTAGTGGGTAAATATTCGAACTCAGGACACCAAAGTGATACTTTCAATGGATCACAATTTTCAGTTATTTGTACTGAAGTGACTTTTTTCAGTTGCATCAACTGACCTCACTGGAAAATATCCCTCCTACAGTAATCCGTGTAGATTCTGCCAAGGGTGGAACGATTTATGATAACTCAGAATAGCACCGACCGAGAAAGTATTTATAGAAGAGAGACAAGTCTCCAACCCTTCTACGATGCTCCAACGAAGTGAGCGGGTCTGTAAGCGAGAAATCAGCATCAAGACGGATTGTCTTCTTTTGAATAGAATTGAGGAGCGTCAATGAATGTTTTGGTGCCGAGCTCCATACATAAGAACTATATTCCAAGACAGGTCGTATCGGAGCCTTGTAGATCATTAGAAGCTGACGAGAATTGAAGTATTTCTTGGCGAAATAGAATTCCACATGGTTTTTCCATTAGAGATTATTATTCCTCGTAATTTGTTGAGTTGTTGATTATGTTCCAGAGAATTTTTGAGTTTAAGGCAATATATTTGTTTGATTTTGCCGTATTTATTCTCACTTATTTTCGAACCCAGAGTGGACACGTAACAGTACTTTCAACTAGCAATGAACTTGTTTGTGAGTTTCTGAATACGATACTGTTATATTTTAGTACAAGTAAAACATCGATTGCCATTGACGAATTATCTATGATTAATTATCTAAACCTTGTTCTGTCTCAAACACATAATGATAAATGACACTCTGGTACCCCGTTGAGTTGCTATCGTGGAATTATATAATATATCAAGAGCAAAGTGAACATCAATCGATTTCAATGAGGTTTCATATTTGAATGAAGAAAATTATAGAATAATCTCCTTACTTAATATCTGGAATCATGTTCAGGAGATGATATAACTGTGACACTAGGAATAGGCAGGTATGAGATATGATTCTTGACCTATTAATACACGGTATAGCGAAATGACATGTTCGGCAATCTGACGTCGTGAAAAATAATATCAAACGGAATATAAGTGCTCAAAATTACATCCATAATATTCAATGAACTCAATAATAATCCTAAATGTTATTTCCTTCTTCATTAGGTATGTTATATTTTATAAGAAATGGTGTTGATGTGAATGTTCCTAGCTTTTCGTAAGTACTTATTGTTTATTATACAACTAATGAAAATACTCCATTTTTTGATATTTGTGTTCCTGATGAAGAGAAAACAAAAATCTCGAAATCATGAACTGAAAAAAAGGGGTAACCACGGATGAAGTTCGGAGAGCTCTTGAGGATTCGGAGAAATTTACTGCTCCAGACCCTGATGGCGTCAATAACTATTGGTGGGAAAAGTTATCGAGCACCCACCACCATTTGGCCAGAATATTCAGTTCTTGGCTGAATGGAGAGCAGCTGATAACGGACTGGTTTGTCGAGGGGCGAACCGTGCTAATCCCGACGAACAGAGATTTGTCGAATTCTAAGGATTACAGACCGATAGCATGCTTGAATAAGTGTAACAAGATGTTTACACGCATCTTGTACATGCGTACTCTCCAAGCAGTTGACCCGGTGTTCGAACGGATATATGAGAAAAAAGGGTCCAAGAGAGGTTCCGCGGGTTGTAAGGAGAACTTGCTGATCTATAGATGCCTGATGCATCTATAGATCAGGACTCCGTGCAGTATAAGCGGAATCTTTCTATGGCCTGGATAGACTATCGCAAGGCATTCGAGACAACATCACATGAGTTGTTGTTGTACTTACTCGAGTGCCTTTTCAGGGGGATTCCCTTATCCCCCTTCTCATCTGCATCTCACTAATGCCATTGTCCGTTGCGGGAAAACCCAGGAATATAACTGCAGCACCCCTGGAAAACGGAGGCATAAGGTCACCCAAATTTTGTATATGGATGACCTCGAACTGTATGCCTCTGGAGAAAGGGACCTACAGCAATCTTTCAGGGTGGTGCAGGAGTTCACACATGCTGTCCGTATCGGAACTAACAAATGTGCACTGGTTCATCTCAAGAGAGGACGATGCGAGGATTTCGCTGAGGATGCCCGAGTCGTAGACGGAAGCTTTCTGCATCATTTGCATGCCGAAGAGACATACACCTATTTGGGTGTGGAACAACGCCACACCCAAGTGGTAGATTCGGTGGAAAAATGCTCTCAGTGGCAAGTATAGGCAGAAACTACGGCAGATCTGGTCCTCAGAGCTATCGGGCAAGAACAAAATTTTTGCCACCAACATGCTTGCCATTCCGATTCTACTCCACTCCTTCGGAGAGGAAGAGTTTCGGCAACTTGACGTGAAGATGCATATGCGCAGAAGCATGCATCGCAAATCGTCTGTTCCACGGTTATATCTTTTTCGACAACAAGGGGGCCGTAAACTTTCGAGTTTGGAGTGTCTCCACAACAGAATGGTACTGGATGAAGCCTATAGAGTCATCAGAAGTTCGGATCCCCTTCACTGCATGGTCCGAGTCCATGAACATGCAGGAATCGGAGCCATTTCATTCAAGTCAATAAGGCGCATTGCTGATGAACTTGGTATAGTCTTCGACACTTAGCGAGTAAACCGACACTCTGCCACCGAGCCCGCAGAGATCTTGGCCGGCCGCATGCAAGGCCGTTATTCTCGGTTCGTTGCGTCTACTCAGGACTCACGATTCTCGGAGCCAGTGACCACTTACTCTGCGGTGCGGGGAGTGGTCATTGGTTAATTATACTAGCGCGTTGGCCCACTGGATCGGAGCAGTCGGAAGTACGGACCCGACTAGATCTGTTCAGACGAAAATAATGATAATAATGATAGCATTTATTGTCGAACAGTTACCCATTTACAGGACAAAATACTCAGAAGGTTAGCATGTATTATATGATGTTAGTGAAGAAAGAAATGAATACTCCATAAATTGTTTGACAATAGATACTAGAGAGTTATATGAGAGTTATATGACGGAACATTGAAGTTAATCTGACTCAGTAGCGTAGGCGGATCGATTGAGCCTCTGAGCAGTTTGACTAAGAAGATCACACTGGCACAGTTTCTTCAGGTGTCTAATCTACCAATGTCAAATTCCGTACATAATTCCTGATTGCTCATTTTGCTGATCTTGAATGAGAGAAACTTCAAAAACTTTTTCTGAACACGTATAACAGCTGTATTTTGATATTCATGAAAAAGAGACCATACAATGCTAGCATATTCTAGTTTGGATCTCATATTAGTATAATATAATAATTTCAGGGCTTTGTTGTTAGTGAATTGTCTACAGTTCCTTATTATGAATCCATATGATCTTAAGGCTTGTGAGACTTCTGTACTTATGTTCTCACTAAAGCTCAAAGTATTATCCAATATTATACCCAAATCCTTGATCATACTCAATTTTTTCTTTTCAAAACAAATGAAAAATTCAATTTGACAAGTGAAGTTGAAGTTTGAATGTTCAGGAAGACACTAGATATATAATATGACGTTTGAAATTATTTCATTTGTGGTAAAATTCGAATTCACGCTGACCGGATATCGTCGAGTCAGTCACATCCATTCCCTAAAATTTTTAAGGAATAAGGATGCCCCGACACGACAGCCCCACTCGAAACGTGAAATAGAATTTGGTTGTAGTTTCATAACTGTTTTTGGTTATTCTGGTCATTTCAACGCATGTCAAGTGAAAGCAAAAATAATGTATTCCGCTCAAATGGCTAGTATCAGGTTTTTCTAATTATGCAATAACTTTTTGTGAGACATTTCTGAGAGAGATCCATTCGAAGAATGTGGTTCTTTTGCTATTATTGTGAAATAATAATCCATTTGATGATCTAGATGATTTATATATTGAGTTATATCTTTCAGGACATAGTCCACTAACACAATCATGGGGAGTAATTTCATTTTATAGTAACCTCTTTGTTTGACTGATATAATTCTTAATGGAATCATGTGGTTTATAGTATTCCTTGTCAAGATTGCAATGAGAATTGTATCGGTAAACAAAGAGATTACTAAAAGATAGCATTATTTCATATGAAAGTGACAGTAGACTACATCCTGAAAGATATAAATGATCTGACCATCAAATGTTTTATCATTTAACAATAATAATAGCAAGAGAACCACATTTTCCTTAGAAATGTATTTCATCTCACAAGAAAGTGATTGTATAAATAAAAAATCTGATAATAGCCATTTGGGCGAAACATATTTTTTTTTTGCTTTCACTTGACATACGTTCGAATGAACAGAATAACCGAACATAGTTATGAAACTACAACCAAATTGTATTTGATGTTTCAGATGGGGGATGCCGATTATTTTTATTCCTTGAAAATATTGGCAATGGATGTGACCGACTAGATTCGTGGATTATAATTTTCACACATATGAAATAATGTCAAATATCGAACTTCAGCTCCACTTGTCAAATTATATTTATAAAAAAAAATGAAGTATGTCTCCATAACTTTCTGTGAATAATTTGTTTTTTGGTCAGTTATGGTTTTATACATCTGAAATCCTCACTTTTCTGTTTCCCAGACGGCACCCAATATTCCTGGAATATCCCTACTACATCCCATTTTCCAGTAGATATTGCAATATTTCTGGAATATTCCATAAATATGTGTTTTATCCAATATCCATGAGAAATATTCCTGGAATATATTTTTACGAATATCCATCAGATATTCTGATTGAATATTACTGGTATATTCAAATGTCATATCGAGCAGAAAGGTAGATATTCGAATATTCTGGGAATATTCAAAATGCATTTGTGTATCATATTCAACTAATATAAAAAACTAGTTAATTGAAAATGTAACACCAGAAGTTTTTTTTTTGTTCTGCATTTATCCTTGTTCCTAGTTCAACTGGCAACTGGGGTGGTATTTCGGTATTTCATGCACCACATAATATTATTCTACCTTTCATGCAAAAAGTGAAATGGCACTATGCTTGACTTCATGGGAGAGACAGAGACATAACTATCAGCAAGAGAATCTTGTAGTACGAACTTCAAGGTTCGTAGACGAAATATTGAAGTTGAAGCATGATTAGATTTTCCAAGTACGTTATTTGATGTGTAATTTCAACCAATTGAGATATTCAATTATCTACGCCGGACGCCGCAGCTTGAGAAATCGAAAGCTGATTGGTCGTTCCAAAGATTCATGTTTTTTTTGACAAATGACATTGACATGTGATCTTGTCAACTGTAAGTGTTTTTGATCAAAAATTCGCAGCATTCATTTTGTGTGTTGCTCCGGGGCTTCTCATTTCAGCTTTACCATTGGTTGAAAAATGACAAGTGTCAAATTCCACCAATAGTGAAATTAGAATTAGGAGGCCTGGAGCATTCGGAGCGGTGTAGTCTGAAACTAAATCAGCATTCCCGCTATCAATTATCAGTTCAGTTTCACAGTGAGAAAATTAATAAAGTTTTTTATATTATCGAAGAGAAGTAATCAAGAAGACTGACTGAATAGTTGTATTAATAGTTATTTTTGAGGAAGTAAAATTCTTTGTTTGGGTGAAAAGGTGTGTGTGTTCAGTGTCGTATCACTTTCAACCCCCTCACAGTGTTTGAGAATAAATATTGTCCGATCAAAAAGAAGTAAAGGGACTCATTCACCTACAGTTTGTGTTTTGCCCTGTAACACAATGAAGAAATGTTTTTTGAGAAAAGTGAAGAGATTGACTGACCAAACATTGTTGATTTTTCGAGACAATTTTGCTGAAGAGCAGAAAATTTCTGAATCGTGAAAGAATGATCAGAGCGCTGAAGAAACAGTAAATAGTTCTGATACCGTGATAATGCAGTCCTTGACTCTACCAGCAAACCAAAGAATAATATGGTTGGGAATACTTGTGTCTCAGAAGATGAGTCCAAAGTTCTTGGTGATATATCTAGAGTTCCTATTTACTTAACTGTTTTTTGAGTTTTTTTCAATAAACATTTTTCTGTTCACCTATATTTTTTTATTCTTGATGTGTGTTTTCTTTCTGCTATTCCGGTCAAAAAAAGCATATATGCTATGCAGTACAAAAAATATATTCCTGGCATATATTTTGAGGGCAAGAAAACATATCTGTTGCATATGCCATGAACATATCTTGGGATATCAAAACATATTCCTGGAATAAGTTTCATGGTGACTTTGAATATCCATGTAATATGCATATCATATGTTTTGGGGGATATGGGATATTCCTGGCATATTCCAATATTCCACTGGGATGTGCATAGGATATTCATGCAATATGATTGTGCCGTCTGGGTTAATTCAAAATGAAAACTGAACAAATATGTTGTTTTTTAACTCATGAACATATATTTAAACATCCTCAAGTACTGATAGTTTTTGAATTTCATATCGTGTATAACATTTTCATATTGTCCTGATGATGGAATAAAGAATTCTGAGAGCTTGGAGAAACTTTGAGTCTTCTTCCACATCGCTGCAGATCCTACTACGGTTTCACTAATATATATATATATATATATATATATACAGTGTGCCCAAGATAAGGATGAACAGCATGGGGATCTCGGTAACCGTAAGAGTTACACGGTAGGTCAAATGGACAAAAAGTTGCGCAATTAAGGGGTCAATAAATAGATGTTGAGAAATCCCAAAAATGTTGTTTACTTCCGGAGATATTCGGGAAAAACCGAAATTTGGCGATTTGGTTTTTATTTTTTTCCGAAGTTATTTGAAAAGTTTCGAAAAAACCAAAGGCACTTTCTCATTGCCACTTTTTTACCTCTACAAAATGGCGCTCACAAAATCTCCGTACAACGTTTCGTTTGGAAGAAATCATCATCAACTTTGTTTTTTTATATGGCACGTCCCCATGCTGTTCATCCTTATCTTGGGCAGACTATATATATATATATATATATAGAATAACAATTTCGTGACTGGTTCGAGTATAGGTCTTGCTGTAGTGAAGTTGCAGTCAAAAAAGGGGCCAAATTTACAAAGAAAACTCTTTGTTATACGTCGAGCTTTCGGTAATGTTTATTACCTTCTTCGGGACAACTATAAAATGGTTGATTACAATATATATAAGTTATTGTATAAATGGAGTACTTACTAACGTGAGATTAAAATGAAACTGGATCAGAACAAACAGAAAATACATGAATGAAATGAAATGACAATGACAATGACAAGTTTACTCAATCAAGGCGGAAAATTTTGGATAACGGGTGTTATAGTTTTTTTTGTTGAAGAGTAATAAATAAGTATATATCTGACTGAGGTTGTTCAAGTCGGTTCGTTTATTCATAGAATGTCGTTCTTTATGAATATGAACCATTTCTAGAAATATTCTTTTCGAAAGATTCTTCTCTGTGTCCAAAATTTCAGTATTCTCATAATCCATTCGATGATCATTACGATTCACATGTTCCGATAAGGCACACGAATTAATGTTTCTTCTACAGTCGCTTCTGTATGAAATTATGCGACTATTGAGATTTCTAGTTGTTTGACCAATATACTTATTCATTACTCTTCAACAAAAAAAAAACTATAACACCCGTTAACCAAAATTTTCCGCCTTGATTGAGTAAACTTGTCATTGTCATTGTCATTTCATTTCATTCATGTATTTTCTGTTTGTTCTGATCCAGTTCCATTTTAATCTCACGTTAGTAAGTACTCCATTTATACAATAACTTATATATATTGTAATCAACCATTTTATAGTTGTCCCGAAGAAGGTAATAAACATTACCGAAAGCTCGACGTATAACAAAGAGTTTTCTTTGTAAATTTAGCCCCTTTTTTGACTGCAACCTCACTACAGCAAGACCTATATATATATATATATATATATATATATATATATATATATATATATATATATATATATGTATATATATATATATATATATATATATATATATATATATATATATATATATAAATATATATATGTATATATATATATATATATATATATATATATATATATATATATATATATATATATGTGTGTGTTCAGATAGGTTTCCGCGGTCAGTTGTATGAGTAAAACTCCAGAAGCGGTTCAACCCGAACTCAACAACTACATATACAGTGTCACACATAAAGTTCGCGACATATGGAAGTTTTTTTATTAATAGATATAATGAAAATTTGGCTTGGCAGTTAGTTTGTGCTTGAAAAATTAGTAAAAAACAGCCTCTTTCCTTTTGTCATGTGATACTCTAAACCTGTCAAATTTGACATTTTTTTCGAAAATCCTCAAAAAATCAGTTTTTTTTTGGAAATTTCGAAAAATGCCAAAGAGAAAAAGTGCTCAGTTTCCAATTTTATACCTTTGCTCGAAATTTGGACTCTTTACTGTCACTTCGACTTTTTTCCAATTTTTTTAATTTTTCGAATCTTTCGCTCTATCGATTCGAACGAAACATGATTCAAATTTCATAATTTTGATGAATACGAGACTTCAATGTCATATCTTGCCCAGAAAATACCCGCATTGGCCTGTTACCAGAAAAAGAAATGAATACACCTCCAGAAATTCGTCTTTGTTGTTGCAAAGTTCATCTAGTTTTTTCATTTCATTGTTAAACTGATTCGGTTTTTCCATGTATGGACGTTAATATGTCAGTAATCGAATAAACGAATTCCTCTTCATTCTTATTACACTCGTATTTCTTTTTTTAATAGATTTTTATCCAGTTTGATTATTTTTCTGACCAATAATTCAGTTACAAACTAACCCGAAATATCATACTTTTCTGTAAACTAAACATTGACCTACAGTTTCAAAACTATTCAAAAGACTTTGGTTCTAGCGATTTGTACTAAACATGATATAAAATTTCGTGATTTTAAACATTACAAGACTAATGCAACATGTCGCGAAGAAAATAGTAGGTACTGATCAAATCGAAATAAAATTTTCCCTCAGTAGGCTTTTGAAACAAATTTTCAGTTTTGGTAAATGTCAAATTATTGCTTTCAATAAATCGAGTTGTTTTGTGTACAATGCCAACTCAAATTTTCATTATATCTATTAATAAAAAAAACTTCCATATGTCGCGAACTTTATGTGTGACACTGTATATATATATATATATATATATAAAACTGGAAAAGCTTTAGCGGGGTTGCAGTCACAATTGTTAGGGCGTCAAAGAAGACTCTTTGTTTTCGTCAAGCTTTCGGTAGTTTATTGCTACCTTCCTCAGGACAACTGTAATATATATTAAAAAACAATATGTTGGTATAAACGACACTATGAACACTTACAAATGTGAGGTTATCTAATAAAATTGGAATTTCTAACATAAAACATTTTTGAAATGAAATGTGGAAATGAATGACAGTGACAATTTTTGATTTTCATTTTTTCAAGGAGGAAATTTTTGATTACAGGGTGGTGTTAATTTTGTTTTCTGATATTTGAGAAGGTAGAAATATATCTTACTGAGATTATTCAAGTCTGTTCTTTTATTCATTGTTTATGTGAACCATCTCAAGAAAAACTCTCTTATCAGTATTAGTTTCTGAACATAATATTGAAGTATTGTCATAGTCCATTTGATGATCATTACTATTGACATGTTCCATTTGCGATGGAAAACTCAGGGTCTTCGATAGCTCAAAGGTAAAGCATCCGCCTAGAGAACAGAAGGTCGTGGGTTCGAGTCCTGCTCGAAGAAGTTTCTCGTGAAACAGAGGCAGAAGGGCCGCCCAAGTTCCATGACTGGGGGAGATCTCAAGTTGTCTCGAGCTGAAGAAATCGAGGCGCAGAAGGAACTTGCAAAAATGAACGGACAAATCCAAATTTTATCGTTAATTTTCTTGACATGACTGTTTCTTCGAGTTTTTGTTTCTCGAGCTGGTACGGGTTATTTGATGAGTTTCATATTGATTGCTTTTTCAATGACTTCGGGAATGAAAGGAAGCAATTCAATTGGTCTATAAGTACAGAATAGTTATCTTCCTTTTTTAGGAAATGGCTGAACTCTTGCTATTCTCCAGGACCTAGGAAACCCACACAAGTTACACCAAAGTTTGGATGATTCGCAAAGTACTGGTGTCTTCAGGTCCATTAAAATATTTTTCATATTCTGTTGGTGAAAAATCATTTCAAGCATATTATCGTCGACAGGCGTGATATTGGGGGATTTTGTCCAATGATTCCAGAGAAGAATTCCCAGCAAAATATATTTGCAAATGAATTTTTTTTTGTTGGGCAGTGGTGGGCTAGTGATCCATCTCATTAGGTAAGAGGGGAAAATGAACTAACAGTGAAATTTTTGGCGACAGCATTAGCAAATGACCAAAACGAACGAGAACAATTCTTTAACGAATTCATTTATTTTTTTATTATTTGTCTATAACTCACAAAGTATTAGAAACACATACATTGTATTCAAAGTGTTCTCCTACCGAACGCCATGACATCAATTGAAGCCCATCAGCGACCTTGTTTCTAACCTCCTACACTCTCAGGAACAGCATCTTTTATCGCGGATGTGTCAACCATAAACGTGACAAAGTCATTCTTCAAGAGAAGAATATCTACCCTATTGGAGAATCGTACCCAGGACTAATCGATGGTGAGACGTACACTAAACCACTAAGCTAATTGAATAATGAATATATTTCTACCAATGAAAATGACTCGAAATTATTTGCGATAGTTCCTTCGAACACTTTGTAAATTACACCTTTTAATTGTTCGTGTTTTCCAGGTATAATATTCACATTATCGAATACATAGAAATTTATTCCTTATCGAGGAAGATAACAAAGCGGTAGCGGAACAAATTCCTGCTACATGTTAAGAATGATTGTTGTATATCTTGAAGCTTGAACAATTTCGAAACTTCAGTGGTATATTGATTTGTATTAAATCCAAAAATAGAAAAAAAGCACCTACTGAATTATTGCGAATACTCATAATGAGCCAGGAAGGTAAATCACTCATTTCAGTAAACTTGACATAATGATTCCAAGGATTTCGTGACCCGACGAGTAAATTCTCATACGTTAGGCCTTAGGCTGGATTCAAACAGATCTGAAATCCGATCGTACGACGATTCGATAGCATTCTGATTGGTCAAAATTTAATTTCAGACCATCAGTCGCCATCTTAAAATTTTACTTCAAGATATAGTATTTACGCATCGATTTCATCATCCGAAGTTTAAATTTTTTTGGTTTTCCCGTCCGAAAAATAAAAGGTGGGTTTCATTAAAGAAAAACACAATAGGTATATTATTATGTTGATCACAAGACAATTATGGCCATCATAAATTTTTTGATTGTGGGTTTATGTACATTTATTCAAATGATTCTTGAGTGAATATTAATACACTTCAGAATTCGAAATTCAAGAATCACATAATGTATATTACGACCGAGACGAATGCACCGTTTGAAAAATCTTCCACAACGTAATAAATTATAATTAGTATAGTAAAAACCCTCTGAACTGAATGATAGTTAGCCGAATCAATATATATTTCCATAATTTATTTCATTTGCATTGACAATTGAAAAATGAGACAAAAAAAGCACATAATTCAACAGAGGAACCAGTTTTCACCCGAAAATGGCTCTTCAACACAATCGATGAAATATACTTTTTTATATTCTTATTCTACTCCACTCACCGAAATCTAATAGTTAGACGGTTCTACAAATTCCTATTTTCCTATGCCGTGTCTTTTGAATTATTAGAATAAGAGTTGATAACCTATTGTTCTAGGCTTTGATGTCATTTGACAACTCATTCAATAGGTCTGACCAACATGAATAACTCACCTCTGAAGATGGAATATATCGATGAATTACAAGTTAATACTCTCTGAAAAATTTTCCAACCTATAAATGAAGTCAAGCCAATACATCCATCAATAATTCCGTTCACAGGACCAATCTAAAAATACGAAAGCCCCCTTACTTGTCCCTTCACATGAGCACATAGTGGAAAGCGGTGGAAACATCAACGACTCATTACACGAAGTCATCACCTTATTTCCATGTTGACGCCCCAGCGACTGATAAAATGAATTCGATTCCCACAATTTTCCGACAGCCCACGGAGAAAAGACAGATGAAATATCGAAGTTTCTCTTGGATTATCCATTAGTAATCAAAGACGGCGTGAAAACTTCGGCGTGGATCGAAAGAAAAATCTCGTGTATTTTTCAGGGGGTGTCAGCGATTTAATTTTTTTTCCAGAGGAATATCACAGTGTCTAATTTTAGACGGGCCTTTGGATTGGTTATGAAAGATTTGTGGCAAAAATCGAATATTAAAATTCATCAACACTCAGTGATACCATATGGTATTAAAAAAGCATGTGTTCAATTTTCGTCAATCGTATAGCTCAATTGAGTGGTGTTTCACATCAAAGATCAGTTGTGAATATAAATATGTAATCGTTGCAATTACACTGCTGCCGTTGAAAGTTCACGTATCTTGCGAATTCGTATTTATTGTGTTGATGAACAACGTGGCAAAATATTGTACATACGTTTCGAATTAAGCAAATTATTTTGAAGTTCATTCGAATATTTGGAAGTTTCGAATCAAGATAGAGTCTGATGAATTTGTAATCATAACAAGAATTTGCATTCGATATCCAATAAGGATACCTGACAGGTACATAAAGCGGAATGATACCATATGATATCAATGGATGTTTACGCATAAAAATCGATGTTTTTGTTTTTCGAAGAAGGATTTTTCCTTATCTGAATCTATATACATGATTAAGAGGAACGATGACTTAGCAAATCAAGTTGATGAAATTTTTGTATCACAAAACATCAAACTTGGTGTTCAGGAGGAAAGTTGTACAAGCTTACTTGTTGCGGTACGGAGTGGTTTCAAGAAAACCAGGACCTG
The DNA here is from genome assembly GCA_032362365.1 of Zygogramma bicolorata. Classification (NCBI taxonomy): domain Eukaryota; kingdom Metazoa; phylum Arthropoda; class Insecta; order Coleoptera; family Chrysomelidae; genus Zygogramma; species Zygogramma bicolorata. Next base: position 62,315 of record JAVJAQ010002783.1, on the reverse strand, counting down.
CAAAAACTTCAACTCTCCGCCCAGTTCCGTCATCATGCATCATTACGTTGTTTCATGCAACAGACGAAGAACAATTCATTCCGAATACGTTTTAGGTTTGTGTATTTTATGTTTTTCACGATATTATACCTCAAAAACAGATCGTTTCAATATATATACAAATTTCTTCAATAGTCGTGTTTTTTTCTGAAATTTTATCGGAATGATATATTTTTGGGTTGTCATTAGAGGTATTGCTAACGTCCAGTGATACAATGTGGTGGTATCAGGTGATTCTGAGTATTCTAGAACATTGATTATATCCAAAAGTAAACTGTTTCATCATTATCATAATATATAAGTCCATCGAAAAGTTCAGCCCCAAGTAATCAATGCCTTCATTTTCGAGGCTCTTATGGATATTCGAAATAATTATTTTCTCTTTCCGCTATTCGATATAATGTACCTTTAGGTATCGACCACTAATTTGTTAACTAAAACTATATTTGCTAGTATAAAACTACTGATCATTTGCTTGTATTGGAGAGGGAACGCCTTGTTGATATAACGACTTTTTTGCTTTCAATTATAGCACACATTGGAATACGGTTAGTCGAAGTGGCTTGTTAGAGAGCAAAATCATTGAGTTTCACGGGGATTCTTATTTTCACGAAGGATTATCAAGGATCGAAAGTTTATTTCAGATATATCACTGATGCCAATACTGTTGATGATTTGTATTCACCATGCTTTCGAGAATATTATCTGAAATACTCTATGATATTCATTGCCAAGCATTGGATTTCGTCTCCAAGAAAATGTTGAAACAAGCTATTTTTTTATTCTAATGGATAAAAATCTCTAGAATTTCGAATAGGTAGATATATACTTCTAATGCCTGAATATCATTATTATTACTCGAAAGATGTACGCCTATGTCGTTCAATAGCCACGTCCCTAATAAATTGATGTCTCCGGGTTCGACCGAAAAGATTTGAATTCGGAAGCTGCTTCACCTGAGTCCAATTATAGCAAGCTACGAAATATTTTCTGTTTTTCTGCATTGAATACGCGCCCATAAATACAAGTTATCGCAACGAAAACTGATCATTCCTAACATACTCGAAACAGATGAATATGCAGAATTATTTTGGGATAAATTTTGATTGTGATTCGAAAATGCGCCAATTAAAGAATTGTCGTTTGTTATGGTTCTAGAAGATAGAGAATTTTAAATGTTATCCAAACATCGAAGATGAAGAAAACAACGCATTGAATCAATAACTAGAATATATTGGTAATGTTACTGGAAGAATAATGCATAATTTATGTCGTAGTAGTATTCGGCCATAATTGTCTATGGCAACCAGAAGAATGATATATTATTATACATGTCAAATTGAAATTGATTCACTCAATTCAAATATATCACAATCGACAAACAATAGCATTTGCCACAATGACAAAAAACTAAATTTTCCGCCCTTTGTGTCACAATTTACTATAATTTCTTTATTTTCTTTATTTTCGGGTCATTCTGAAATGACCTATCAATTGAATGAATTTCATTGTTATTTGAAATGTTGTAAATCAGGAATATTGAAATATTGTGCGTCCAAAATTTATAAATCCGCAAACATGTGTAACGAATTTCGAATGAAAAAAAATCGCCTAAAAAATCGACTGAACTCTCATCTGATCTCTGAAACAGAATATTGCAACACAACGTTTTTTGCCCTGATATCCAGCCGAAGATGCCTAGCGTTGAACTTTTCCACTATGGAAATTAGTTTTTCGCTATGGGAAGTTGATCTTATTAGGAATATTCAAAAAAAGGAACGTCCTGTGTAGAACGAAGATCCAGCAGCTTCCAATTATAGCAGCCATTGGAATATTGTTTATCCAACTAAGTGGAAAGCAAACCTATCACGGTGAATGGGCTTTTTTAAGGATAGATTGAAAGGATTATTAACGATTGATTGCAAATCTATTTCGAAACAATGCAGATACTTATGCTCCAGATAATCTGAAAGTGAGGTAATACTTTCAGGAAGATTGCTGAAAAATACGATTTATTTCAGTGTTTGTTGCTGAACAGTGCCTTGAAAACCTTTGGAATGGTAGGTACACGAATTTCACAATCATTGAACATATTTCATATTCCTCTTTGGAAATGATCAATATTCTTCTTCACCAGGAATGGAAACTACTCTCTCATTCGAAAAAGGTTGAAATTCAAAAAATGGTAAAACGATTTTCATCCACAATCATTTTGATTTAACAGACATATAGGAACTAATCACTAACACAGATAGTCTGAACTTCTTTGAAGATGTCATAAGCTCAAGTGAAAGTGGTAGGGTTTGACCAGTCAATCATACAACCAGCCGAAAAGTTTTGATAATCTTCCAGTTTCTGCAATTTGAAGAGCACCTCTCCATAACCAACAATGAAAAAATGTATTCATTTTAAATTTTTGTAATTGTTATAAACCTACTGTGTTCATTTTCAATTCATTTTGTTACAAAAAAATTACAGAATTAGCATTTTTCATAGTGATGCCACTGAGATGCCTGTAAACTCTGGTGAATTTCTGGCAAATATCAATAAATTGTCGATTTAAACAGCTTACAATTTCTCTGTATCTGTATCATGTTCGAGTTATCCATAAAATATATTTTTTGTCAATGCCAGTTCTGCTCCAGTGTTAATTCGACAGTAGGCGAATATCTACTACCAAGCCCTACAAGCCAATGGCAAAACGTTTATCATTTATCAAAGAGCAGGAAGAGTTGATATTAGGAGGCCTCAAGGCCCTGGTGATTCCACCGAGTACATTTGGTTTTGGATTTTTGTGGCGAAAAAACAATCGATGCTTTCGGAGGTTTCCACTATTTTTTCGGTAGGAGCATTATGTTCCCGTTTTTCGAATTTGATGTCAAGTCAATTATCTCATTGTTACTTCAACATTTTGATTTCATCTGTGACGAAGTTTTTATTGTATTTATTTATTGATTTCGTTGCTTATACACATCCAAACATTCTCTATGGTTGGTCAATTGATTAAAACATTCTTTATAAATTTGTTTCATGGTGTTATCGGATTTGTATTATCACACGATTCTTTTTGAATTGAAGCATTTTTCACTCAAACATTTGTTGGTCACTTTATGAAAATCCCATTTTGAACCACAGTTCTCCACAAAAGTTTTGATGTTCAAGACAAACAGTATACAATCTTCTGAAGCAGTATATTGTTCAAACATTTTGATTCTTTTCCATTGATGACTCCGTTTGTGAAGATTGATTTCTGCAAACTGCTGTAATAACAGTATACTTTGAGATCGATGCTGTTGACCCTTCGACGTATTCTCAAAAAAAAAGAGTTTCAGTTCCTGACCAAAAACTAAATAACCTCAGAAATGCTCGAAATTTAACATGACCCGCAACTGGTAATAAAGATGGAAAAATTCGACTGCACATTTTCGCTTAATGCAAAAATAGCTTCACTGGTCAGTGTGTGTTAGCGACATCTGAACGTATCGTGAGGAAAACCGCCAATCGCCCAAATATCCACGGATAATCAAGCAATCGGATTTCCTCAAGTTTATTCCAAACTTTCACAGGTATAAGTGATAACATCATGGTTTCTAGGTATCTCAGTTGATATCTATTCAATAACTGTCCATGAGTTTCAGTTTACAAACAAATATTACTGCTTTTTATGATACCAAGCTCACGAGTGCCTGTTCACACACCAGGCGCGGTACTTCACACGCCATGCATTGGCACCTCCACAGACGATAACCACTTTGATAGACTCCTGGTACGTGAAGCACTGAATTTGGCAGTGTAATGGTATCACAGTATTACCAAAATCTCTTGTTTGATATTTAACTCTCGCATTATGCCTGTGGTGGACGGTATCCGTCAGATGGTAAAAGACAAATCATTATAAATACCTCGGACTCCGTTTTGTATAGTAAGATTGGAATGGATTAATGAAACGATGGTTCAGTAGAAAAATTCTAACATACATAATATTTTAAGTTATATTGAAAACTTACTATCTATTAATACATATCACATAATTCGTTCAAAATGTTTTGAAATGAAACAGGATTTTATTATTCTTTAAATTGTGGGTAAGTATATAATATTCAGTGGGGAATTCGTGAAATAAAACTTCCATAGAGTTTGTGGCAGGTGTAAATTGTTATTTCGTCTCGAGTGATTGTGAGTAGAATTTCTATAAACGATGAACTGAATGGAATGAGAAGTTACCATTTGACCAGTTGATGTGAGTTTCTTGGAAATGAGTTTTATTGTTGATCTGCAACGACATGATTTCATTTTCATCAAAACTGTATAAGAGCGTACTCAGTAGTCAAAATAGGCTGTATCTGATCTATTTGAACGAGCAATTCTTGTATCTTGTGTCTGTAAATAATCTTAATCTCGAAAAAGGCTCCTACGATTTTCATGAGATTTTTCAGGCAAAATGCCGGGTTCCTGATTTTATGTGCTGAACACTCTCACGAGTGCGCCCAGGCAGAGCCTTATGCGAAGGTTTGTTCATAATTTTGGGTGCCGAAGGGCTTTAGGGCGTCTTACCCATTTTCACACTACCGAATTTGCTATTTCAACTGTAGGGAAACCCAGAAATACCCACAGTGCTACCAGGCCTGTTGGTGTATTCAATCCATATATCCCACCTAGGGGCTGGTATCTAGACAACTAAGAAAAATTGTGCCCGACAGAACCAGTTCATATTTTTTATCATTATGGCGGTGAGATCAAAAAATATTATTCATATTTCTTTGGTATATGTTTTTCGTATCTAAATGTAGTATTCAAAAAAAACACAATATCAAAAAAAATATACATCGAGGAAAGCTCGGTCATCTAGGTATAATATGCAATAATTTTCGTAATAGTGGAAATGTCTTTCGAAACCTAGCTTTTTCTGAAATATTTTCAACCATATAATTGTAGTGTGCACTGGAAGACATATTATTGTCCAACATTAACCCGTAAAATCGTTATGTTCACGTTTTATCATTTAAAGTTTCAATATTCCTGATGAGGGTCGTGAAAGAATAATGATCTTCCCTATCACGGAGCTCCATGTACCACGTAAACATTGACTCACGTACAGACATTGCAAGGCTGGTTTTCACAATAACCTCGCGAGGCATGCATATGTAGAAGCTGAGTGTTTAAATGAAATGAAGGACTAATATTTATTAAAGTACTAATTATTGTCAACGTTTCGGGAACCACATTCCAACCAGGAAAACATTCAACGACCACAAAATAGTTACTTTGAAACAACTTCGAAATTTCCAGTGTTCACCACCCAAACATGAATAAACCCCTGTCGAAGTCAAAGAGTCAGCTGCTCATTAGGGTTAAAAATAATTTCAGTGAACGACCATAGCTATATCGTTATCGAAGAAGAAAACATACCGGATAATCTCTCGAACACATGAATCTAAGAATCTTTTCGTGAGCATATAAATCATTGATTCATGTTGCAGTGAATTGGTGTGCAATGATGACATTGAATAATAAATTCACTGGAACGAATTACGATAATTGGATTTCCTGTATTCAGCCTGAATTTTCATTCATAAATGAATGTTGGAAAAGAAAATATCAAGGGATTCATATAGCAATTAAGAATGTTGCAAATAAAAGAGTTACAGAAAAATATTTCCGAAACCCACTCGCCACCCACACTCATCAATTATTGAAAGTTGAAAATTTCTGGTTCTGATTTGTGCCCAGACAAGAGTAAAACGGTGGACCAGCACACGGAAAAACACCTCCCACTATGCGAACAACAAGTTGCTATATCTTTCATGTCTGTTCAACAGTTCACGAGCTTTAATTTGAAAATGTCCAGAAGTTACTTCTATGGAATGTATCCCCCATCGAAGTCAAAGAACAAGTTGCTCTATAGGGTTTCAAATAACTTCGTTAACAGACTCTAGCTATCGAAGAGGAAAACATCTCTGATATTCCCTCAATCCCATAATGAAAATTACATTTTCTGTATGCAGCCTGACTCGTTGAAACATGAAGATTGAAAAAGGAAATATCAAGTGAATCATATAGCAATTGAGAATGTTACAAATGAAATACGTTATAGAACGAATGTTGCGGAATACAACTCGCCAGAGTGAAAACAACGAATCACACACATACCCCACATACAGAAGTTGAATCGTTTTTCAACGATTTATACAATGGTTGAATATTTCCCTCTTTCAGCTATGACGTTATCAGGGTAGAGAACATGTCGAAGAAATAATTAGTTACAGAAAAAATATTTCAAATACCATCTCGCAAGGCAAAATACTACAAATACCCAACATATCGAAAGTTGAAAAGTTCTGGTTTTGATTTACACCCAGACACGAAAAAACTGAAACTTTCAGCGACGGGAACAGCACACTGCAAAACCTCGCCTACTTTACGAACTATGCGTTGATATCTTTTCGATGACAGTTCACAAGTTTTCGCTTTGAAAATAATTAGAAGTTATCTTCACGAAATTCAACACTTTTCAATGTCGAAGAGCAAGTTGTTTCACAGGATTTTAGAGAATATCGTTGACAAAGTATAGGTACTTACAACGTTATTGAATGCGAAGAAAAGGAAAAATGCAGAATATTCTCTGAAACACATGGCTCCAATATTCTTTACATGGATATTCCTTATTATATTTGAATTAGCTATTCATTGTAATGAATTACGAACATTGGGTTATCTGTATTCAATCTGACTCATCATTGAAACCTGAAGCTTGAGGAAAAACATAAAATATATGTCATTTGCAGCCATGAAGTTTTGAATCTCCAATTTCGTATTCTTTGAGCCAGGAATTTTTTGCAATTGTCGACTATGATAGCTTGCGTTGTCCATTACTATAACGCTATTTGGCCGAATGTTGAGTGACAGACAATTTTTAAACCAATCTTCAAAAAGCTCTGCTGTCGTATCTTCGTGATAATCAACACAAGAGTCCTTAATTTTTGGCAGAAAGCCACATAGCGTTTGGGATCCAACCATTTTCTGATCCTGCGTGTAATATTGTGATTCTCTTCCCTTTATTTGATGGTGCTTTTGTTTCACACTTATCAGAGGAATCAGACCATCCTTTGGAAGGGGTGTCATGCGTGTTAAACCACGTCTCGTCGAGGTACAGTATTGGCTGATTTTCAGACTGGTATTTTCTTATTGACGTCATATATTCAGAACGCCAGTTTATTAAACGTGTGAATTCCATTATTACTTGTTTCTTGTCAATTTTGCGATATTTAAAGTCCATTGCAGACAGAGCTCGCCAAAGAGTAGTGAGGCCACAGTTGATGTGAGTTTCGTCATTGATGAGCCGCTGTTTCAGACTTTTGATTGTAGGGACACGCTGCTCATCGTAGATTTTTCGCCTTATCAAATCTTTTTCCCAGTCGTCTAGACTCTTTGTGACACCGGAATCTTTACGCTTCTTTCTTGATTCCATGGAATTTTCAACAATTCGTCTAACTGAAGTAAGAGGCACCTTCGTCAAATTACTGGTTACTTTTGCTGCAGCACCCGCGTTATATCCTTGCTATACACATTTTTTATAGTGATTTTCGCGTGACAAGATAAGTGATTCTTCTTTAACGAACCACTGGAAGAAGCACTATTACTTTTTATCCACGGACGCCACATACTGCCTATTCTGTACGTTGGGGTATAAAATCTTTGCTATTAATGTCTGTAATAACAAATAAATGTTATAAAATTATTGCACGCCGTAACGCAAGTGAACACTTCCAATGAAATACAAAGACTAAAATGAACAAGAAGTGTAAGCTGTAATCTACAATCCCTCTCTGAGAAACAAAATCACCTGAATCCGGTCCTTTCACATTTATGATGTGCATCTCGGATTTTACAACTTGAGGGTCTAATTGGTTTATTATAATCCTTCAGTCAATACCATTTATTGTGAAAACTACTATAATTCGATGGGTGACCATACAGGGAAATACCGTGTCGAAAGCCCGTACAGCTGCAGCGGAATAGCATATCATAGCTCGCAGACAATATATCAATGAGCACAAGAGATATTGAGGATATACCATCCGTCGGAGGGGACGTAAAGCCGTCGGTCCCGAGTCCATGGATGTTGGGCTCGTTAAAGATCCCTACCTCTGGTTGGAATACCAGAGGGTTCGGCAAAATTTCCGGTTGGGGGAAGTGTGCTCACCGGCGTCGGTGATTGGCCTTGGTAGCGGAAATAGGCCGACGTTAAATAAAGAATTAAAAAAAAATTGTAAGTACTGCAAAATTCGCTTGCACATTCTTGCCTAGTGGAAATTAAGCTTCATATCATACATGACGTCTTGATTTGACAAGAGCAAATGACAGAAATTGTCACAGGCGCCCATATTTTTATTAAATCGTAGATCTACGAAATTGATTCAATCGCCGCTCTCGAACCGTGCCGTATCATAGCAACCACAGCGGACGTAAAGAGTTTGCGGTCGAAAAGTGTTTGCGGACGTAAAGTACTTGCTTTCAAAAATAGTTGATTTTTCATACGGATATTGGTACGTAAAATGTAACTTTTTGTAGAGAGTATTCAGCCTGATTTTTTATTTGAACCTGAATTTTGAAAGTAAAAAATGTCAAGAGAATCATATAGCATTAAAAAATGTCGCAAATGAAATTCGTTACGAAACATATGTTTCAGACACCAACACGACAGGTAAGGGCAAACATAGCGGATCACTCACACAGCCACAAAGCGAAAGTTGAAAATTTCTGTTCCTGATTCACATCCAGACACACGAAAACCATTAGCGACGGTGAACCAGCACACGGCAAAACACCGCCTACTTTGCGAACAACACGTTGACGTGATACCGCGTCGAAACTTGGAGCGTCAGTACCTTGCATGCGTCTACCGTGTTTGGTCGTCCTTTGGCGTCGCTTCCGACTCGAAAAACACGCGTCGCTCGAACTTTTCGAAAAGTTTCTCACAACGTTTTGCAAGAGAATGCCTTTTTTTATGCGATGAATGATTTCAGTGAGATGATACATGGTGGGTTTGGGTGAACGAACTTCTGTTGAACAGAAAAATACATCCAGTGCTGGCCTTTTTTTGGATAATTTGAGATATTTGATGGTAGGAAATTCATTTGTTCTATATTTCAATTAGTTTCACAGCATAAAATCTAATTCGGAAAATTACAACTTTCAAAAAGCGCCCTCTTGTGACCGAAATGAGGGACTTAGGGCGAAGCTTTTTTCAGGTGTCCACAACTCAATTATGTTTTTATATCAAAATTCCCCATTTTTTTCAGAAGGAAGAGTTACTCTAGAAGGGATTCTGAGTCGAAATCTCGACAACAATATTTATAAGGGAAGGCAGAAGTTTCGGAAAAAAATGTCGAGAAAAGTGTTTGAAAAAAGTCGAAATTTTGAGAAGACCCTCTGAATTTCTCTAAAACTTTCTGAGATTTTTTTTCAGATTCATAACTCATTATCCAAAATGAAGAGCCAAATACTGAGAAACTTATATCACGACTTCATATTCGACATAATTCTTGAAATTTCGACTTCAAGCTTGGAGATAATTTTGATTTATACTGGCACGTCCATGTTCCTGTACATAAGACTATCGAGAAATGATGATATTATGGGAAAAATTTTTGAATAAAAAAAAATGTCAGGGGAGTGTTACAAAGTACATATGATGTTTGACTTGGTGCTCTTAGATCGGATTTCCATTGTCAATATTGTCATCTCTATCGATACCTGTTCCTAAAAAATACCTGAAAAAAAATTGAGAAATACAAATCAAATTAGACAATCAAATCCGACCAAAAAGGATGAAATGAGTTTCCAGTCGTAAAATTTCAATTGAAATATATTTTGATTGATCGAAGAAAATGATGTTATGACAAAAAAATAAGATATGAAATAGCAAAGTCAAAAAAAATCAAATGAAGAAATGTGAATCGATATGAACAAATGTTGAAACCAAGTTCAAAGTTGAATGTTTTCACGACGTTTCAATTGCTGGTGAACACAATCGTCGTCAGGTAATGACTCCGGGTCATCACCAGAAAAAAAAAAGGATTATTCAGATGATGGAAGTCCGAACCAAAACCACTCAACAAAGAGCATTGACAACCGCATTAAAGCAAACAATCTTTGTCGAAAGATTCATTGAGTACTTTTTGGATTTCTGATTTACTGAACAAAATTGTACCGAATAGTGCCCTCTTGCGACTGATATTTGAAATGAAGTGAAGGTGACTTTTTTCAGGAAGTAACGAACTCTATGTTTTCCTGAGATGGCCATTTTCAACTTTCTTAGCGGAGGAATGAGCATATTTGCATCTTTGTAACATGATTCGTTTTATCTAATGAATCCAATCAAGTACCAAATACCTTGCCAAATGCACTCAGGAAGCATCTTGCGAAATATTTGAGGAATATCCCCTATTTCTTGTAACCTCCTGAAATTTCTAGAATGAAGACATATTTATATTTTTGGCTCAAGTAATTTGTTTTATTTGAGCCACTTCTTCTCTTATTCCTTCCTTATATCTGAATTTCAGCAATCTGATAAGAAAATCTGTAGCAAAGTAATTAATGAAAATAAATTGGTAATCCAGTATTCGAATTATTCAAATAAAAAAATATTCCTGGAATTTTTAGAAGGCTCAGCCCAAATACTAGAATCATACAAATGGAATGGAAGTACCACATGATTATGTTCATTCAAATCAGACGTTCATTTCAGAATCTATCAACGATAGACCCTTGAGATAAACCCTTGTTTCGTTAATTCTGCTTTCTGAAGTAATTTATTGAAAGCTGACTCTTCATTTATAGTATTCATTATTCAATTTTCCGTGATATAGAAAATAAACGTTCTGTGTGCATTACAAAAACAAATATTTTGAAAATTATCAAACTTAAATACAAAAAAAGAGGTGGTGGCACCTACTAATTAACCAAGTAACTTCATATGTTAAGTTATAAAAATGTCAATGATGGGGGAAAAATGATGATGATGAAATACATGTGCAACCAGAATTCGGGAATTAAAATAGTGAGATCACTGAAGGTGTTTTATGTTCTCTTATTGCGAATCGGACTGAGAGCTTATCATCAAGAATTCTATCAGACTTCTAATCGCATAAAAAACTTGTGAGGCCAGTTGAATGATATATGAATAACAATTCTACGATTTGGCTTTTGACTGTGGGTTCGCAGTGCCGATGAACGAGAGTCAGGCACTCACTGCAATGTATGTATGGAAGAACAAGACAGTTACGAACGTAATAGGGCCTACACACGAGCTCATCATGATGAGCGAGCCAATCCGTGGGCAAACTTTTCCACCCGTGTGTAGCGTTTTCGGTGGGCCGACCGGCGCTCTGTGGAGAGATCCGCGATCTTTCAGCTAGTTTGATATTTCGGACCGATCAGCGCATTTTGGAGGAAAATTTATTGCCTTTTCACGCCACCGCTGCATGATATTTCCTCGGAAATTAATTTCTCTGTTGCCAAAAACGTAACGTTACAACTAGTATTGCTAATATTGCTTTCCACATAACAGAGTCATTTCTTTCAATCAAAGACCTAACTTCATTCAATAGTACTAGAACAGATTTTCGTCCATCCTCAGAAAGTTTCTGTAATCGTCATTACTTGACAGTGTCAAATTATTGTAAAAAATCTGGTTTGTATGAGGGCGTCTTCTGTTATAACAACTATATAAAACATTGAAAAATACAAAAAATACTAACTCATTTGAGAAAAACTTAAAAAAATACTTATCGTCTTGAACTTCATTAACTTTTTTTCTTTACCATTTTATTATATCTTACTCATGACTATATCGCGTATAAGTGATTTTCTTCTTGGTTTTGTTAATCAACCATTGAATTCAACTGCTTGAAATCAAGATGTTTCCTATTATAAATATATATTATGTTATTTCTTGAGAGCAATAAGCGTTGAGTATTTAGGAGATTCATATGAGACCTCCCACTTCGTGTCAATAACCACTTTTATTCCATAGTGCCAATTTTTGTGTTTCGAAATTTTAGAAATGGCAATGATTGTTGCAGCAATTTGGCGTTTTCTTTAGGAATCCATCCGCCATCAATAGACTGTGCGTGTGTAGACGAATGTTATGGCGGGCAAGGTCGCGGATAATATCTGCGGATCGGCCCGTTCATCACGATGAGCTTGTGTGTAGGTGGTTTAACATACTTATATGTTAAAGAGTTACTTATATGTAAATTAAGTCATATCATCATTAATTATGTTCCCCATCTACGCGATTTTTCGTTCAGAATACCTCAAGTAGATTTATGAATTTTGATCTTCAGAGGTAAATAATCTCTCTTTTTTTTGTTTGTATGTCATAGTCAAAAGAAATGGCTTTTCTTTTTCGAAATTTCTTCATGAAAGGATGGTATAGATACATCCTCTCGTTTACATTGCAACCAATGAAATCTTAGAAGATTACGTAACTAGTATATTCCTCCTCAAATAACGTCAACATTTGCTGACTGACACAATTTTACTTATTGATAATTTTTTATTATTGTAGGTACACGGCGTTATTCAAATGTATGTGAGGTTGAGAATTAGATAATCGGAATAAAATTATAGTACATCAATGCCGATATTTTCTGCAATGAAACGATTGCATTCAACATCACTTCCTGTTTACCGGAATGAGACCGGAGTCAAAATTTTCAAATGTAACCCTGTATATTTTATCAGACCAATGGATAAGATATGGAATAATTTTCCCATTTCTATTCAAAGTTGTCCACGGAGGAAAAATTCTTACCAAATTAAATATGGCTGCATTATGACGTCATCTATTAAACACCCTGATGGACAGAAAAACAAAGAAATATGACAAATTTCAAGAAAAATTTGAAAAACATACATTTCATTAATCTCCAACAGGGAGGATACTTTCCTCTTGATAATTTCTCTCTGTAATATTGGAAAATGACGGGTCCGCAAATAACCATGCTGCTCCTGACGTATGACGTAAGGAGTTAGCCTATTTGTTGAAGGATTTGGATCGAAGTCAATGATGATTGGTATGACAATACCATAAATAACATTTAATAACCAAGTGTTTTCATGAGTTCATATACACTTGTATATTTACAGTTGAATATAAGTATTATGAGAATATTCAGAATTTTTATAGGAAAAGAGGTAGCAATTCAATTCAATTTATTTCAAGTAAATGTAGAATACAATTCATTGAACGTAATTATATGACCACTAGGAGTTAGAGGGTAGCGACCTAAGCGCAGATGGATTGTAATGTGCTTCCGTCTGCCTCCCTATGGTAGTACTTTAACATTTGCATTTGGCACAGTGATATATAAATAAATATAATATTGAGGTTGCGACAGAGTCTTCGGAGAGAAAGGTGGTACATTTAGTGAGCACATATAAGTGAATATATATATATATATATATATATATATATATATATATATATATATATATATATATATATATATATATATATATATATATATATATATATATATATATACATATATACACACATACAATATCCGTCTATACATCTAATTTTGAATGCATATATACATATAAAAAGACTGGTGAATTTGAAAATTTGTGGGTGATGTCTTTGGCTATTAAGTATGTCTAAATACGTTGTTTATGCGAGTATTATTTATAATGATGAACTCTTTTGTATATTTTTTATATTTTGGAAGTGTGGGGATTTTTTTTACTCTGGGAGGGAGCATGTTATATAGTTTTGGAGCGAAATAATATATAGAACGTTGGGTGTGGCTTTTTTTGTACAATGGTATATCGATGGAAAGATTATGTACGTTTCTGGTTTTCTTAGGTTTTGGTTATAGAAACTATCGTTATTTGAATATATCCATATAAGACACTTGTGTGCATATAGACTTCTTATATCGAGTAGATTTGTTTCTGTATACAATTCTTTTGTATCGAATTGTCTATTTTTTTTTAAACATGATTTTCAAAATTGTGTTCTGAAGTACCTGCACAATATTTAGCATATTCTTATACATTCCACCCCATACTGTAACACAGTATTGAAAAACTGACTCAATGAGGGACTTGTAAACCAGCAATAAACTTTTTTTAGTGAGGACATCTCTGAGTTTATACATTTTATAGCCTAGATGTCTAAGTTTTTTTACAATATATTGTGAGTGTTCGTCCCATCTCAGATGTTGGTCCAGTACTACTCCTAAATATTTTAATTTGCCCACTTTTTCAATACTCGGACATTTACAAACGGCATCAGAGCACTTTGGCATATGTAAATGGATATAATGTTTGTCAGGTTGTTGAGTAGTTTGGAGAGTGAAAGTAATAAACTTAGATTTTCCAACATTGAGGTTGAGAAGATTATTACTCAACCATATTTGTATTTTTCCTAGACACTCTTCTGCATCTTTGTATACCTGTTGCCATGTATTGCCTGTGCAGATAATCGCAGTGTCGTCAGCGTATGAGATGAGATGTCCTTTGAAGTTATTTATGCAGCTTAGACTATTAATATAAACTAGGAACAGTATTGGACCTAAAACGGTGCCTTGTGGTACTCCAGCGGAGATTACACGTGATTCACTGAAGCCGATTTTGACACGTTGACATCTGTGAGAAAGATAATTTCTAAAAACACTATTCGCTGACCCTCTTATTCTATATACGTTCAGCTTGTTTAGGAGTTCTTCATGAGAAATTGTATAGAAGGCCTTGACCAAATCAAGAAAGATTGCAAGACACCTTTCCGATTTGTCCAAGGCCCCTGTTGTTTGCTTAAATGAGTCTAATACGGCTAACTCAGTATTACGTCCATTGACAAATCCAAATTGCCTTTCTGTCAATACTCCATTCTTTTGAAAAAATACCATTAGGCGAGTTTTGAGGGCATGCTCTAATATTTTTGCAAAATTGTCTATCATTGAAATTGGTCGATAGTTGCTCAGTTTAGTTTTTTCACCAGATTTAAAAACTGGAGTGACCACAGAGTCTTTCCATTGTTCCGGTATCTTACTAGTTTTGAAAATTAAGTTTATTGTGTGGACAAGGGGTTTTACTAAATGTAGGTGTAGTGTTTTTATCAGTTTGGAGCTAATTCCATCGGGACCGGGAGCGTAATTGTTTTTTAAATTTGATATAATTTCAATAATTTCTATATCTTTTACAGGGGTGAGAAAAATTGAATTTGATATTGATTTGTCATTCAAATATTATAGTTATATACTTCACGGTTACAATTGAAAACAATTACTTTTAAGATTTTCGGGAAAATTCATGAATATAAAACAATGACAACCTACTTCGGGTTGGCATGACGAGGATTCGGGTCAAGAATTTCAAACAACACTCTGTACAAGACTTTTCTAGAGATTGATTACCCTAGCACCAAACTAACACTACTCGCTCTCGACACGCGTTTCATAAACTATAATAAGTATGACATATACATTTCCATAGCAACCAACCATTCCAACACTTGCGATTTCTATCAGATTATGTTTTAAATCATCACTAGGTGAACTAAAGAAATTGTAATAAATTGAATGATTTGCAAATACAAAATCCTACATATATCATTATAAACTTATAAGCTCGGCTATGAACTATCAGCCGCTGCAGTGAATCTACTACTTTGCTTCCTACTATAACAAATTCTTGCGGAGTTTTAAGAGGTGAAGGCTGTTTACACGGAATGCATTGATGATGCTGTCAATAGAACACAGACACCTGTTTCAGTACTTCAAACGAGTACGAACCAATCTGAGAATAAGCTTCCAAAAATAGAACTCAAAAAAATTCCCATGATAGTTTATCAAACGTGGACAAATTTGATTAGGTATTTGAATTATGCTTTGCAAGGTCCAGCTGCAGGAATTGTAAGGACATTGAAACACGACTATGATATAGAATTGTTTTCAATGCATTAAATAAACATTAATCGATTCGGATATTGTGCGCTCAAGGTCTTTCGTATGAAATTGGTAGAACTTGAGTGAATTATGAATGATCTTCTTCGAACCGTAGGAAATTAGATATATCCAAAGCAAATATAGATTCTCTCAAATATATGAACTACACCACAGATGAATGGGATTTTATTTCGGTTATAATCTTTCGAAACGTTTACTGTCACTATATTCGAAATGAAACATTGTTCCTCAGAAGTTCCGAAATTTTAATTTCCAGTTGAATTTTTGAATGACCGCAGTGTTACACTTGTACTCCGTACTGGATCAAAAAAATGCATATCCAATACTAGATCATACAATTATCCTGCCCAAACAACGGCGTCATTGACGGATAAATCTCTTGCCTCAAACTATTAATTCTTGAGGGTTAAAACTTCATAAAAACCAGAGTTGGACAAATTCACCATTTTGTTCAGGAAAAGTATGAATTGAAGCCACAAAAAAGCTTGTGAATTGTAACTCTAATCATTTCGCTGATTTCTGAATCTATCGGTTTTCTTGCAAGAGCTTTCAATGAGTTTTTTCTTCAACCAGCTGACTTCCTAACTTCTTCACGAAATAATGAGAAAAATAACATAGGCAGAAATATTGCACCATTTTTGTCCTAAAAATATAAGAACTTGATCAAAAATTTGTCGTCTTCGTCAAATATTCCCCAGATTACAGGATTTTGCTTTTCAGAAAAAAATGGTGATATCTATCGAAAATCAATGATATTGATACAAAAAAAATCACAATCATTTCTTGGCGATTTGTCTCGTCGGTTATACTTTATTCATGGACTCACTAACTCATTTGTAATTGAGAAAGTTGACGATCGATCCGTTTTCCATCGAAACTTTTATCATCATTTCTCTTCGGATATATAATCAAACGTCAATTACCCTAGCACCAAACTGATATTATTTGCACTCGGAGCGCGTTTTGCTAAGATGGTTAGAATCTCCAGGAGAAAACTGAACATCATTATTCTTCTACTGAAGATGCTAACCTTGTTAGCGAAACGAGCGTATAGTGCAAATAACATCATTTTGGTGTCAGGATAATTGATCTCTACAGAACTGTTCAACGGTTTCACTAAAATTCTCGATCACATCTTGACACCTTCCGAATCTCTGTTTTCCTCTCAGATATCGTTTCAATATGAAAACCAGACAAAACTTAAAAAAATTTTCGGTGAAAAAGAATTCGGATCTCTTTTCCTTTGGTTTTCATAATTCTCTCCTAACATTACACGTTGTTTTGTTGTGTAAACTTGAAAATAAAACATAATATATGTCTGGAAGTGAATCCTGCATTGTCAGTAGTGTTTGGAATCTTCGAAAAGTTTTCGTTTTTCGAAAAGTCATCAATGAATTATTGATCCACTGAAATGAATTCATTTCAAATGAAGCATATTCACAATTCGGTCTAAGTCTGGTTAAAACGAATATATTTGCTTCAAATGTTTCAGTAGATCACATGATTCAAAAAGATGCCGATCGAATGCCTGTTGTAAAAAAATGTCCTTGTTCTAAAAAAAAATTGTTCGTTTTCGTTAACCAGCTGACGAACGTCAACCCTCAGAAGTCGAAACTTGTGCGAGCAATGGATCAACGAGGCCTTACCTTTTAACGTGCGATTACCCAGCACGGTGGTCATCATGCCCTTCTAAATTCAGATAGAAATCATGCTGTGGGGAAAAGTGGTGCTACTCCGTCCACAAAAAATACTTATGTGGTGAATACTAATGCCAATCAAAAAAATTCTTCTCATCTTACTGCACCAGTACTCTCGCTGCCTCGAATGTTACCGCCAAACCTTATAATGTTTTATTGGCAACCGCTCTCATTGTTATTGGAAATTATCAAAGCTTTCGCTGTTCAATTGATAGTGGATGTATGAATTAATTCATCACGAAACTCTTGTAATGCAAGAGGGAATGCCAAAACAAGCCTTTTTCATTGAATGAAGGCGCTGGGTTCGATGAAATCCTTGATTTTGAAGAGAAAGTTTCTTCTTTGTTCAAGCCATCATGTGAAAATAAACCGATGTTCTACACTGATGATACTACCATTCTCGAGAAAATATTTAATAATCTTCCCCATTTTTGCATTGAATATAAATCCTGGAATCATATCATGAATCTGCAAGTAACCGATTCTACTTTCAGACCATATCAGGGAAGTGTGATGAACCATATGATCTGAGTACAGTACTATGGTATATTTCAATATGAAACACCAATAGCCATAAGCCTGCTATGTAGGAAAAATTCTCAAATCTTTTCGGGAAATGGAGTCTGTTCCTGATACTATGCACATTATTTATGATGATATTGTAGACAATGTCAATCGAAATGAAACTGGTCGATATATGGTTGCATTGCCCTGAGAAATAAAATGGCGCAATTTCGACGGATTCGTGATCCTGCTGTAAATAGGTTTTTATTATTAGACCGCCGCCTCATCAAGAACCCACAAGCACTATTCTCTAATAAGGATATTCCATCCACGTGTTATTACATTCCATACCATTGTGTGTGAAACCGGATAGGTTCTACTACAAAATTGCAAGTGGTATCCAATGCCTTAGCAAATGCTTCGAATTAAATATCGCTCAATTATGATTTATACACTGGCCGATAGTTGCAACACAATCTTTTGAAAATTTTTGTCAATTTCCGCTTCAATACTCACGTATTGTATGGTTGTGAGCAAAATGTACAAACTTATTCTTCGATATCACTAATTTCGTTCGGGTTTGAAGGCCGTCGTTTTTTAAGCTTCTTCAGAGGCTTATACTTCTCGAGTTAGACTGAAGAAGACTGTCATCGCAGTCTGTATTTGCTCTCTGATTTGCCTTCCTCTTATGTGCTTGAAACGTTTAGGACTGCGTTGGAATCCTTCTGACGATTGTTTTTCTTTTATTGTCACTGCAATGCCAAATCGTCCTTGTACATAACGTGAATTATATTGTTATTATATATCCTTGGGTTCGTTTATTAGAACTCCAAACAACACTAAACTACTTTTATTACAACTCTTTATCACAACACAATGCAATACAGCCACTTAAATTGCTTAGCTTAACTAACCAACGCTCTGTACTAAAATACTCTGATGAACTCTCTCTATTGGGAACTCTAAAGAACTATCTACTTCGACTTCTGCACTTAGCAATACTGGAAGCTCTATCCACTAGAAACTCTGTTTTTTTCCGCGATGAAGTGTATCGAATTCTTCACACGAATCAAGAGTTCCTGGAAACATGACGTTCTCTCTTCGACCCCTCATGTTATTTTGCGTTTACGAGCGACAGGGCCGGCGCTAGGATATTTCGTCACAATATTCTACTGAACTGGGATATATGATCCCATAGGTTTTGGTTCTCGTGTTACATTTTTTTGTAAACATCTCATTCAACAGTTATGGTTGTCCGATCTTGGTTGAGATGATATTTCTGATAATGAGTTTAATCGTATCTAGAATCAGTATACATGATCGTTGCATAATATACTATTATTGTATTTCATAACATCATTCTGATAATGGATTTTTGGTCGATGGTTCATTTCATTAATAATAATCAAGATTATTGCTCCTTTTGATTCAATGATTTTTCTGACGCATTTTATTCGAGTGGAAATATATCAATGTTAATCAATTGGTCAGAGTTCGTAATCGCATTTCTGGGATACGGCGGAAAAGGGGAACACTCTCTTTGCCACGATGGCAACCATGCTACATGTGATTCTTCCTTCTCAATTCTCCCAGTGATGTATTTCGCCGTGAATATCAGAAATCGAGCGGAAAAATAATTGGGAAGCTCCCTGCCAGCTCACGTGGGTGTACGTAATATGGACATAGACAATTTTTCCGTTAAATGAGGCTGTTGTATTGGAAATCACCCAGTCGTGAATAGCCTGCATATTTTATGCTCTTCCTCTTCAAGTTTAACGCACCATTCGTTTTATCCTGTGGTTGCCGTTCTCCAGTCAGCAGAATGTAATTGGAGACAAAACATTTGTGGAAAGAATTACTTTGAGCGATGAAGATTCGATGTTTAACAAATTGTTCATGGTATTCACCCATGGCTACTCAGTTATTTCAGAAGTAGAGACTGATGATAGTTCATTATGAAGGTGTACTATATGATACACAAGAAGTGATTGAATAGGAGAGAATTAGGAGTGAGTGTCTCATTTTCCCCAAGTGTTATTTATGAAGGGGCAGTTGAACATTGGCCTTCCTATAATATGTGCAATACGATAACTGAAAGCATAACAAAACCACTACATCGTATATTATTAAAATGCATGCCACCGGCCTCAACGCATCTTCTCCGTATATTGTTGAATTTGTGTTCTTTCCTGTCGGAGGAAGGCGATTTCACCTTCAGACCTTTCTTGATGGTAGTTCCATCTCAATCTGTCGAATAATGAATTGTAAAAGGTGAATCATATATTGATACCTATCGGAAAGAAATATAGGTTCAATTTTTGTTGCAAATGGTTGCTTTCTCTTCTCTGTGGATATTTATGAGAATACTTTCGCGAGATATGGGTCGAAACTTCAGTGGTATATATAATAATAATAAATTTCCACCGAACATATTAGCTAAAATAAGTGTTTGAGATATGGATATTGGGAATGAATGTGAGATCAAGTAACTCAATCAGATGAATGAACACTTGTATTTGTTGAATTGAACATTTTGATGAATGTAAATATACACATGTTTATCTGAATGGATAATATATCTTGCTGATAACTGTGAAATAGTCATCCAACAAAATTAAAACTTATTCAATTGAGGTGTGCAAACAAACCAAAATTTTTTATTGTCACAGATTGTTTGTCAAGAAAATTGAATTCGTTAGTGGGTCGTATTAATTGGACCTTCTCATATCTACCACACCATATATATCTGTCACATTTGACAATAGTTCAAAGTTATCAAATATACACCTGTCAAGTACGAATTTAAGATTTTTCGTGTACTCATTTCATAGTACCCATTTCCATAATAATTGTCAAATATCAAAATTCCGTTTACCTTCACTCCCAACGAATACGTTGATCTGCTTGTAATTCGTGGTAAATGCCGAAAGAATGCCTGATCGTCGACAACAAGGTCGCAATACTTTTTCACATGTCGCAAATACAATGCGAACGGGATCATTTCCAGGGAAAACACATCGAGTACATCCTAATCCTGTGCAAACTGAGAAAAATTGTATAAATGTGTTGGCCTACGCCGAAGCACATCCTCATATTTCGGCTCGTGCATTAGCGGACCACCAATGTTTAATTGTATTCCTGCATCACTTACAAGATATTCAAATTGAACTACAACGAATGTGGTGGCAACAAGATGGTGCTCCTGCACATAACCATATATATACATTCCTCAATAATACCTTTCAAGACCGTCGGATTGTAGATGATGAACCTGTTCGATGGCCTGCACGTTCTCCAGATCTCACACCACTGGAACTTCTCCAATAGGGATATTTGAAAATTTCAGAGGGTTGTAATACCGTTACACCAGAAACAATTAGAGCTTCCTGTACTCGTGCGCTGATTCGGCGACTTAATGCATGTGTGACAAGTGCTGGCCAAAATTTCTAACAATTTCTGTAGGTTAATTCGTTTTCCAAAATACAGATGAGTTCATGAATTTTTATTTCACTTGTATTTCCATTTGCCATAATTCTGCATGCCATTCTAGCTACCATTGTACATCATTGAATGAGAAATAAAACTGGCTGTGAGTTGAACCAAAATGAACATTCGGTGTGCAAAGTCAAGGGTGATTTCTAATGGGTTGTTTGCCAGGGGGTGGATTCTGCTTGACGCCGGGACCTCAATCTGCCTTCTCCACAGGTCTTGTCACGAGTTCTCTCTAAGGTCTCGATCTACCTACTCCTCAGATTGAACTGAGGTATCAGAGGGTGTTCGGTGGAATTTTTATCGGCAGGTGCTATTGAAGTGAAAGTTTGGGAACTGAGCTTCGGATGATTAACATCACCGGGCTTTTTGGTGGGGACTGGAGATAGAGAAATTTGGGGTTTCCAGATAGTTGAAAGTCTCTGACTATCGTCGCGTTCATTTACGCAAGGAGGTCGTTTCTCGATTTTCCTCGCAGATTATCAGAGCTTGTAGTGTTTTCGCTGTAGCGACGGTCTCAGCGTTCGCAAAGTCTATATTGTGTCCTATCTCTTGATTATGTTTAGACAGGGCTGAGGATGGGGTCGATGTTGGTATGGTTTGAGGAGGTCTAATTGAAGGATTTTTCCAATGAGACGGTAATGGTTTCCAGGAATTGGGACGTTTTGATGAGTCGTCTCATTTATTAAGGCATACAGGACGTTTTGCACTCTCTATTACTCCGCGAATTATTCTGGAGTGGATTGAAGTCAATTTTGTGTCTGGGTTCGTGCTGATGTTCGAAGGGCAATGAGGTCATGTGCGAATTACTTACTGCTACTTCGTGTTCATATGACTTGTTCGATACTCGTTTGTTCCTCTGTCCTATGTATGTCTTCAGGCAGTCACGGCAAGGAATTTCATCTTTTTTGTGATTTGTTGGGCATCACGTCTTTGGGTGATTGCAAGGAAGGGGGCATTGGATGGTTTGCTGTAAATACTGTCCCGATGCCGTGTTTTGTCAGAATTCGGCTTAATTTATCAGTGAATGAAAATGAAAGTAAAGGAAGCTGTCGGTCGTTCAGTCGGATCTGTCGGTGGTTGGGTTGGGATGTGAGAAACAGGTTTACTGGCGTTAATGGTTCTCTGAATCTAGGGGTGGAAATAATCATTTTGGAGAAGGACGGATTTGAGATTTCCTTGGTAACTGAGTTTATCGTGGTCATCTGTGTGTTTAATGGATCTGTTGATGAGATAGTTCAGTACGGAGCTCCCTTGGGGTGGATGCTGGTGATGATTGTCTCCAAAATGGGAGCCGAAGAGTCGACAAAATAACGTGGACAATTTGAGTTTTTTCACAGCCCTCAGGGTGCCCTGTAGCACTTGTAGTCCACACTTATAGCATCTTCATTAAAGGTGTTGGTTGTGACATCCCTCATGAAACCCTACAAAGATTTCATGTGTCTTCGAGAGCCTACTGCCATTAAGGTTGTCAGGGCTTGTTTTAATGTCATTATGAAACTTTTTTGCGTCACCGAAATCACTCTTTATAACACAAAGTTTTGGTCACAACAATAAATTGAGGTTTGCTTTGTGTAGATGGTATAAGATCAACAGGTGTGTTGATTTTGGGTTACCTATATGTACTTGCTCTCTGAAAATGTTTACGGGTGCCCTCCCAATAGGGAGTTATTTATATATTGATGTAAGACTATTTGCACAATTAAATGATCTCATGAAACTACAACTATTTATGAATATCACTCATTTGTAATAATCAACATTTAAGTGGTAACAGTTTAATGACTTTATAGCGTTTTTCAAGATTGAGCTCTCGTGGAGTATGGATTTGTATTTTTGCAATTGCTCTTCGATATTACATTTAGGGTTGTTGAGGAACCATAGCGAATCCAAATTACCTCAAAGGTATATTTCAATTCTTCTTAATCTTGGGTACCGTTTGCTATGTTATGTGAATGGCATTAACCAATTTGGTAACCAGCAAACAAACCTCTATATAACTTTGATTTAACTCAGATAAATTCCAATAGCATTTATTTTGTTACTTGGAAACTTCAGAGAAACAAGAAACAACAAGTAAAATTGCTTGAAACATGGAGAAGCTGAAACAACCGCACTACTCACTACTCAGTGTATTGGGGGATAATGATTGCTGTGGTTGTAATGATTAACATAAAAACGATGATATGGACGATACATAGAAAACGTCAAACAATTTATATTATGTAATATATTAAATGAATTATTTTCCCCATGTGAAGAAATCCAAGCGTGGATGGAAAAAGTAAGGTAAGGAATAATACAAATGACAACTGACGAATGACTTTGAAAAAGGAAAAGAAATCAAGAAGTGTGACAGGTGAACACAATTTGGCTACCGCTTCTTGGAACAATCAACCGATTGACCATATTGAAAGGAGCGATACATCCTGTGAAAGAATTATTCGAAATATTGATATTTTCGATAAGTAACAAATGGGAGTAGATTCCACTCAAATGATTGGTCTCTTTTTTAATGAGGCATCGACCCAACTTATGAAGACCATCTCCATCAACAATCTCTTAGTGTGGGGAGATGAGTACAAAACACAAACACAAGAAAAGTTTTCGTTTACTTCCGCTATATCTAAGTGTAAGAGGGCTAGCGCCGATCATGATGATGAAATAAGAAAATGTCCAACTTTGTTTTCATTCAACCTTCTCTGTGATTGAATTCAATACCATTTCCGAAATATCAATACATTAGCTCAAATTATACTCGGCCGGTTTGATCTATATTATTTATGAATCTTACCTTAATGGCCGGAAACAAATTTGTATAGTGTGTACGTGAAGATTTTCAAAAATAGTAACAAACATTTTTGAATCAAATGCTTAGTCTGCTAAAAATATGTTGAATCATTCTTAACCGTGCCTGCACTAAAGGCAGTTTGTATCTCGACTGTCTTCGCTTTAAAATCGGTCGCCAAGTTGAAACAATGTAGGCCTCACGAACTTTTTACGATAAGCCGAATTATTGTCGGAGTTTGGGACTGAAGAAGCTTTAATTGTGCTGAGTTATTAGATGAATGGAACAAGGGGTAATTGTTCCACTCACGGACTTGAATTTTCAGAATCGTTTACAGAATCGCATTATTCTACCCAGGCTTGGACGATGAAGACATCTACTCGAACTCGCTTGTTTAATGTAACGACAATAAAAGTGTCGCAAACAAGGCCTGTTTGTTCTTCTCAGAATGAATGAGAGGGATTTTTTCTAGAGGTCAATGGAAATGAGTTTTCTGTAAACCGTTCGAAGAAAGATTCATTAATATTTCGGTTACAGTCTACTTCGAGGTATCTATTCTGACATCCCGTTCATCATAGTTCATTCAAAAATGTTCCACATAGACAATTTCTCCATCCGCCAGAACTGAAAATGTAAATTAGAGTAAGGTAGTAGGGAGATTTTACGAACGATGGCATGTTTTTGACAAGTTGACGAAAACACAATATCCCTGAGTAGACAATTGTTTCTTGTGATAAAATAATGATGAGAATGTGGGAAGAAAATATATTCTTGTTTATTGTTGTCATGTCTGGTCAGCTTCAATATATTTGATAAAGCTATTAAGTGTGTACCCCAGGGGTTATTGAGAACTACCTGATCTGACTTGACTACAACATCATAGTCTTACAACATCATAGTGTTACAGTATTGTGGATGAAAGGCTACAACTGGTTCTGTTCTTCCAGCAGTGCCAGCGAAATTGAGAAAATAGATTTGGGAAGCAAATAATAGTCTGAGTGCGAGAAGAAAGAGAAAAAGAGAACAAGGAGGGAGGAAAGAAAAAGAGGGGAGTGAGATGGAAAAAGGTGGAGAAGAGTGAGAGAGGAGATATGAATTCGTCAAGAAGTTTTTTCTTGCGCGGACAGAAGATATTTTCCATATTTCAATTCGAAAGATTTGATAGATAAAGTTAGCATTGTAGAATCTAATCTGTGCAGTTTGTTGATACAAACTGCCAGGCCATAGGGAAATGATCGTTTTAAAATCATTCTCCTATGTCCCGGCACACGAAGGAGGATTTTTTGTCGGATATTCAAATTATGAATATCTGTTCTGTGAATTAATTTGTTATGTAAATAGGGGGGTGTTTTAGTTAAGTAGTTTTTATGGGCCAAACATGCAAAATGTAGAGTTCGTCGGTTGTACATATGCAACCATTTCATTTTCCTAAACTTCTCTGAGATGTGGTTATATTTTCTTATTCCATGAATCAATCTAACGCAAGAATTTTGATGCCTTTGAATTCGTCTCGAGTCATTACTGTCCAAGCAAGGACCGTACACTTCATCGCAGTGATCGAAATGTGATAATACTAGAGAATCACATAACATTTTTTTCATATCACACGAGAGAAATTGCCGTTGGGAATAAAACATTCTGAGTGAGGCATATGCAGTTCTCAGTTTAGAGGATATATATTCCTCGAATCTTGATTTGGTGTCGAGGACTAGACCTAAATTTTTGCAGTGTGTTTCGATTGGTATTGAGGTACCTACAATTTCAAGTAACACTCTATCCTTGACTAGTACCAATGTACTATCATTACAAAAAATGAGAGCTTTCGATTTTTCAGGGTTTATTTTCAGAGAGTGCTGTCAAAAGGTGTTCGCTAATTCCTCGAGATCTCTGTTGATGCGCTGAATTGCATCGGATACATCAGAATATTGAAATGAGAAATATAGCTGGGTGTCATTTGCATGAAGGTGGTAGTCACAGAACTTGAGCGAATCGGGAAAGAGTGATGTATACAAAGTGAAGAATAATGGTCCAAGAATACTACCCTGAGGCACTCCACATGTGATACTCTGGGATGTAGATATCTGAAATTATAGTATTTATTCATCGCTGCTAGAATATCATGATTCAATATATCGAAGGCTTTCGAAAAATCTATCAATATCAGTACAGATATTTTTCCACCATCAATGGTTCTCAATAAGTCTTCAACGACATCTGCAAGTGCCGTGGCGCAGCTATATCCCTTTCTGAATCCGGATTGCTTCATAAGTAAAATGTTGTTTTTAATAACAAAGTCTCTAATTCGAGGTTCTATTGCCCTTTCAAAGACTTTTGAAAGAACTGGTAAAATACTAATTTGCCTCAGATCACTATATTCTATCTATTTTTTACATATACCCACGCCACCGCCTCGGGTGGGTCTATCCTAACGAACAAACGTGTATCCATTTAAAGCTAGGGCCGCTTGGAGACCCGCTGGCTCAAGGGCTAGCTCTCAGAGACCACACGAAACAGCACGGAGACAAGAGGGTGAAGAGGAGAGAGGAGCAGGAAGAAGGGTTAAATCATGTTGCTAGAGATTCCACAATTGATCAAAGTTTCTGTAACAAATTCTGTAACAGTTCTTACAAATAGTAGTCTGCACCAGCAATCTGGTTTTGGAAATCGAGAGGGGTGAGAGATCTAACATTCATATGAAAGACATTTAGCAACATATGGGAGAGGAAAGAGTGAAGAAATAAAGAGGAACAGAACAAAAAAACGTACCGAGAAAAATAAATATTGTCATATTCTCAGTAGTCATGCTACTACTACACAACTATTTACCGACCTCAACATGCAAGGAGAAACCAATTCTATTGTACATTTCTGATTAAATGATTTCAATAATTTTTAGATCATTACCCAAAATATATCGAGGCTCACTCAAGTGCACCACACTTGACCACTCTCTTGAGACAACGGAATTCTCGAAGAGCTTCCGTTTTGCCTCCTATTGAATCTTAAGGTGCCATTACACGTCGTGTGGAGTGATATGTCTGGCATCTGAGAATGGTGCGGGGTAACAAAATCCTCACGGAGTGCCAGGCACGCATTTGCGTGGGGCACTCCGCACTCCACATGGTATTTTACTCTTCGAATTCTTCATCCGAGCAATAATTATTGAAAGTAAAATCGTTTTTCAGGAGAGAAATTATTATTCTATATTTTGATTGCATTTTTCTAAAACTTGCGATAAAGAAAACATTCTCTATAACCCACACACGCAACCTATGTTTTTTTTCCTCTCTTTGTCTTGGTTTATAACAAAGTAAGTCCCAAATGAAATCAAATACCGGTGATTCTTGTCAAATGTCTACCCTAAAAACTATTACGAAGTTATATAACACAACTTTATTCTACCAACATGCCATACAAGATCGTATAACTTCCGACGACCAAATGGATCAATCCATCCAATAAGTCTTTCTTAATTCACGCCCACTCCAAGAAATTCCACCGAGTTTTACGATCGGAAACTTCCAACCGACCAAAATTTTTATCCGTTATGGAGAAGGTATTTCGAATAGACTCCCGTCTGGCATCCGATGTAAATATATTGAACCATCGACCGAAATCAGTTTTTACGTAAACTAAGACAAATATTTGTTCGAACGTGAAAAATGTGTTTATTGCTAATTGACGATATTCGACAATAAAAATCGGTATTAATCGATGTAGAAACGGTAATAACAGACGATAAATGGAACATGTGTTTTTGTGGACTTCTGAAGCAGAATGAAATCAATAAAGCAGTGAAAAAGATACAGTAGAGCTATTAGTTCACCTGATGGATTTATTGACAGTTATCATTTGGAGAATAATTGTACCTGAGAATTGGTAGTAGTAGGAGATTTGAGCCGGTTCAAAGCTTCCCCCCTACCATTGTCATTGATGAATAATTAATGATGACTAGTGTGATAATGGTGACCTTGAAAGATATAATATGTCTGGTGTATAATTAGGAAGACCCTGAAAGATATGTCTGGTGCATATGCGTTATAAGAAAATTTTCTTTGTCTTCAAGTGTGTGTCGTCATGTCATTTGACAATTATATTTGTTGGAGTGTTTTAACTTGAGATGGGCGAGGGATTGCACATACACTGTGTACTGAGTACGAATCACCTTTTACAGAGTACATATGTCTGTATAACACACACAAAGATTCCTCAACATAAGAGCAATATTGTCGGCGAGCCCATCTAGTCGATGAGTGGCGGTGGAGGGGGGAAATCGCAAGGACATTGTAGATTGGATAGGCGATGAAGGCAGACATCCTTTACGAGTATGAAGAATAGAATGTATACACGGTAAATACTGCTGCTCCTGTTTTTATTATTAATATATACCTACAAATTCCTCTATGAAAAAGTCCTTAATGATTCAATTACTAACATGTTTTAAATTTATGAAAGAAATACACTCCTCGATCATAATGAATGTATATTGAGGTATATTCAGAACATTGGTGTAATGGCTGGGAGTATTCAAATAGAATAATAACAGGTACTTCTCAAAATATTTTCTTTTGAATTATGTCTGGGTGATACACATTTATATACCTACAAAAAACATACAAATACTTGAAGATGGAGTTGAAATCTGAGTAATTTTACAAATTCATTTGAAGCCGAAAGCGTACTACCTAGTTTTTCCATCTTGAGTTTTGGTGCATTATCATTTGAATATTTTTTCAATTGATGGAACCCAAAGATTGATCAATTTCCAAAATATATCATTGTGCATTCTAATTTTGCAAGTAATACAATCTATGTTTAGGTGTTTGACATATCAACGTCTGTATAATATTTTCAACATGACCATATACTGGCAGAGCTGAAAAAAGCTTAGATTTCCATCTACATAATTCAACCTTTTTTTAACATTATGCTCTTTCAACATGGTAAATGTGTGGCATGGTTCCCAGTGAGCCACTGGCGCTATACACGCTTCGCACTCCACTAAGATGCCTAGGAAACCCTGGTGTATCTAGTGATTCGATATTGTTTAGAATTTCTTGGCGAAAAACAATCGACGATTACAAAAGCTTTCTAATTTTTGTATAGGGGGCGTTATATGAGCATTTTTGAAAATCTGTCAAATGTCGGTTTTGTCAGATTGACGTAACTTTGAGGTTTATTGTTGTCAATGAAAACTGAAATTATTTCTTCACACTCAACAGTGTTCAAAAGTCTATATAAGTAGAATCAAGTTTTGAAGTTATTCCAAGTACATATTCACGATGTGTAGAAGATTTCGTATCTTGTGTGGTCAGTCAAAATCTGGGGATCCCAATATTCTTCTTTATTTAGTACCTGAGGTTTCAGCTTGAGCGAAAGTCTTATATCGAGGAGGAAACATCTGTAGCTCTCATCAATGAGGTATTGAAAACAAAGTTTTGTTTAAATAAAGGAAATATCGATATGATACGTATTTTGAACCGTTGCATAACTGATGTGTGTATCCCCTGTTCCAAGACAGTCTATCACTTTCAATATATTAGCATCTGAATCTTGTCGTACATTCTCAGGTGAATGGGTGAAGTATATTTTCTCGGAGTCAGAGTCTTGTCCTACAAACTGATATAGAAACAAAAACACTAAAAACTTGTAGAGGTAGCAGGTGACAGTATTGACAGGTTGTTAACGGTAGGTTTCCACGTTACATGCACGTTTTCTGAAACGCATTTGATTGGCTGTCAGTGCTGTCAGAATCTCAGTAGGCAAATAATAAACAGTAGTAGAATATTCGGTTGCACATTTCTCTCTACTGAAAATTAAGCTTCATATGGTATATGACTGATCGCCATCTACAATAGCGATCTGAAGCTTTTGCGATCTCAGAAATCAAGCAATCGGTTTTCGCCAAGTTTATCCCAACATTATTCAGGTATAAGTAGATACACCAGGGTTTCCTAGGCATCTTACACTCCACTAATTTTGATGTGATCAATTTTCGAATAAGATAACCTTCAACATATGTTATTGTCATGGAATTTCCAACTTTTAACGTCGTAGCGGCGACTTGTCGCTGCGAGATGTCACCTAGCTGTCAGGTTGCATTGCCAATATTGAAAAATAGCACTGAATGTTACCAAGATGAACGTCTACATTATCACAACTGATATATAATTTCATTCATTTCTAATACTTAATTGATATTGTGATTGAATCACCTTATTACTCAACTTGATTCCTCAAGTCACGAAAAATAATTGAAATGACCAAATCAATATTCTTCACAATGATGCCACCACATATTTGTGGTTTGCGGTAACAAATTCAACTCGAGAAACTTGCATGAACACATGCAATTTTCTGGTGTTGCAGCGACAAACTTGCATCGTCGAAACAGGCTATAACAATAATAAAGACAACTGAAGTCTGAACCAATACCACCATGCAACCATCTCATCAACTTTGAAATATTCACCTCACAACGAAGAAAGCAAAGTCGTCAATGTATATCGTGATCTTCTGATTGGATCACGCAGAATTTTCCTCGAACCGGAGAAAATAATCAGATGTGTTATTTGGAGGAAAGGTGTTTTTCTGTGTGGTGAGCAGGCTGTTTTTCGTCCGAATGCCAAATCTGCCAATCCTTGGAATACTTAGTTGTTAATCAAATTTTACAATCGATACTTCTGTTTCTTTGCCGTCAGAGGCAGTGAAATAGCACATAACCTGATACTTCAGCAAATGAAGACCTCATATTCAGAACAAATCACAATATGTATTATAGTGTCAATTTGATCATTCATCAAAACTTTATAATATAGAGAATATAATTGAATCAAATGATTACATATCATATAACTGTATGAATTCGGGAAAAACAACACAAGCTATGTTGACTGAAAGTTCGCGGCATCAGTTGAAGACGAGACACTTTCAAAAGAATTGCACAGTGAATATTTGCACTTAACCTTATTAGCCAACTGAATTGACCGAATATTTATACCTCCTCCTTTATTGTTAACATTATTTTTTATTTTCCTGGAAAAGTCTCATCATCAACAAGCTTAGTCAACTACTCCTTCTGTTCCTGGTAGAACTTAATGGCCTTCAGAAAAAAAACATGTTTTTTTTATTATTTTTGTTCCAAGATCTTGTAGTAGGTAAGTAGTACTGAGGTATTTAGGTGTTCCGATACTACTATTCCAAAAGGTATGGATGATGATTTGGATTTTGCTTATATTTTTTCAACAATTTCAACTCCTTTCTCTGACATTTCATTGGACTGGGTATAGAACAAACTAGATATCAATACCTCATTATCCCAATTTTGGGATACTGGAGAGGTTTTATTGCATCAATCTCAAAATGAGCTCTGGCATTCTCAAATCATTGAATCCAATCCATATTGGTGAGTATCCTATGACTATGAATTCCTGATTCTGTTATGGTGAAATACCACAAACATTTGTATGTACATGCCTGATTGAAAATATTAACCTACCTCTATATATTTTTTTTCTCATGTGCTTTGCGTTTTTTGTTTCGAATCCTACAATCACTTCCATAGCCATCAAACATTCATGAATGATACATATTTTCTCTCTGAAATTTCCATTTCCTACGAGATTGATAGAAATGTAGGAATTATAAAAGTGGATAGATGGGGTCGAATGAAAACTCGGTGAAATGAATCTTTCAGTAGTTAACCATAATTGGAATCATTCAAAAAATTATAACGCAAGAAAAAATCCTATCAAACAAAGTTTCAAGTCGGGTAAGCAGTGTAACGATTTTTGTTCATGCGCATAAATATAAGAGGCGCTATTGATACTTGTTGAAACCGTTCATTCATAAACCAACAAAGATTGTTACCTTGAAGACGGCATTTTTTCATCGGAGTATTGTCGAATGTATTCCCTTCGATTGCGAAAACAAAACCTCTGTAAAACTTTGGATGCCATTCGATTTTGCAAATCTGAACCATGTAAACATACGTAAATCATGGCTTCGGCGCATTGGTTGAGTGTCTGGCTCATTACCGGAAAGTCCTGAGTTCGATCTTACAATGGGGCACACATTTTTTTCTCGAGAACTTTTCTGTCGTCTTGAGGTGTGACTCCACCACGTTCCACAGTTATCGGGTCCGCGAATAACAGTGCTTCTCCTGAGGCAAGACCTGATGACATAGTAACAAGGCCTACTTGCAAAAGGACTTCGATCGAACTCGACGGGTATTGAAATGAGTGGAAAATGAATGAAACACGTTTACTACCAGGTAGATTTCAGTCTAGAGGACTAGTAAGGAAAATGAAATGGATTCAAATGCAGGGCATGACTCGATGAAATTTTTTTCTATTAGAAGAATGGCCCGGATCCAGTTTGCTTTTCCACGATGAGAGTTTTTATCTGGGAATCGATTTTTTCAAATATTTTTTACAAGTCAATTGTGTTGGTATCTGAATTGTGTGTCCCTAGGAAGGAAAAGTAAAAGTGACGTTCGATACGTCACCAATGAAATAACTTTTACTAAACTAAAATATTACGTAACTGTACATTTTACTATTTATTTATAGAACCCCCTTGTATTTTACAAAAAAATAGAATTCAGTAAATTTTTATTTTGATTTAACGATTTTTACACTAATGATCTCACTTCAATTCATAGAGTCAATTGTGTTGGTATGTGAATTGTGTGTCCCTAGGAAGGAAAAGTAAAAGTGACGTTCGATACGTCACCAATGAAATAACTAAACTGAAATATTATGTTACTGTACATTTTACTATTTATTTATAGAACAACCTTGTATTTTGCAAAATAGTAGAATTCAGTAAATTTTTATTTCAATTCAAGGATTTTTACACTAATGATCTCACTTCAATTCATAGATTCATCAGGTTTTTGAATTTAGGACAGAAATTTTATAGGATGCTATGATCGATTGTCAGAGTTTCAAAGTTTGTCAAACTAGAATACTTATGTTTACACAATGATAAAGTATTATCCGAAAAATGAGTGATTCAAGCGAAGTTGAAGACATTAATAAATGAGTACACCGGATATTTTGGATTAGGTTAATGTAACAGTGCTATCTCTATTACCCGAAAAATATAATAATGAAGCTAGAACAATATGCTATGTTCATGATTCCCAGAAAAAAATTATTAAATAATAAAATAATCGCAGAAACACTCAGTAGCGCAACGTGTTAGTGTTGGTTCAAATCCCAGCATCGTCAAATTTTTTCCTTTATTCTGTTTTCTTGGTTTTAAGGTTCTACTCATTTTTGGAATCTCAGGTGTGACGAGCTCCTGAAAATGACCACTACAGATATTGAAGATGAAAGTTCAATTTTAATAGTAGATATACCAGATTCCAAAACAAATAGACAGAGAAGGTTTGTAATCAATGCTTCACCAGAGAAAACTCCACTTCTGTGGTAAACAAATAACAACTACTGAAAATAGTATGTTCAACATAAATATCAATTCTACCACAAATTGAAAAGGGAAATAACGTACCCTTTGAATTTCGTTTCTTAGCTCTGATAAAAAATGAATTATTTGAAAATGACTCATAAATCGAGGTGGGCGGAAAAATCATATGAATTATATGGTAGTGAAGGGTGAAGTCGGGCAGTAAACTCAATTTTCGGGAGGAAAAGTACCACTCTGCTCCCTTGTAATACAAAAAGCTATATGATGCGATTTTCACTAGACAGCTCACGAAACCGCTACCAGTTTCCCATCATACAATACCTTCTTCAGGCGTGTTGAGGTACAGAAATGACACAAAATGTTTTTTTTAAGTTATCATGGATTTTCACTCAAGTATCGACTGAATCCATCAGTTATCATTTATCATTCAAATTAAAATCATATCGACAACTACCGTTGCCAATTCCAAACTTTTTCTGTTGACGGGATGGTGGGGCATTTATGTAGCTCACGTACAGAGCGACGGTTGAAACAAATCGGAAGCGGACGGAAAAACATCGTAAACTATCTGACAATCCTGCGGAATTTAATTTAAACTAACTTCTCAGCGACGTTCTGTGCTTTGCAGAGTGAGAATCGTATCAATTCGTTGGATTTGATTCGGATGACTGATTGTTTCAGCAAACACAGATGTGGTTTATGGAATCTCTGGCGACGTACGGAACAGTAATGTCACTGTGAAATCACCTGTGTGAAAAACGGTTCTGCAAGTCAGAGTTTTCAACGAGGGTGGATTTACAACTTAAAATAATTTAAAGGCACTGTTGTTATTCTACCACTCAGAAGTACAGAGAAATAAAGTTTTTTCAAACCACGTAGATTGGGCGGAATTGCATAAAGGTTCTGTCTAGGGGAAATCTGAAATCACCAACGATTCTATTCGGAGAAATTGTTCACTCAACGTTCATCTATTTCTTTTCCAAATCGACTTGAAAATGGAATATAAATGTTCGATAAATCACTATCAGAATTCTCAGGTGACTGCTTTGGAAACTCAATACGCAAAACAGAAACGCTCTTTTCGATAATGAAAATAATGAACTATTTTTATTTCGAAGTATAGCTCGGCAACGCTTCAATTTTCAATATCTGCTTATACATATTTCTCTACTTCAATATTTGAAAGAGGAATTCGCATAGGTGAAAAAAATTGAAACGAGAGAATCATTTATATGTACGATTATTGAAAAACTGGAGAAATGATTTGAAATAAAGAGAACTAAAACAAAAAGCAATTATGAGTAAAGAAAACCTGTTTCAAAACATTATAGGTCGAAGAACCGAGATAGTAAAGAAAGAAGCACCGAAACAAAAACAAAAAACAAATAGAGCTTGATGAAAGAATTAAATTACAATTCTGTGTAATTAATTCTGCAGAGTTAATCGCGACCCTTGATGGCAATTATTGATGGGTATTATTTTCTAAAAATCTACTAATGCTTCTAAGAAAGAGAAAGGTACATGAATACGTTGATCCATTGCTCGCACAAGTTTCGAATTCTGAGGGTTGACGTTCGTCAGCTGGTTAACGGAACGAACAATTTTAGAACAACAACACTTTTTAGAACTTGTCAGGCAGTATCGATTCCTACACTTCAGTGTGTATCAACTTCAATTTTTATTCGGAAAAGAATCACAGAAGATTCAAAGCCTTAACTTCCATAGCATCATCTATGTGACTCTTCATATCGCTCTCGAAAAAGCCCAAAAATCCAAGCACCAAACTGGAAATGCTTGTGCTGAATCACGGAGGTATTAAAGGTAGCGATACTTGCTGATAATTACTAAAGAAAATACTTCCTTTCCTTTTTTGTCCAGACAAAATAAACATTGACTTTGACAAGAAATGTCGACGAAGCTGCAAATTTGTACAGAATTGTATGGGAAAAGACGGTATCTATGGAAACATCATTTCTTCTATGAATACCAGACCGATTTCCAGGAAAGGATAGTTCGTCTTGGACCTTCTACCAAGCATCAACTCTTCCATTGGACATGAATTCATCCTCGGTACCAAGTTTTGCGAGAAGATGAAGTCCTCGACAAAATCGGACGAAACGCAACTAGAACTGGAACAAGCACAGGTGCGTAAGAATTCGGAACCTGTATCCTGAAGTCACCAAGTAACTTTTTTCAGAATTTCAAAACATAGTCATTCACATTTAGAGACTGTAAATTGGGAGATGCAATCAGAGAACCGTGTTATGGTAACTTTTCCAGTGTGTAAGGCTTGAAAATGATGATTGCAGAATAGTAGTTTGTGCAACAAGAGTGGATATGGTGGTCATATTGCACGACAATGTTTGGGTACGATGCCGTAGGCGAGTGCTCAAACGTTTGGAGGCGAAATGGCCAATATCCATTCGAGTTGTACAGTTGATTTTTTCTTCGAACAGGTAAATATTCTCTCTCTCTCTTTTAAGTTTCATATTGATAATGAATTTTAGATATGGAGTATTATTTCGATATTTATGAAAAACCCAAAAGGAAAGCAACTTCATTCAATTCAATATTGAACAATAATTGAATTAGTGATGTCAAATTGAAAAAAAAAGGCGGTTTTGGGTGAGACTTGGACCCACGACAATGAAGAAGTTCGTGTTAGAGGGACTACTTTAACCACTAGGCCACATGGACGGCATAATTTCAGTTGCTTGTTGATAGATGTAAATAGTAGTTGTAAGTCTTTCAATTCCACAGAAAAAAAACATCATTTGTGACAATTCAGATTCGACTCAATAAAACAAGGAAAATTTCATATATAAGTGCATTTATTTATACTCGAATGAAATTATGGCGTTTCTACAAGGTTGTCCCTGGTAACCAGGTAGTTTGTTCTCTGTGATTGGTGAAATTCATATCCTACCTTGTGTGGATATGACATCATATCCATTCAGTTGATTGGAATCGCCTACCCATCCGTTAAGTGCACTATAAAGAAATCAGCATATGTACAGGTGGGAGTAGTCAAAACGATGGGGAGGACGGTATCGGGTTGGTTTTCAGATGGCTTGCACCCAGAAAGATGAATCTCACGTAGATAAAACCAAGCCAACTCCATGGTTGTGGGGGTATAGATGTAGTGGATGCCCATCAGTACAATTGGCGAGAAAAAATCTTTCACCGAAATTTGATAATTATTCAGATTTTTATAGGTTCGAGATGTTCGTAACCAATTATTACTACACAGGATATTTTCCTAAGTGAGGTATTGGCTCTTCTGAATCAGATGAACTTCTTTTTTTGACATGAGATTACTGTAAATTTGATATCAGAAGTTTCAAACATATCATGGATTGTTTATATAAATCAAGGAAGTTGATAGATAATATGGTAACCATTTTGTAGCTTCTTGAGGCGGTGTGCCGGGGTTTCTTTTTGATACTAGGCTAAGTGTCTGGTTCATGCAGGAAGCAGACATCGTGACAGAGAAGCAGATCGACCTGACGATCAACGAGGCAGTATTTCAATCGGGATGCATTCGGTTACAGTAGGAGTAATTCTCCTGTTTAATTTTTTTCTCACCTATGTGAGTACCTCATTTGGGAATGGGGAGCGATTCTTGAAATATTGTAGTAAAGAATAATGTATGAGCAGATATTCGAAATTGAAGCGTTATCGAACTGTACTTCGAAAGGAAAATAATTCATCATTTTCATTATTGGACAGAGCGTTTTGCGAAGCAATAAAAAATGAAACACGTCCTACTGCCTCAACAAACGAGACGGTTCACATGGACTTTCCAGCTGGTACTGGAAATCATTACTATTCCGGATAAACGATGAAATTGTATCCCTTGGTGTAAAAGTTGATACTTCACGTGATAATGCACACGGATTTAGATTACGTCCACTGTAATTTTTGTGGGATATTATTCTTCCTTTCAGAAGTCTAGAAGTCTGACCAATATATACTTTATCGCAATCATTACAAGGAATTTTGTAAATCACATTGGATTCGTGATTGATATCAATTGGATATTTGATTCTTGAATAGAGTCGTTTACCTGTTTTGATGTTTTTTTGTGCAATTTTGATGTTAGCTTCTTTGAAAACGTTGATTAATTTTGGGGTGAGTTCTTGGATGTAAGGTAGAGATCGGTATTTTATCAAATTATTATTATCGTGAGTGACATGTCTTTCCGTTATATTCATTTCACTGAATAGTAATTTATTTATCAAATTAGATGGGTATGAATTCTCTAGAAGTATATGTCTTAGATCTTTTAAACATCCAATCTTCAGTGAGGGATGAGTTACTTTAATAACCCTATCTTTCATATTTTTGAGATAATTCATTTTCATTTTTGTAGGATGGTATGAATAATAATTGATAAATCTGTTGCTACAGTATGGTTTTCTGTACCATTTACTGATAATATGATTATCTGATGTTCTTATCAGAGTCATATCAAGAAATGCTATGGAATTGGATGTTTCTTTTTCAACAGTGAACTGAATAGTATCATTGTAGCTATTGAAGATTCGTTTTGTTTCTTCAATACTGTTGAAGGGAACGGAAAGGATCAAGTCATCCACGGATCTTTTGATGAAAGGAATTTCAAAGTTCAATTTGGAAATTGAATATTCTATGATTCGATCTAAAACATAATTTGCCAATATTGGGGATATAATTAATGAAGTAATGGGTAGTTAGTTCTAAGTACCAACTAATAATTCGAAGGTGAATTTAATTGAATTATTCCAAATGTGTTTTCATGGCCAAAATATTGTTTACCAATATATCCATGACGATAAATCCTCATATATTATTTTCGAAATATTAAAATAATAATGTTCAACAACCTTGGCTATACAAGTACAAAACTGCGAACAGCATCAGAAATAATATTTCGTAAATGAAAGTCTCTTTGTAATTAATGATGAGTGAAACACGTTAGCTGTTTCCAACTATTGATATTGAATATTGAACCAGTAGCTGAAAATATTCACATGAAACGAATGGTACTTGTTTGATTTCGGTTCACTGGTGTTCGATCAATCAAGTTAATATATTTAAGATGCAGAAAAACTCAAAGTCGTCTCCACAATTTAATATCCGAAAGATGTCAGTACGATGATTCAGTACATGTTTCGAACCTACATAGGTTCATCATCAGCTGAATTTACATTAAATCATGGAGAAGAAAAAATAGCAAAATCACATGGTGAAGTTCAGGACATAAAAAATTATTGTAATGACAATTACGATTGAATTGATATTAGGGGGAAATTTAAGACATCCCTAACACCATAAAAAACATTAAAGATTGGGGGGCTTTGAGTTTTTCTGCATCTTAAATCTACTACACTCCACTTTGAGATACAATGGACTTCTACCACAGGTCAAGTTAATATAATTCCATCCTTACCAAACCATACATGAAGGAGAGCGAATAGTTGTTTTATATGAATAAATTGTTCATAATGGGTTTACACATCCTCAGAGAATGTTCATACTTTGAAAAGTTGGACGTATCTTTGGAAAATTATATTATATCAAATTGACTTGAACAAGAAAAAAGCTAAAACGATCCTCTCCAAAATACTGACCATTTTTACAACTTCTGATTCTATTGATAATGATTTCATTTTATTAAGATCCCATTGTCACTTCAAGGATAACATTATTTTCAGGATGGAATCGTTATAGATCTCTTCTTCGACTGGCATAAGATCAACTCAAATAGCAATAGATATTCCTGAAATATTCTTCTATGGATATTATTATTCTGAAAACATCTCAGGAATTTATGCATCCATATTCCCTGAAAATTCTTCTGGTGGATAGAACATTAATACGCGTTTCTTTTTCTCTCTCACTCTTCCTCCATATATTGCTCTCTCACTCCGTCCCCACTCTG
Organism: Zygogramma bicolorata; assembly: GCA_032362365.1. Lineage (NCBI taxonomy): Eukaryota > Metazoa > Arthropoda > Insecta > Coleoptera > Chrysomelidae > Zygogramma > Zygogramma bicolorata. Next base: position 22,463 of record JAVJAQ010002783.1, on the reverse strand, counting down.
GTTTCTGTTGCCATGATGCCATATTGTTTACGACGGAATTCCAAAAAATTCAAAAAATCAATTGCTCCTAATTATTCTTTTATAAATACAAGTTATCTACCAAAAAAAGCATACACTTTTTTATTTGCATGCTTTTTCCTGAGATTTTCAATTAAGTTCAATGATTAAAAAAAAAAAATGAAACTGGCAGACTAGGCAAATCCCTCCAGATAATCGTCAGATTATCAGACTGCAACGTCTGGGGCGTGATGATGATATCTTAATCTGACGCGCTTGTGTATTTCAAAATGACGATTTTTCTCACATTGTAATAACGGCCGCGAGTCTACGTTACATCCAAACCGTCCGATTATTAAATGAGAGCTTTTTTTTGGTTAACTTAACATCCCCTCAGAAGATCTGACGCGCTCGACGAAAATTTTTTTTTTCATTATCAACCCTTACGTACGACCACCCCCATCATGGAAACAATCAGATCAACATACGAACATCTTCAAAAATACGTAGGACATAGATGATATCAATATCTGACGCGAGTATGTCCATGCAACAGTTTTTTTTACATTTTTGAAAGTCTATAGCCGCTCCCCCCACCGATGAAAAGGTATACATTATATAACATTTTTTTCTTTTTATCATCTGAGCTTCGCAACCCAAAAGGTTTTTATGACGCTCGAGTAAATCCCGATTTAGCATCGTGGGCTCCCCCACTATTAAGTTTAAATTCTCATTAAATTACTGAAGGGAGCTCTAACAATTTGAAGTTATTTTAGATTTCAGCTGTTTTTAGCCTTATGGTTTAGTCACAATTACTGACGCATTACTTAAAAATTAGGAATTATTATGGAAATTGTAGAGAAACATATTTCTAATCTACTCCAAAATGTTGTTTTGTAAAATTGAAAATACAAACTTCTATTCTAAGAACTTCGTTCGCGGCAACATCTTCTTGCATAACTCAAAGCCAATAAAAAAAATACAAAAACTATATATACTTACCGTCGTTAACGTTTCGAAAACCGAATCTATTTCGTTCTCAAAATATATTCCTATTATATATTTTCGTACATAAACGTTTTTGGGAAATTGGGCGCTTAGAAATTATTTCTTGTTGTTGCCTAGTCTCTAAACTCTAAACAAATGGTGTTATGAAGGCTTATTTTGCTCGTTGTTAACTAGAATTTTTTTCGAGGTATGGTTCTCTCGAAGAAAAACTATTTTTAATTATTAGGACTTATCGACTTCGAGTTGATGGTAGAAAGAAAGGTCGAGTAGCCCCAAACCGAACTTCAAGTGTGTCTATTCAAATAATTGAAGATTAATTCGGATGCTGTATTACCAATAGCATATGTGGAAATTTTCTTCGTGGTTTTGGCCAAGGGAGTGGTTGTTCTCTGATAGGTATCAGCCCATTAACCTACTATGTAGTTGAGACTGGCCTGACCAAATTTTTTCTCTAGATGATTTGTATGTCTCATATGAAATTCTCATCAAAATTCACCAAAACGAAGGAAGAGGCAAGAATGTTTCATATGGTTCGTTGAAATCCTGTTATTACTTGAAATTTGGTGATTTTATGCTAATTATGTGATTAATTGTGGGTTTGAATTATCAAGATGATAGAATTTTTAATGTTTCTATTATGCAAAATAAAGTTATATCCAAAAGAATTGAATTCGATATTTTGAATACAAAAGCCAATCTAAAAAGGTGAAATAGTTTTTCATCTGGAACCCATTAATCATAATCATGTGAAGGATTGAAGTTGGACCAGAAGCACAAGATGTAGTCCATCCATAATGACCTCTTACTATTATTATGGATGGCTGTTTTATGATTTCCTCAATCGATTTGAAGGATAGTAACTATGTCAAAATATAATAAGAAAATAGAAATTGCCATTTTCATTCGAACAGCTGATCCTTCTGAATTTGATAAAAAAGTAGAGATAATACTCAAATTTCCCATCATTTATACGCATTTTTCCAATATTAGTGAGTGGAAGGAAAAAAAAAAGAAAAGAAGGCGTAAGAAAAAGTGAGGGAATACTTTTTCAGGGGGTATCCTTCCTTGGTAGAACATTTGTATTTCAGACTATGACTATGACTCAGGTTGATTCGTGTCTCAAAGATAAACTAGTAGGTATCTAATAGATAATTGAAGGACCTTGAATACAAGTTTTGACAAGACACCCATTTTTATTTAACTTGAAAATAACCTCTTCATTCAGCAGGAAGTGACACCAGACAAATATTTTTCCATATAAAAATATTGAAACTGGTGTCTGTTCTTTCTGTTCACGTAAACTTTATCCAACCGCAATATATTGTCCCGTTCAGGATGAGGGTTTAGGTTTTTATTAAATCGTTTCGCATATTTCGATTTAATTAATTTTTTTTGATGCGGATGAATTTGTATTTATTTGGTTTGATCCTATCAGTTTTGAAAACGGAAACAGATTTGTTTTCACGCAACGTTAACAAGATAAGCCTTCGAAATATTACTCTTATATGCTTTTTTGGTATAGATAAAAATGGAAAACATGAAATAAGATGAGGAACGTTCATACATCATTTTTTGCTTGTACTATATTTTTAACAAATAACTCTGAGTTTTTCACAAAATCTCAAATGATTAGCCGTATTGTCACCAGATATACAATATCGTGAAACGAAACTGACATACATAACATACCTTTCAATAAAATTGAATAATAGAAAAACTGAACTGCCCGAATAAATTACAAATTCAGTTTTTAGGGCGATTCAACGATTCGTCCACTGCGAGTAACTTTGTCCGAGTGATCACGTCGTGTGCATATTGCATTTGCTGCATCAACCATGATATTGCAATCATTTGGACCAGATTCATCAACAACAGCTGCTGGTTTCCAATCTCTAACTCCAGTTCGCAACGATACATATTGCTTCGGTCTTAACTCTGACAAAGTTTTTGTAGACTCATTATAATATTTTTTTAGAATATTTTGCCTATTTTGGAGTTTCTGTCTGACCCCTTTGGTGGTGGAATTTGGTTCAAAACAGTTGACACATCAGGAAGAGTTGTTGATCTTCGAATTCGAAATCGCTTTTCTATCCGTCGTGTAGATCATAGGAAATAATAATCTTCACCAGTGAAAGTAGAAAAAAATCTCATTTTCGTGTATTCGACGAGAAACACTAATTTCTATATGTTGGAATTAATGAATTCAAATTGTTTTAGCAACACCGTGATCGATCGTAAGCAACCTGTCAATGAACTACAGACAGAATAACGAGGTATAACAATAAAAAGACATAACAGTTTAGACGATTACAAATATGCGTTCAAAATTTGAAGGCTAACGAATTACTTATCAAGAGAACGATATCCATTCTTCGATTTATTTTGATACATCTTCATGGTGAAACTTTGAAACTGTTCATATGATTGGGATGAAATTTTGGTTTCGAGAGGTTTATTCATATGCCAGGAAAAATTATCGTCTAAAAAGATGTCAAACAAAATGGTAATTATTGCAATAATATTTCAACTCTTCAAATCGAACTGCATGTTTCAGACTAATAGTGAGAAGCTGATCTGAGGTATGCTGGAAGTTTGGTCATGAGTTCTTCGCCCATTATATGAGTATGAAATAAGACAACCCTTGTTCACCCCTAAATAGTAAGATAATAGCCCATCAATTAATTGTCTGTTGAGGAATTAAACAAAGAACTGATTGAGAGAGATAATTCCATTCATAATTTTCGTGAATAAATGAATACATTAATTTCACGGTCGGAAAACTTTCGAAGTAATCAGCAAGTGCCTATTTCCACTGTCAATATTATCCGCAATAACCATGAAACCTACCGATGAATGGAGGCAGTGTTTACAAATTTGTATTGATGTTTGGTTTCGCAAACAACTGAACAGACTGTTTACCACAATGAGCTGAAATTAGAGTTTAGGTTTTTATTAACTACTCGAAGAAAAAAAACGTTACGTCAGACATGTTGATGTACAGAACATAATATAAAACCGAAAATAATTTCATTATTATATTCCAGAAAAAAATAACTAATTTATTTATGATTGATTCTTGACTCTATTACAGTTCTCTCGATTTCTCCCAAACGGTGTGTCGGCGTCAAACTTGAAGAAACACTTTTATGTAGGAAATTAAATTCAACATGTTTTTTGTTTAACTGTCATTCTAGTACTCTCAATACAAAGTTTCAACAACACATTTAACAGGATTTTTTTTTCAGTAAATCGTGTTTTTTGGAAATTATATTTAGATTCGAATGAGAAACTGATGAAATATGAATAGTATTTTTGATCTTACCGATATAATAATAATGAGGTGGTCATTTGAATGAAAAATCACGAATGCGAAGTTTTCTTAAAATCAAAACCTAGCTTGCTTATTATTATTAAATCGATTCATCGCCCCCGAAAACCTCTGTATACAAACATTTTCAGGGGCGGGGGAAACTTCATCTCAACTATGAAATTTATGGAGTTTGAAGTTTGTTTTATCGAATGATATTTTTTACTCTGCAGGCTAGGAGGGAGAGCTATCTGTAGGTATGAGTGCCCATGCTACATACGAAATTTCATGAAAACCGTTGGAGCCGTTTCCGAGATTCAGATTATGTATCTTATACCTCTAAAGGGCAAAAAATGTCAAAATGTAGAGAGTTATTTCCCGGAATGATAGTCATACTACTCGCCAATAGAGGCCAGGAAGAGTCATAAATAGTGATTGCATGAAAACACGGACAAAACGACGTTTTCTAAAAATGAAACCTATCTCGATCGATTTATCGTCTCCATCGGAGCTGAGATGCAGATTATATATTATATATGGATGTTTATACAAGAACTGCTCGTTTGAAGATATTTGATTTTGAGCATACTTCTGACCAGTTTCGGACAAATGTGCTATTTAAAGAACAAACCTCTGAGTGAATTTGTGTCGGATCAAAGAAGAAAGAATACGTATTTCTCGATATGTCTTTGTAATCGATTCTACATTTAAATTTCTCTTATCAGATTTTGAAGCCCTCGGAATTTCCTTAACTTTCAACTAAAATTTTTTTCTGCTACTGAAATCGCTGAATTAATACGTCTCGGAAGATTATAATCATGTCGATTAAGGGTACGCTTAGAAGGCAGATCCTTGTGCGCTCTGGGCTCTGGTGCGACTTTCTGATTTTTTGGAAGGGTACTTGCTACCGCAACAGTGCTATCGGGTCGTTTGGTGTATTTGATAAACGGACCTCACGTTCTGTGATTGATATCTGAAAATATTTTTGTTGTGATCCCGTTACGAACCGACAGTGAGGAAAGTGAAGCTAATACAAGCAAGCCCATTTGCGAAATCAACCTCCAAATGAATTTGAAAGTGCAGTTGATAAAAAATTCTTAATTTCATAGGGAATAACTTATACGAATTCATACTTCGGACACTACTTGGACGTTTTGCGCGTGTAACTTTGACATATTTAGGCTCTTGGTCCACGACTCGTCTCGTAATCGACGCATCTCAGATAATACAGGTAATAGAGGATTTTGTTTTGCAAAATTAGGCAGGAGTTATTTTATTGCATGGATAGTTGCAGTCTGACGTACTTAACCTAAAAACACAAAATACTTACAAAAATGGCGAACGGAAGTGCCGCCATTTTGTGAAAAACCGTTTGGGCCTGTATCTCCGTAACCGTGCACTTTAGGCCCACAATTATAAGGACCCTTTTTATAGATAATTGAATTTCCTAGCTTTTTTTTTCCAATAATTTTCTTCGCAGGACTTACCGTTCACGACTTATATTATTATTACTTTTTGTTTATTCACTTTTTCACCGATATCTCTTTGAATAATTGTTTGAACAATAAATTGTTTATAATAAAACTTTCAAATCGATAAATTTCCTACAACTTTTATTTAAAACTTTTTTCTCTAAAGCTAATATTTCCGAAGTTACAACTATTACCTGTACTAATATTGGACACCTTATTTAGGAGTATTTTTGTGGGAACAATGAGGTTGGAGAAACTATTTTTTGTCTTTTTTTTCACACGAATGGAAAAAATTGAAATTAAAACTTCTACGAAAGAGGTAAAATCAAATGGAATATCACACTCTCTGTTGATAGGTACGTGTATATCATGCGAATATGTTCGATTCATTCACAAAAAGGAAGAAACGAAACGAAAACTCCCCAGGCCTATGTGAATGAATCAACAGTTTTTGGATAATATACACGCACCTATCAACAGAGAGTTGTGAATTTCATTTTTTTATTCAGAGAAGAGAAGAACCAGAACATATGCTTGAAAGTGGTTGACAATGTTCCTTACAGAATGGTAATGGTTCGGACTTTCATTGTCTATATTTTTAACTCTATTGAAACCTGTTGCTAGGAACGGAAAGATTGAAATACAAATCAAGAGAGAAAAAATCGAATCAAGATCAAATTTTTGGTCAATGATGAAATTAGGGATTGATTGATCAAAGGAACCACTGTTGTTACAGAAAAATCGAGATTTCGAATATAAAATATAAGTCAAAAAAAATTTTTCAAATAACGAAATGAATGAAATAATATTGTGACAAGAAAACTGAGGTATCGAATATGAAATACTAGTCAAAAAAAATGTAAATAAAGAAATTGAACGGAATATTATGAAAAAATGTTGAAACCAAGTTTCAAGTTGAGTTTACCCACGACGTTTCGATTGCTCGTATCCGAAATCATCTTCGGGTGATGACTGACAATATTTCGAGGTGTGGTCGGTTATAAAGCCCTCCGATTTCATTTTGGTGGGGGAAAGGTGCTACTACCAAGGAGGCGAGCGGGTGCTACTACTGGAAGTGTGCCGATCGATCTTCAGCGGGAAATAGATGTATTGGCGCGAGATTTTCTCTCATCGAGTCGCAGCCGGTCCATGCCTTGGATAAGCGGCCTCCACACATTCCGGATCTGGCATGACTGAATGCGTCGTTGTTGAGGATGTAGGCGGCTTCCTTGAATTTCCTCTTGAACCAGTGCTCCTCCTTGTGTATGACCTCGGCTTCAGACCATTTGATGCTTATCCAAGGCATGGACCGACTGCGACTCGATGAGAGAGAATCTCGAGCCAATACATCCATTTCCCGCTGAAGATCGATCGGCACACTTCCAGTAGTAGCACCCGCTCGCCTCCTTGGTAGTAGCACCTTTCCCCCACCAAAGGGAAATCGGAGGGCTTCATAACCGACCACACCTCGAAATATTGTCAGTCATCACCCGAAGACGATTGCGGATACCAGCAATCGAAACGTCGTGAGTAAACTCAACTTGAAACTTGGTTTCAATATTTTTTCATAATATTCCGTTCAATTTCTTTATTTACATTTTTTTTTACTAGTATTTCATATTCGATACCTCAGTTTTCTTGTCACAATATTATTTCATTCATTTCGTTATTTAAAAAATTTTTTATTGACTTATATTTCATATTCGAAATCTCGATTTTTTTCAACAGTGGTTTCTTTGATCAATCAATCCCTAATTTCATCATTGACCATGGGGGAAGTGTGCACACCGGCGTCGGTGATTGGCCTTGGTAGCGGAAATAGGACGACGTTCTAGAAGGTTTAAAGAGTTAAAAAAAAAAAAAAAAAAAGGTCCGAACCATTACCATTCAACCAGAACATAGTTCCTTGATTAAAATCGGATTCTGATGAAATTTCAAGATATAGGTCAGAATCTTGTACAGTGTCCTCACCTCAAACTCTGATTTTTTCAAAGAAAAATTCAATGAACTACGAATTTGATATCGGAAATCAACTGATTTTTCCTTTTGACACGGACTTTTTTTTGACAAAGTTTGATAGTTTTCGGAGTTTGAACTCGAAATTCAATCCAACTTCGAGAATAAAGTTGCACTTTGATCCCGATTTTGGACTTTGATTGTTCAATTAGAACAATCAATGAATCGTGTGTTTGAGAAAACTTAACTAAATTCTAATTCCAAATTCGGAACTGTTTTTGGAATTTGACGAATTCTGTTCAAGGACAATTTGCGACCTTTATATTATTATCAAAAACATGTTTACTCATAAAAAAAATCCAGATTAACTCTTATAAAAATTATATCTCATTTGGGGTACGACTCACTCTTTCGGAACTATTGAACAAAACACATTTTCCACGATGATGATGTTACCACTCCTCTTCTATCTATCGAACTTTACATCTGAAAAGAGTTCACAGTGTATCATTATCAAAATGTCCTAGTCCAAAATTCAACGGGTGAATGATTTGAAATTTGATATACAGATAGATGAAAGATTTATTCACCTCGATAGATCAATTCAAATGTTCAGAATATCGTATATAATACTTCAATATATAATTTGGAAATGTAGTAAATTCAAGACCTGGGAATTATAAAAGATTGAAAACGTCAAATTTCATAATATCTAATGGAATGAACAAGTGATATCAGAATGTATCTGAACAAAGGAAATTACCATAAAGCGTGCCTCTCTTTTTATGATTATGTTCAATGCGTATTAAACGTCCTGGCATTTTTTTGATTATGTCAATTACTAGATGAATTTTATGCTATGCTTTGGAAACATGGATGTAATTCGATATTCAAATAGTCACAAAACTATATCAATCGTGAATGGGTTTGATACGACTCCACAACTTTTTCAGAAGGCAACATATAATGTAATACACATCATTTGCAAAGTCTCACAAGGAAAAGTAGGTATATCTGGAAAAAGCACTCGTCTCCCAGTGTGATGCACAGCTGATTGTTTCAGATAGAAATATTTTCCTTACTGAATATATGTACACTGCTCCACTTCAATTGAACAGATAGCATTCGTGAAAAATTTCTGCAGAATATAAGGGTGAATAGAGAGTTCTTTCACGTAGAAATGAAATGTAGTATTTTTCCGGACCTTCCCAGTGACATGAACGAAGTTCAAAAATCAGATATATAACAGTAGTTTGTACTACCAGAGTGATTATGATGCCGTAGACGAGTGCTTAAACGCCCGAGTGCGATGTGGCCAATATCCATTCGTCTTAGGGGTAGTTGCACCAACCCATTTAACGAAAGGTTTAAAGTTAAACTTGGTTCAAACTTGGACATTTGTCTATGTTTAAACCAAGTTTAACATTAAACCTTCGTTAAATGGCTTGGTGCGACTACCCATTATACAGTTAATTTCTTCTTCGACCAGGTAAATATTCGAGAACTCTCTTGAGCTGATAATCGATTTCGAATATAGAGGATTTTTTCGATATTTATGAAAAACTCAAAGGAAGGAAACTTTATTGAATTCAATATTTTATTCTCACTGAGGACATACTCCGGAAAAAATCTAGAAAATTAGAAGTACCTGAAAATATATAATATTTCAATCGTTTAAAAGGAATACAAAAAAAATCGGGGAAACGCGTCAACCAACGAAGCCGTTCAGTAAATTTCAGTTGATTATTGGTGTAGTGCCGTTAATAGAGTCATCACTTGAATCACTCATTTGTGTGAATCAATCTGTAACAGAAAACAACGATACACTGATAATTACAATGAAATTGACGGAGTATTAAAATTCGCAATGGTAGCCGTGATTGTGAATATGAAATGTTAAACCTAAATACGACGGGAAAATCGAGATATTGCAATTCTTGTTAACATCCATTTTTGCAATTTAACTTTGTTTCTTTCAGAGATAAGGAGCATTGATTTTTGAAAATGTTTTCTTGATTTCTTTTTATAATTTTGTAGACAGATCAGAATTGTAACGTTCCTACAAGGTTGTCTCTGGTTACCAATTTACGATACGTAACTGAAATATTTCGTGAAAGTAAAATTGACTAACTATTCCTTTTTTGCACAATAGCACCAATGAAGCAGACTTGCTTTTGGATAAAACTTCACTTTCATACCTTATTAAATATAATTTTTCAACTCGAAATCTTTATTTTTTTTCAAATGCATTTGTTTTCAGAGCTGTTTAACAGTAAAATTTGCCGCTTTTGAAAGCTTCAAGGCTACTAATTGTAATTGGTATGACTGTTTCACAGAAAAATTTCAAATTTGAAACGGGTATGTACAGTGGTGAACATTTCATTTCAATTGTTTTTCGACGTCATATATGTAAAAAAATTAATTTGAGAAATAAAGTAAAAGTTCGCTTATCGGGGACGAATCTGCGGCGTTATTCCTCCTTTCCGAAGTTATGTCGCCTCGAATTTCAGAGAAAGGACATTTTCCACCTTCTTCATTACACTGGAAAACGACCAGAAGTCCAAATTATCATTCTAGACAAATATATCAATTCTTCCTGTAAAGCAGGGTTTCTTAACCTTTTTGCAGTTACGGACCACTTTCACAATATAAATAATTCCACGGACCCCTATCAAAGAATATCTTAATCTTAAGTGAAGAAAACGAGCCAATTTATATTGAAAAATCACTTTTATTAGTTGATAGTAATAATGGCACTGTTCTTTTTTCTAAAGCTAATGAGAAGGCTGTTGCTGTTTGTCCTCGATAAGAACGTTAAATTGTGGGGTGTCTTTGACAAAGCAAGGCGCATGTCATCGGCGACGTTCAAGCGATTTCGACTTTTTGTTTTTGTCGACACAAAGATACTTAGTAGCAAATGGTATCAGAACGGACATAGCTCGCTTGACAAGAAGAGGGTAAGCTTCACTCAAAGAACACCAAAACTCGCCAAAACCTTTCACATGAAATTCACCTTTCGAAACTGCTTTAGATCCCATATCAATTGAGTCATCTTCGATAAGATCTTCATCGCTGATGCTGTCAATTTCAATTCAAATGGAGTTGTTCGGAGCTGAAATAACCTTCAAAAGACGTCTGGAATGTTTCCAGATGTTTAGACATTTCGTTTTGAATTTTTTATGTAATTTTTGTCATGTTTCCGTCACCTTGTGTCACTAACTCTTCTAATATCGGAAAATTTGAGAAATTTATCGGATTATGTCCTCCTTTACAGTTTAAATACAAAACCTTTCAACCGTTCAGATGCATCCGCGATAGTCACTGCAGAACCCTGAAGAGACAGGTTAATTTCGTTCAAATGAGAAAAAAAATCTGCTAAATACGCTAGCCCTTGTAAAAATCTTCGCTCGTGTGATATTCATAAAGTGTATTTGTTTTATCTTTCAATAAAAGTAACACTTCTGCTCGCAACTCAAACAAGCGCTTTAAGACTTGTTCCCTTGACAGCCAACGTACTTCTGTGTAGTGAAGCAGTACTTCATGTTCTGATCCCATTTCTTGACAAAGTCTTTCGAACAGGCGGTGGTTTAAGGCTCTTGCTCTGATCAAGTTGATTATTTTCACACATATCGACATAACTTCCTTCAAATAAGTGGGCAAAGTTCGTGAAGCTGAGGCGTGTCGATGTAAAAAACAATGAGGAATCTCTTTTTTGATAAAAGCTGCAAAACCAGATGTGTTACCAAGCATTGCCGGAACTCCGTCAGTGCATATGCTACCTAGTTTAGTTCTCCAATCGATATGATGTTCGTTGAAAAATCAACTATCTCAAAGACGTCGGAAGCATAAGTAGTCGCTAAGAGCGAGTCGCATAAAAGAAACTCTTCTTTGATGCTACGTGTGTCATGATGGATGTAACGAACAAACACCGAGAGTTGGCTGCATTGTGAAACATCGGTGCGTTCATCCAATTGCACAATGAATGGAAATGGTGAAGCATTCAGTTCTTCAATAATTTGCTTCAAAACATTTGACATTTCAATAATTCTGGAATTAATTGCATCGTTTGATAAAGGAACAGCTTCTACCTTTTTTCTTTGGTCCTTACCACATACAAGTTCCACAATATCCAGTGCACAAGGCTTTACCAATGTTTCTGCTATTGTGTGTGGCTTTTTTTGCTGAGCAATACGGTAAGCAATCTTGTACAATGCCTCAAGACAAGGTTTTTGTGTCAGGATGAATCCAAGTTTAAGTAAAGTACCGGCTTTTTCAAACCGAGCTTTTTTAGTACGAAATTCGTCTCCGCCCAGTTTACTCTTTGTTCAATGAATTCATGTTTTCTGACTGTTTTTTAACTGACCTACTACGGACCCTTGGTACACATGCTACGGACCCCTTAGGGGTTCATGGACCCCACTTTAAGAAACCCTGCTGTAAAGGGATAGGTAGGTATTGCAAGAATTTAAAGCTTTTAAGGAGAGAGAAAACCGAGGAGAAAACCCTAGAAATGAATTTCAAAACTTATTTACCTCCTCAAATAATATTCGAATAGCATCTGCTTATTTATCTGTTTTCCTTATAAGTTACTGCCATATACTTTTTTTATTTATCGGGCAAAGAACACATGCATACTGATTTTGATCATAGTACATAGCTTTGCATTAATTGTGCTATTTTGAGTACCTATTAGCATAATTCTAAATTTAGAATATGATATTCCGGCAAGAAAAAGAGTTCCGCTAATTCCACAAAGCTTCCGAAAGTGTCTCCTTTGCCGGGAATCAGAACAGCTCGATGGAATAATCAACCGTGTTATGCGACGACACGCTTCTGAATGTATAAGATTTCCAATTAGTCTCCGCATAAGCGACGAAACATTCATCGTAATACGTTTCGAATAGCTGGTTCGTTAATTTCCTCTCCGGTTCAAACACAGTTGTAGGACGTAATGAGGAAAATGAACATAGTAGGTACTGTATCACAGACAGCGAACTTGATACATTTGCAGAATACCTTTGGGAAAATTGAAGCACTTGTCCTTAGACGCAATTTCATTCAGGGTTTGTTCTTCATTCATTGAACTAGAGAAAACGTTGTAACAATATCTTGCGCCCTTGTTTATAGAGATATAGTAAGTCAACCATATGAAAATGTCATGAGGAGATGGATACTTCGGATTGATGACACTAGTGATTTCGTTTTCAAGTCATGTCTTTCCTTTCGCATTTCTCACGGACGTCGTAGCCTGAATCACACCTTTTCGTGACTACTTATGTGTTGCAATCAATTCACAAACAGAATTCCTTTTTCAAGCTTCATTATCCTTCTCTCAAAATTTCTGTCAAACTGACAGACAGAACTCTGTACCCAATTTTCCCTTCAGAGTAGGAACGTTTGTCGTGCATTGTCAACTAAACGGAAATATTGACATTTTGCTGTAAATGGCGTGACAAAGACGCTTCAAATCGTTTTTAGACAGGTATTGTCAAACTATTTTGCACTTCATAAATATATCTGCAATTCTGGGACAACTTTGATTAGTGAATAACCTAGAAAAAAAGGAAAACCACTAAAAAAATAATTAGGAGAAATTCGTTCATTATCATTCATTAGTTTATACAATAGGTTTAGAAAATTAAGCTTAAAAAATGGTAAAGCCATTCAATTTTTTCGTCCAGCACCGGTTTGTACAAAAATTTGGGATTAGGTTTATTCCACCTTCTAGTTCATTTTCTATATTGTGCCGTTGTACGCTTTTTGTTTTTTAGGGGTGAAAACCAACCCTTTTTGTCAAAAATTATAAAATAATTAAAAACCTAAATATGGGTAAAAATACTTAAATAATGATTGTTTCATGCTTTAGGATACAATTTCATAATCTTTCAACCTACCCCTATTGAAAACTACCCAATCAACGAAATATACACTCACACACGCGAGCAGATGTTTCTTCTTCTCTGTCTTCCAATATGAATGGAAAAAGAGGAACATAAAACGTATAACGGCCAAATATACCGGTTATGTAGATTACTATGCTCCGAAGCGGGTAATTCGAAATTTTCAAAAAAAAAATTGATCAATTTTTTGAGCATAGCTCCTTCATTTTGGGTGATAGAAATTTTTTTACGAAAACTATGTTGTAGGGCTTTCAAAGAGCTATAAGACTATGTGAATGAAATTACTTAAGAGCCCTTAATTTTCAAATGGGAAGAGTTTAAAGAGCTTGAATAAGGTGATTTTCGATCGTAAATGTAGGTGTTAAACGGCTATAACTCGCCGAATATTCACTGTACGAAAAATCTGCGTACAGAAAAATTTTTGTCATTAAAAAAGCTACAATTAGTAGCATATATTTTTTTTTTGGTATCTTTAGTATTTTGGGATATATTTTTAAGAAAAAGGTTAATAACAAGAAATTGAAAAAAATCGTTTTCTCTTCAAACATATATGAACACAAAGGGGTGGCGATCAATTTTAGTTAGGGAATAGTTTGGGGGTTGTTTTCCCAGATTTTTTCTCATAGAAAAAAGCGGGTACCGATCTTATTCTGATCCGACTTATGGTCAATTTTCATGCTACGTAGACATTTTTTTTGTTTGAAAGCTCTAGTCGAATACTCCAAAAAAGATTCTATGAGCTTTCCTCGAAAAATGCAAATTTTTCTAGTTGTTTCGCTTCAAATCTTCCAATTTATACATTTGACGAAGAAAGCTAAGCATTAATTTGCTGTATCTCAGTTCGTATTTGTCATAGAAAAATTATAAAAAAGCATTATTTTTGTTTTTTGAACAGCTACAATTTGGCACTCCACACTTTTTTTTTGATCAAATGCATATTTTTAGAGTTATTTGCAAAAAAAACATTTAAAAAAGTCGATTTTTTTCGCCAAGTAACTGTTAAGTACTTTCAACTTCGAATAACTCAAAAAATGTTACTTTTACGAAAAAAACGTTTATATGAAAAAATGATACTCATCCATAATTATTTTCGTTCATTCATTAAACCTATTCTTGGATCACTTGAATTCATCATTATAATAAACTGAATGTTTATTTACTATTCATTCCGCTTTTTCGTAGCTCTTTGAAGCACATTCTTCATAAATGAAGAAGATGAACAGAAAAAAATTATACTACCTTCGCATGGCATAACGCTTTATACTCCAATTGTCATTGACATGATATGAACCCCTTCCTGGATGATTCATCGAAGTGTATTGTTCATATCTCCTGAAAATATATTGTCTGGCAAATCTACGTGAATTGATAGTACTGAGTCCACAAAAAAAAAAAATTGGAAAATTCCATCCGCCCTGTCTTTTTCTTTTCGATTGGTAGAATGGTTGACATGAAATATATATCTAATTTGAATACGGTATAAACACGTTGTTAAAATCGAATTGAAGTTGCATTATGACCTTTGAATATAAGTCGTTAGTCATGTATGAAATAAATTACCAATATAACTCATGAGAAACAGTTGGAGATTAACTGAACGGGATCAGTGAATATTTTAAAACCCTGCAAAAGCTTCCTGGACTTCGAATTTCGGTGATATTTAGATTTGAGGAAAGTACATATTTATCAATGGCAAAACCTCGAGTAAAAATACATTTCACATAAAACAATAGGTTGGAAATCACTAAGATCTTCATCTCTCCAAACAAACTCGAACTCATCACCTTCATTCTCTGCCGCTTATTAACGGATGCAATTTTCAAGGTGCTCTCAGGAATCTCATCGAAACCGCAACTCGAACCACTTCTCCGAAGTGCTAATACACTTTTCGCCGATGAGTGCATAACTCTCTGAAATTAAAACAAAAACGCGGCGTGATTCCATTTTGACGCTGTATCCGATAGAGTTGGATAATAACAAAACTTTCCACTTATAATTTAATTTTATTGCAAAATTGAAATCTTCACTACGTTACTTTAGGATCATTCCGGAGTAGGAGAAAGCTTTGAGAAAGTGATAGGTATTTGACTTTGTGAACACTTCACAACTATATTTAGTTCAATATATCAAAAGCAGGCTAAAAGGAAAAATCCTTTTGTCTCTATTCATACTATTTTTACATTTTGCTACTTTTAGACTCACATATTCATCAAGATGCGTTGTGTTATGACCACGCCTAATCAGTTTCAGACTGCTTTCACCAATTTTGTGGTCATTGTCCGGAACATGTTGGGAGACATTGGATTTTTCAACCCTTCCGTATCTCATTTGTGTTGAATTTTCCTAATTGATTTTTTGTACTACCAAGGAGCTATGGAATTCATGAGTTTTATATACAACTTATATATTTACCTTATCGAATAGCTTTTCAAGTATTCCATTGTATTGAGGATCACGTGGGATAACTATAACCTATTTACTACTTATATTTTCGAAAATTCGATGATTTACGAAGTGTTTATCATAATTTACATTTCCTAATTATTATATTATCTCTGGACTGAAACCGTTCACTTCAGCTACGTACCTAATTACAATCTTCATTGTCTTACTTATGTTTCTTCAAAGGACAAGTTCCAAGCTATAGACAAGAAATTTCAGTGCTGTCATTCCATGTTAAAGACAATGCTTGTGGCTATGGAGAACATATGTCAGGAATGAAGAAAAGAAATAAAAAAGGAAATAATTCCACCTTTGCATGGCAATACGCATTACGACCTCAACATCATCGACATGATAATAATATGAAGTACATTATTACCCAATATTCTGGTAATTAACCAATCAATTGATTGGTATCATTTCTAGTCACGCAATAATTGAGCCCGTGATTATATCGTCTAGTGACCGGAATGAGCTTTGAGCATCTCTATCGTATCTGTCAACACCTCACAATTCGTATCAAAATAGAGTTATGACAGACTTCAATCGATATTTCAACATGGTTCTTGCTCGAATGAGGGAAACAGTACGCTGCCTGTATTTATCAGTCTTTGGAATATTAGTAACGGAGACACTCCTGGATCAGATGGACTTTTTTATATATCTCCTCATCGAACTCACTTATGAGTGCGCTCAGAAGGCAGAGCCTTGTGTGGGCAAGGGTTTGCAGATCATTTTGGGTTTGCTATTTCAAGTGTATAGAAACTCGATGTGATACTGGGTTGATCGAGAAACAGACCTCATAAGCAATTGATAATTTCCTATCGTACTAAGCCATCCAGAAAAGTGAACCAAGCATAAATTAGCGCTACAGACAAATCGGCTTCCATCCAATAGATAAGTCTTCTATATTGAAAATATGCAATATTTCAAATGTGTTGTGAGTTATTTTTGGAAATGGATTTTGAATTATCGAAATTGAATAATTAGTAATTTCTTTTTAGACTTGTTTATTTCATATATGACAACTACATAACAACGGACTACTATATAATATCACAAAATAAAAAATATAACGCATGTTTTATTTTATTGTAACTCAATACCCCCCTTCCAAAAAAAAAATGAAACCATTCATCATCATCATCTAAACTTCAGCTAAACCAAGACTGCTTTTGTGTTTCTCGAAAAGTGTTCTTCCCAAAGGTTTTGTGAGTATATCAGCAACCTGTTCATTGGAATTGATATCCTTTATATCGATTACGCCTTCAGTGTAGGAAATGATATCTCACATCTACATGTAGTATTTTCTGGATTTTTCGATACCTTTATTGCAGACTGATTATCTTCCCAGATATAATTGTGGGTTCGTTCATCTCTAGTCCAAGCTCGTGTAGAATATTTCGAATTCAACATGCTTCAGCAACTGATTGACTGAGAGACATATACTCGGCCTCTGTAGAAGACAATGCGATACTTTGCTGCTTTTTTGAAGACCATGATACTGTGCAACCAAACACTTTGAATAAATAACCTGAAGTGGATTTTCTATCTCCAGTGTCACCAGCCCAATCAGCATCTGCATATCCAATCAATATAGATATGTCCTCATTCCTCTTGTAGATCAACCTCATCTGAATAGTTCCTTTGATATATCTCAGCACCCTTATCAGCGCTTTCCATAAATCGGAGTTTGGCGTACTTTGGTATCTGCTCAAAAAATGAACTGATTCACACAAATCGGGTCTAGAACCTTGGACCGCATACATAAGGCATCCAATCAATTGCCTACATTTCCTTTCTAATTCTTCGTCTTCTATTCGTTCAGAAGAAATTTTCATTTTCGGGTCCAATGGAGTAAAAACCGGTTTACAATCAGCCATACCAAAACGTTGGAGAATATTCTCGAGATATGTTTTCTGAGTAATGTCCAGACGATGTTCTTTCTGATCTATATTCATTCCCAGGTAATTCGAAACTCGACCCAAATCTTTCATTCTGAAAGTATTTTTGAATGACGTTTGGAAAATTTTGACATCTATCAAATTATTTCCAAAGATGATCAAATCGTCGACATATAGGAGGATACACGGAATATTCTTCTTCTTTTTTTGTAATATAAACAATAATCGGCCTTTGATTTATGAAATTCTTGGTTTTTCATGAAGTTATTGAATTTTTCGTTCCAGTATCTTCGAGATTTCTTCAGACCATATAAAGATTTGTTCAATTTCAGTACACGTCCTTCTGCCGACTCCATACCCTCAGGTATCGTCATGGATACTTCTTCTCTGATATCACCACATAAAAAGGCACTATTGACATCCATTTGGAGAATAGGAAAGTTAAACTGATTGGCTATGGAATGGAGGATTTTGAGACTTGACAATTTGGCGACAGGAGCATAAATTTCAGAAAAATCAAATTCATCTTTCTGTTGGAAACTTTTTGCTACAAGCCTTGCTTTATACTCTGCATTTTCTTCTTCTCCATTATATTTCATTTTGAAAACCCATTTCGCTTGAATCGGTTGCTTATTCTCTGGTAAGTCGACTTCTGTCCAAGTATTGTTTTCATTTAGGGCTTCGAATTCCTTCCTTATCGCTTCTTTCCAGCAAGCACCATCCTTCCCATCGACTGCTTTTTCATAGCTCAAAATTTCTCTGTCATATGTGTAGTTTGTAAATATGTTTCACATGTGGTTTCCCCTGTTGTCTGTAAACATGTTTCATAAACTCCTAGTCTTTCTGGTTTTCTAATTGTGCCTCTATTTCTAAATGAATATCTTTCACTCCTCTGATTGAGATCTGATTCAGTCAAGTTCATATCTTCTTCACTTTTTTTTCCAAAATCTGTTTCCTTGAGTCAGATTTTTATTGGTGTTGAAAAGTTTGATCATCTTCTGAATCGGTACTCTCTGGATTTGAAAATATACTCGTGATTTTGTTGGTTTGGGTTTCAGAACTCAGGTTTGGTTTGAAAATTACATCTCTTACTATTGAGATGTAATTTTGATCGAAGCAAAAACTCTGTAACCTTTTACATTTTCTTCGTATCCGACAAATAATCCTTTTTGACTTTTCGAGTCCCATTTCTTAGGTTTCTCTTTGGGCACGTGAATGTAGACTTCTGAACCAAATATATGAAAATCATCAAGTTTCGGTTCTTTATTAAACCACAACTCATAAGGACATTTTCCATTCACTGAGCTGCTTCCAGATCGATTCAGGACAAACACTGCTGTATTTACAGCTTCGGCCCAAAACTTTTTATTCAAATCTTTAGCTCGTTACATAGTTCTGGCAGACTCTACGACTGTTCTGATTTCTCTTTCAATTTTTCCGTTCTGCTCTGGCGTGAATTGAATTGATCTCTGATGACGAATACCTTGACTTTCGAAGAGCTTCTTCATTTCAAAGTTCACTTTTTCTGAACCATTATCTGTTCTCAAGATTTTCACCTTCTCTCCGATATCTTTTTCTGCAGTCGATAAAAATGATTTCAGTATTCCGGTGACTTCAGGAAGAATACTTGTTTATAATGTGAGTAATCATCTTTGATCAACAAGAAATATTTTGACCTGCCCAAGCTCTCAACTTCCATAGGAGCACATAGATCCATGTAAATGAGTGAACATGGCTCTGTTGTTTTAGATATACTTGAGGGAAGAGTTAGTCGGTGCTGTTTACCTTCCAAGCATTTTTCGCAGAATGTATCTTGAGTTTCTTTATATGGTATATTATGATTCTTCTGAACATTTCTGACATGATTGAAATTCTGATGTGCCAGTTTTTCGTGCCAAATTTGCAAAGAATCTCTGCTGCTCAATGATATGTTTGCATGCTCATTTTCTAATCGAATTTTTATTGTGAAAACTTTGTCTCTTCTCGCTGCTTCAGAGAAAATTCTTCCATCCATTCCAAAGCGGCAAACTTTGGAGTCTCCGACCATGGTGAAACCCTTCTCTAGTGCAGTGGAGACAGAAAATAAGTTCAATTTCAGCTTTGGAACAAGCATCACGTTCCTCAAAACTGTGTGAATTGACATTGAATTGACATAAGCTACTACTTGAATATCTCCAATTCCTATTGCTTCCAAAAGAGTTCCATCGCCAATTTTGACAAACTTTTAAATTGGTTAAATATTCGAAAACCACTCTCTATTGAAGGTAATGTGCTCGCTTGCTCCACTGACAAGAAACCAACAGTTTTCTTCCAGATTTTTGATGTTATATAGTGCCATACTTATAAATGCGTTCCTCCAATCTGTACTGCTAACTTCCTTGACTTTTTCTTTCTCCTCTTTTAATTTTCTTAGCCAGCAGTTCTTTATGAAATGTCTGGGTTTCTTACAAAAGTGGCTTAAGACAGAAGGGCGTTTACTTTGATGCGAATATTTAGTATTACTTGAACCCTTTCTATCATTATACTTTTTGATTCGATTTGAAACTAGAGCACATTCTTCTTGAGTATTCTATTTATCGTTCTTCGATCATTCTTCTTCAATCAGTAATCTTGATATGACGTTGTTCAATGTCTGATTATGTATCGGCACAGACTCCCAGGCAGAAATAAAATATCTGAATTATGGTGGTAAAGACATCAAAACTTTCGTTATCAGCATCTGGTCTAATATATTTTCACCAGCTTGTTTCAACTGATTTGAAATCTCCTCTTACTTCGAAATATGAACTGATAGACCTTGATTCTCGTACTGGTAGTTGAAGAATTTTTGCTGCAGAAATAAAAATATAACGCATGTTTTATTTTATTCTAACTCAATAGTTATTTCTTGCATTGTTCTGATAATATCGGATCAAAATTTCACTATTTTATTGAAAGCCATATAATGTCATAAAGGTAGATGCACTCGACAGGAATAAGTGAAGTTATATAATCATCAATGAGACTGGTTTTGTTAAGAGAAATTAACTGATGAATTCGTTAAGAGAATTGATTCAAAATGATGTTATTAAAATCCCTTGAATACCCATACTTGTATTTTCGTAAACTCTTCAATCGAATTGAAGCTATTCCTAAATAATATCTCATTATCTTCTGCTCGGAACTATATATTATACTTGGGGATCTCAAGTTCTACAGGTGGTTTCTTGAACAAATTGAGGTTCAGTAAGTTCCATGCCTAGTTGAGCTGTCTATAATGTTGTGGTCCATGGAGCCCCCTGGCCCAAGCTAGCAGGCGGGACGCTCTAGACATGAGGAAAGCTGCTCCCTACAAGTATTGTTCATAATTCTTCAGGCTCTAAATAGGAGATGAATTAGAAGAGTTACGGATTACCTGACAGGACACTGCCATCTCAACACCTCCGAGTGTGTGAAGAAGTGAGGTTGGGGGGTTATATTCTCAGTTTGTGATTCACACCCATACGCTGATGTAGCCGCTCACTATCCAAATCAAATCCATTTAATTTTGTTCTTCTCAGATGATTACTGATACGAGTCAAATATCCACAATATACCCTGTTTTTTTCTGAATCTGTCAATATTTCAATGAATACTGAGAAGTATACGAAAACAGGCAGGACGGAAATGTTATATATAAGAAAGAGAGGGAGGGAGATATCAACAAGTGTCTTCAAGAATATTGAGTGTCTATTTTTGTAATATATATGGCATACGAGCGTTTTATGCATGACTTACTGCAGACATTCCAAGGAAATATGATTGGATTCACACATGGTTTTACCTATGATGTTTCTAGCAGAGGTTGTCATAATTTCTGATTTTTAATGAATTGTCATTTTCACTAGTAGAATGCTTGAGACTCAAGTGGACCTCTTTCCACCACTTTTGACCTTGAGTAACCTTGATGGTGAGTCTCCTCGTATCCCCATCTTCAGCTCTCTCCAAACATCATCAAGAGACAGCACACAATATAGCCTTTGAGAGCAGTAAGACCATCGCCACAGCAAAAACACTACAAGCTCGTATAATTCGCGAGGCCATCGAAATCAAGAAGCGACCTTCCCGCTCGAATAAACGTGACGTAGGTCAGAGACTTCCAACTGCATGGAAACCCTTAATTTTCAGATGCCCAGTCCCCACCAAGATATCCGACGGTGCTTCAGCAGCACCCGCTGCTATAAATACCACCCAACATCCCTCGATACCTCAGTTCGATCTAAGGAGTAGGCAGATTGAGGCCCCGGCGTCAAGTCACAAACCCTTGCCCCCTGTGACAACACCTGAGGAGTAGGCAGATTGAGACCCCAGCGTGAAGTCACATTTACTCTTGAAAATGGCTCCAAAATCGGAGCTGAAACGTCGAGAACAAAACTCCAGACGCGGTTCAACCCGAACTCAACAACAACACACACACACACACACACACACACATATATATATATATATATATATATAT